>VXAC01002685.1:477692-491118 GCA_013399225.1 Rhipidura dahli | reverse complement strand
AAAAAAAAGGAAAAACAAGGGGGAGAAAAAAAAAAAGGCAGCAAGCTGCCTCGGCCGCACGTTGGCCTGCCCTAACCGTGCACTTGAAACATCGGAGATTTCATTTTAGAGTTCTGAAACTAAATCCTGGTGGAGAATAGCCGCACCATGCCAAACAGTCGATTTCCTTTTCAGCAGAGCCATACATCACTGACCCACCCTTCCCTCCCGACAGAATGACATGTGTCATTTATCACCGGGCCCTGCCAGAGCGCGGGGGGGCGCGGGGCAGCTCCCGCTCCGGCGCTGCTGGATGTGCTCCGGGGATGGGGAACACGGACCGGAGCGCCCGCCTGTGCTGGGGGCACTGGCACGCTCGCTGAGGAGCTTACGTGCTTTCATATTATCTGCTAAGTCGCCTTGTTCAGCCCCCCTGAAGGTTCTCCCCTCCTGTTTTCTCTCTCAGTCTCTTTTTATTACTTTTTTTCTCCCCCCCCCCTTTTTTTTTTTTTAAGTTTGGCAGTTGGGACAAACTGGCTGACACATATCATTCAAGCAGCACCAGCTTGCTGGGGGTTGTGTAAATGAATCTGGGAGCTCTTGGTTTCACATGATTCAAACGTGCATTATTGAAGATGGATGTTCCTTAAAAAAAGATTGATGATGGATATCAGGCTTATAGTGCCATTTATCATTTTGAATATTATTTAGACTTGCCGTGTAAAGCTGTAACTTGAGAGTTGGATGAGCTGGGACAGAATGGAGGCCTCGGCGTGCACGTTGTGATTGATGGCTTTGCTTTCTCATTGTTTGTTACCAGATACTCGCTGGTCATTACAGGAGTGCCTTACAAGTGTTTTAGGGNTGTGCGTGTGTGTGGTCCCCATGTCGGGGCGTGCAAGCGTGCCGTGTGTGTGTGTGTGTGTGTGTGTGTGTTTGTACAACAGGGAGAGGGACGGGCAGAGGCAGAGTTAAGTTTTTAGTGGGAGCATTTCAATAATTGTAAAGAATGTAGACAAAGCCGTGGCCCGTGCAAGGATACAGGCAGCCTTTTGCATGAGCACAGAGACTTGCTGTGTGTAACACTAAAATATAAGCAGGACTGTAGCTGATCCAGTGTAACATTGCCAGGCATTGCCACTTCCAGTATAAAATTGGCTTGTGAGCAGATTAACGCACTCCAGCTTCCTTTTGCTAACAGGATGCCTTTTTTTTTTTTTTTTTTTTCCTGGGTCCCAAATAATGGCAAAGAAAAGAAAGTTCTAGGACATAATTATTTCAGCATTCAGATATTTCTTTTCCACCCACGCTCTTCATCCAGGACTGTGAATCTTTGAGTCTTGGTGTTCACTCCCAAGTGTTCAGGGTGCTCCTGGCGGGTGGATGGGCTGGCTGTGTAAGTAGTGAGGGCAATCCCTTCCCTTTTTGAAGCACTTTTGCTGGAACCAGGATACCCCCACCTGCTGGAAGAATTAAGGAAATAGCTTTTTACAGGCAATTAGATCTTTCCTTGGAAGTGCAGGCAGGGACTTTTGGGAGGTAGACACTCCAACAATGGAGCAGCCTCAGCAGCAGGCAGTGCCGAAACGTCAAGTGTTGGGGTGTTTGTGCTCAAGCATCTTCGGGCAAGAGTGATACCCAGCCTGGTTAAACTTGTTCTGAGTTGACAAACTATTGACTGTTCCTTGCCTGGCACATCCTACAAAAATCAAATGATTTACAGGAATGGTAGGTAAAATGAGACAGCAGTTAGTTTGTTGGATCAGTCTTGAATTTGCACAGGTAGATGGAATTTTTGAAACACTGCCTGTCACATCAACTTTTTCTTTGATTGCAGGATGCCCTCCTAGCAAAAGGGAATGACAACAACATTTAATAAACATTTAGGTTAAAACATGTTTTTCAAAGCCAGCAGGGACCTTATATGAAATGAGTTTTTCAGTTCCATTTACTTTTGGTACACTCAGTTGTCAAAAGTAAGGAGAATTCACGTTTATACCCTTCATTCAAGTCCAACACCATGAAAAAACTCTGCAGAAACGCAATATTTCCTATAAAGCCTTTAATGGTATAGGGTAAAACTTTGCTGTCCTACTCCTGCACTTGTGTAACACAGTAGGTAATTGAAGTACAACTGCCAATTTGCTGTAACAATTGTAAACACACCTTGTTACAAATGGCATCATTGCATTCTTACTGATTAGAAAACTTTGCTATTAATAGACACAAAGTCCATTTCAGGTGTAATTGGTAAGGAGCTGAGTGCACTCATGGGAAGAAACCTTGTTTTGTTTTTTGTTCGCTTTTATTCTTATCCCTTTTTTCAGTTTTATAGCTGGAGACATGATTTATTGCAGCCATCCATCTTTGGGGCTCATCCATCACATCCTGGTTGCTAGGCAATCATGGCAGCAGCTGTTTGCTTTGAATCAGACAGAAAAGTTGTCAATCATCAAAGGCAGGTGAATAGCATTAGAAACACGCTATTGTCAGACGGAATAATTAATCAAAGAGAGAAAAGATAATTAAAAAGATATGACCCTTGCAAGTACTTGCTCTGGGTTGCCTGGAAAAAAGAAAAACTGCCTGGTCTTTTCTAGACACTTAAGCAGCTGAGGGCTGATAAAATATGCACTCTGCAGTGCATAGTTTTTAATTAATTGAAAAAGGTTCAACATTCAAAGACGATGCTGGAGAAAAGTCTGATTATGAGCATAAGTAATATTTATTGTTTGCATGAAAGGCTTGACATGGAGTTCTAACTTTCTGTCACAAATCTCCTGCATGCTTGCACTAAGCCTCTTTCAGCTTCACTATCTTCCCTGGCAGTTACTGGAGTGTGTGGTTAGTCCGTCCAAGTGAGGGTCCTGCGGCTTTCATCCAGCCTTTTCATCCTGGGCCACCTTTCCAGGGCATTGTCTCCTTGGCCATCCCCTGCAGCACTACTGGAGTGCACTAGCTCTGCCATCAGCCAGGCAGGCAAAGCTCAGCCAGGCTGCAGCGCTGCCCTTCCTTCAGTAAAGGAAAGGTGTCCAGGCAGTGCCTGCCTCATTTCCAGTCAGCCTGAGGAGTAACAGGCTCGTACGAGCCCATTCCTGAACCCTGATTTTCCAGCAATCCTGTTACTTGTAGCTGGAATGATGAAAGGTCTGCTCCAAAGCCCAGTTTCCAACTCCTCCAAGTTCGGGTACCCTGGCAGTGGGTGCAGAAGAGCACACCCAGCACAAATGTACCCTGGAATGCACTTCTGGGTAGTGCAGTGCTGACCAGTGTTTGTAAAACAGCTGGGCAGAGCTTGTACTCCTGCCAGCAGAGCAGGGATGAGTGCTACTGCTGCCCAAAAACTGACTCTGAGGCTGTAATGTGGCACAACATTTTTGTGAGAATGCAATGTCTTATGATTGACTGTTGGGCAAAGTTGTCATGTAGACCAAAAAACCCCAGCTTTGGTGTTTGCTCATGCTTAGAAGGTGTCTGTGGGTAGACTGATTGCAGAAGAACACAGGTATGATGATTGCATTAGTAGTGTTTCTTTTTTAAGAAAGTATTTTGTAAGTAGTGATGCAGAGGTGGCTGCCACACTGCCCCTCTGTAATTTTCCAGTTTTGGTTTCACACGTCCTTTACCCTGTTTTCTAGAAATAAAGAAAGAAACTTCAAGTTCATGCTGCCAGGAGAACAAACTCACTTTTTGGTATCAAAAATAGATATTAGTGTTGATTATCAGCAAGATTTTCAAGGATATATGCTGTGAAATATTAGGAATTTGAACTGCGGGATGAAAACCTTGTACACCATTACTGCACACACCATCCCTTTCACTCTGGCTGATACCTTGGAGTATTCTTTGCACAATTCTTCGTGTCAGCGTGCCACAAGCAGCTCCTCTGCTCATTGTGTGTAGCCTGTATCACATTTTCTGCTCTCACACTCTGTTTCACTTGTAATCATTCCAGTATTTACTTAGAGGAGGAGAGAACACAGCTAAGAAGGAAACGGGGTGCCATCTGAGTGCTGGGTATGACACATCTGCTGCATAGAGCTATTCTTCCAACACTGGGAGCAGGAAGCTCAGGCTGCAGCTAACTTGGATGACTTGGTGAGATCTGTATCCTCAAGTAACATTTCATATTAGTGATTCCTCAGAACGTCATGTTCGCCAAAGTTTGTGTGGGAAATAAAAAAATCTCTCTAAAAGCATAATACTGCATATTAGCTTTAGAAATATCATCTGTGCACTGTGTGACTGAAGTCAGCACCCCCTTTGGCTGATAGCCCAGCACTTCTATGTAAAGTTAGGCTGTTGTCTAGAGTTGCTGGCAGGTATTTTTTAGTAGGACTATCTCTTTTTCTTCTATATGTAATAATAATTCAGTCTGACATATTACTGGCCTTTTTTGTCATAGGTGAGTGGGCCCTGTGCCTGTACAGGGCAAATGGGAAGATGCTTGTGTACAGGAATGCAGTGCTTTCTCTAGCATGTTTTTGTGGATTAAATGAATGTGGGATAGCCGTGCTGGCATGGGAGGTGACATGTTTATGGCTAAAGAGCTCGTTCCGTTTTTTCTGCGAAGCGGATTCGTCTCCTTTTCACATATCAACACCTCTGATACCTTTTCAAGTATTCGCTGTATTTCAGATCTGCTGATCACTGTTTTATTTATTGATAGGGGAACTGTGGCAGTAGTTCCCTAATGGAGGGATATATAGTGCTGACATCAAGGAAATGTTGGCTAGGAGGCATATGGATAGATGGCTGCGTGTTGGAATATAGGTGGTTATTGTTAGTCTGATAGCGACGTTTTAGCAGATTCGTGAAAGTTCCCTGTGATAATGTTTCCCTCTGCTCATTAAGATGAGATGCATCTTTTCCCTCTTTTTTTTCCCAGTCTCCATTCCATGCATGGTGTTGCAAAAAGACAGAATAGCTGTTCCCCATTTACAGTATTTATTGCACTGGTCAAAGAGCTTGGACTCTATGAAAGGGTTTTTCTGTCCTCATCCCTTCCTCATCCTTCCCCATATACAGGCTGCTTTTGCAGTTGTATAGGGAAAACTGTTTAGAAGCTTGAAATACCTTGGTACTGAACGTGGTAAAGCTGGATTGCATTGTTGTTCATATGAAGTGAAAAATGGACAGAACATGTCAAACATTAACACCGGCACATATAGTAAACTGTTTTGCTTTAACTGGTGGAAGAATGTGCAAAGGGAGTTTAAAATAAACAGTCAAATAACAATCAAGCAGTTGCCAGTGTTTAACTCGCTGTGTTAAGTAGATTGTAGTATCTCAGTAGGAACCACTAAGTTACATGGTATCTGTATACTGAGAAAAATATCTTGAGGAAATATATATATATATATATATATATATATGTATATATAATGTGCTTGGCTGAACTCTGTCCTGTGCTTGGCTGAGCTGAGTAAGCGTGCAAGGCTTCTCTCAGCCCGGCCCATGCCCCTGCCTGTTCCAGGCTCTGACACTGCAGCTCTGTGCCAGACAGTCCTCAGGTCTGTCCTGCTCTCTGCCAGAGTCCAGGGCTTTTCTCACTGGCTTTAGAGCACTCTGTGTCCATAAAGGAGGGAGGATGTGATTCCTTTTCAAGATTTCTGATATGAGAGAGACTTTTTATTCCACATTTTTAAGGTTAGTTACCCTTTTTATTCCTCTCAGTGTAGCTTGCTGTTGCATCTCTTATATGCATGGTGGTTTTAGGGCTTCAGTCCTACCAGCCTGTGCAGTGAAACAAATATTTCTTATCTCCAGTTTTCAGTTTGTCAGCAGTGTGTTTAAGAAAAGTCTTCTGCGAGCTAAACCTGAAGCTTGGAAGATGTCCTGGTGTTCTCTAAGTGACCGTCCTTTGGTGTCCAAACCACGCTGCAGTGAAATGCATAAAATACATTTGTATGTGTTTACTTATACGATGAAAAGTATCTTGTTTTATTCAGCATATTTTCTAGGATACATCCTTAGAAATGACTGGGGCAAAAGATAATGGTTTTACTGTCATAGGCACAGGATGACTAACTCGTGTCAACTGGTAATCCAGGAGCAGAGCCAGATGGCCTTGGAGATAGGGAATCATCAGATAAAAGCCATCAGGCAGGGTGCTACTTTAATCCCGAGGGTAACTGTGTAGGAAGGAGCTGGGGTGGAAATGCCTTCAGGAGAAGGGAGAGGAAGAACCAGTGCCATGCAGCAGAAAAGACTGATAAATAAAGATCCAAACCACTGTATGGTCCCCAAAATAGAAATACCTGAATTCATGTGTTACTTTCATTCTCTTACCTTCAAAATCCTCCATACACTGTGGTGTTGTTTCAGAGTTAAACATATGCTTTGCTTTCTAATTAACCCCCAAATCCCTTTGCATTTGCCATATTAATTTAATTAGTTTGGGCGTAAGAGCACAGTTCTGGCAACCACCTTAACCTTGTAAGTAAAATCGAGAGACGTAAACTAGGTGGACAAAACTGGGTTGGACTTGTTGCAAATTTCAGTGAAAGAATATTTAAAAAGTAGAAGATAGAACTTGAGACAGCAAAGATAGTGTGTGAGGGGTTTTTTTATCTGTTGAAATGTATCATTTACCCAGGATACCTTGTCTTCCTTTGTTTTTGCTCTGGGCCTGCAATAAAATGCTTCCTATCTATATTAGTTAGAAAATAGTCCGATGTAATATATGAGAATAGTGGTGCATTATTTCCTCATGCTTATATGTTTTCTGTGTAAAATATTCTAGCAGCAGTGAAATCTTGCTGTATGATTGCATTTCATTTCGAGACGGTTAGCTGAATAAGCAGGAGGACATGCAAGCAGTAAGCTGAATGAAGGAAAAAGAAATAAAATTTTACAGCACATTCTTGTTGTAGGAGTGTGCAACAAAAAATTGTGTGACTCAAATGCTCAATCTGGTCTTCATGATTAAGCAATAAACAAATTACAAAACAAAGTTATCATCCTTTAGAAACTTGTGCTCAGTTGTGAAAAACGAAGTATTTAACATTTCTCAAAGGAAAACATCTTTTGTTACTTGATCTTCACTGGCTGTGTTTTGTAGCTAACAATACCATGTGCTTGCATCAGGCTAAAATTAAAAACTTTTTTTATAGACACTGCAGGCATTTTATATAGTTGATTTACTGAATGTTGATAAAAGGAAATGAAACAGTTAAATTTTGTGTTAGAATGAGAGTGTGATTTTTTGTAAGGACTGAACTCTTTCATTACACTTTATGTGAAGTCGTTTGCTTACTTTGCCGAAGTAGAACTCTCTTTGTGTGTTGGATGTTTGTGTCACGCCCAGCGTAATGGAGTTCTGATTCAGGAGTGGGTCTTCTCAGCAGCACTACTGGAAACATGATATTCATGCTCTGGAGTCCCTCAGATTCTGCTGCTTACATCCAGCAGAGATGTCCCTGTGTGATTTTTGGAGTCAAAACTTTTGAGTGTGTAATAATTATTGATGTCTGGTAGATCACTGGTGTGTGTCCTGCTTTCCAGGCAACACTTCCCCAGTTTAGCAATTTCTTAAGCTAAGGAATTTGCATTGCTATAGTTGGGATCCTGCTTGTATTCAGTGTGGCATCTCCCAGCATAGGGGAAGGAGGTGTTCATTCCTCCTTCTGTCTGCAGGAGCTGCTGAGTGCCACAGCAGCTTTACATCAGCTGCTGAGGTGGGTCAGGCAGTCGAGGACCATGAAGGATGAAAATGAACTCACATGGTGTGGCGTGGAGAGTGCCAGTTCCTGTCCTGAGCCTGCTTCTCTCTCACAGTAGGACCTAAATGTGGAGGGAAGCTCAGAGGGGCTGCCCAGCTCTTCCCCAGGTCAGCCTCTGCTGCTGTGCCCTTCCTGCAGACACACATGGGCAGCCCAGCCCTGGCCAGGCAGTACCTTCCAGTGTCCTGCTGCAGGTGGATGGCAGCCTGGCCTGCAGAGCTTCCTGGGGGTTGTTGCACTTTCATGTATTCCACTGCCTGGCTTGGTTGTCGATAGCTTGAAGCAAAGATCGGGAGCAGTTGGTACTGCTACAGATAGTCCGTCGGAGTAAGCCATGGATAGTGGTGCTTCCAGCGTTTGTTCTTGTTAAGACCCAGTCCAAAGCCCACTGAAATCAATCATTATTCTTTTACTGACTCTATTCACTTGACTGGGCTTTCACTGAGATCTGTAGTGCCAGTTTAAGGCACGGAATTTCATCTGTGTTACCTGATAACGTACGCTGTGCTTCTGCTCGTTGTTGGTGTAGTGTAGATAGTGACAGATTCTGGTAGATGGTTCTTGGCTGGGTTCTCAGCTCATCAAGTTATCTTTTTTTTTGTGCTGGAGAACCTGTAAGGATTTGGGAGTAGATGCTAAGCAATTGCTTTTCTTAAGAGGAATGTAACGTAATACTAATGTCTCAGTCAGGAATTGAGGTTTTTGTTTGATGGCATTCAATCAGGTGGAGTATTTTAATCTGTTTTGAAATAATTATACAATTACTAATGGGATGCCAAGAAACTTTTGTTAATATTCAGAATAGTATTAAGTTATAAATAGATGACATTATCAGTCAAGTGTCTGTATCAATAGGTAACAGCATTGTGCAAATTTGTCTGTTGATTCTATTCTAAAAACACACTCTTTATCCTTACTCTTTTAGCACAAAATTACATCTCGTTATGGATAATATGTCATGTCTCCCTAAAAATGTGATCTTGATTTTCATCCCATGATATTACTTTACTCAATAAATCAAAATCTTCCTCAACAGTTAGCAACCAACTTATTTAATGGTTATGTCTGAAATGTTGATACAGGGAATTTAGCAGTTAACAGTGTTTATACATTCCAAAAGCATTAACAGGTTAGGTTATACTGGAATCCAGTAAATATCCATGAAACACGTGGGAGAACGATGCTCTCTGCAGTGTCTTAGCACTCGCCTGCCAGACATCTCGTGAAATACCAAACGCAATAATAAAGTTTATAATGATGATATTGTCAGGAGCACACATTGTCTGTTATCACCCACGAGGAGGGAGCAGGGCCTATCTCCTGGTGTTTAGACTGTGGCAGGAGAACACTGCAGATGTTCTTATCTTCTGCAGATAGTTTTGTACTGAATCAGTGGGTTTTACACATTCTTGTGTACAAAAAAATGCTCTTCACCTTCAGTGTATTTCTGAAGGAAATAAAAGGAGGATAGTGTTTGTCTGTGTCAAGGTTGTTTCCCATTTCTACAATCAAAGTTCAGCAAAATATCCCTACTAAATCTGTAATTTTTGCAGAAGCTTTTTGCCTTTGGTTGCTGTTTTTCCTTTATTGCAGTCTAGAATGGACATTCTGCTAAAATGAGAAAAAAAATGCCATTTACTAGCTACAGTCTGTATGCTCATAGTCAGTCATGTGCTAGCTGCCTTGTACCTGATCTGTTTAGCAACTGTGGGGTGGGTAACCCCAAAGCAAGCCAGGACTTCTAAAACTACTACTGTTTTTTTGTCTCTCTGCATAGAGATGACATTTTCTCAAAACACTTCTTCAACAGAGTTTTTTCACTTCTGCTCCTTATGACAAAACATGGCAAAGAAAGACAGAACATAAATTACAATTGCAGTCTTGAAGTTTGAAGTAGCATTTTAGCCACACTACACTGGGCATTATCATTATTATCTTTTGGTGCTTGTATGTATGTAAATTCCATTAAAAGTAAGATCAAGGCATTCATGAAATATTGGTGACATCAGTGGAAAAAAGATGAACAAGCTATTATAAGATACGAAAAACAAAAAAGATGTTGTCTTTAATTTGACAGTGAACCGAAACCCGCCAACTTTATGACATGAGAATATTTTTAACAAATATTCCCTTAAAGCTTTGCTGTGGCCATGCCCTCGATGGCATCTCCAGTCTGTCAGCAACTCCATTATAAAATCCTCTTATAAGGATGCATCTTTAGATTGTTACCTAAACCTCTGGTACTTGGAATGTTGCATTATCTTGCTTTGCCTGAAAGCAGACTCACTGTTTAAAAGAGCTACTTGTTCAAACTACTTACATTAACAAATTGTCATAAACACATACTTTGATATTCAGGTTCTCCTGTTTTCTGAGGCCTGCTTATTAAAAAACAATTTCACAAAACCTTCCTTCAGTCAACAGTGTCTGGTAAATGCTGGTATTTTGAAGTTTAAATAGATCTTCATATCCTACGTAGTAATATATATATTTATACCCTACGTAGTAATATATATATTTATTATATTATTATGTTTGTCTTTAATGGATCTGAAACTTGAAACCACAGAGATGAATTCAGACAAGACAACTAGGAATACCTGGTTTAAGAAACATAACTTTTGATATAAATACATGCATTTTTTCTTGGAAAAAAATATTGCAGTAAGATATTGAGTTCTTGAAATTATATGTATTCATAATTGGTCACTTTGTGTACCAAAATAATGATTTTTCAACGTAAATTTTAAGAAGTGTTAGAGAGTATTGCTACTCAGTGAAATACCTAGTTCCCTTGCAGTAGTCTTTTAAATTTTTTGCTCTCATTCATATTCATTCCCTAAAAAAAGTGTACTACTTGAGGGCTTTCTTACACACACTGCATATCCAGAATATACAGCTTTTAGCACAGTGTAGCTTCATGTTCACGGGTCTGTTCATTGCCAGCCAAAGGAAGCCGTGATCTTAGGAAACAACAGCATAATTCTTTTTCTTTCTTTTTTCCTGAAGTAGACTAAAACTACTCAGAGATGTAAAATTTAGGATTAAACAGAATTTTATTTATCCCACAGTACTGAAGGGATGGGGAAGAGGGAATCCCCGTCTGTATCCATGTGGCTGTACCAGAACATTTGATCACTATATTGCCAAAGGAGCCTGAATCCCAGTCAGGCTGGCTCTGCGTGGAACTGGCAACTACAGAGCTTGCCAGGGGAAACAAGCCCTAGAATATCTGCTTTATTTTTTGTTTGTTTGTTTTGAGTTTGATGGTTTGGTTTTTTTTTTTTTAATAGTAAGTACTATGATTTTGAACTTTCCTATTTTGACCTCGCTTTGGTAGTGTGTCCAGTTCTGGGTTTACGAAGAGGAGTTGTATAAACAATGGATGTGAACTAGGAATTCCTGCATTTTCTCTAAAGGGAGATCAGAGTTTTGTATGTCTGAATTTTCAACCTGTGATATGGTGGGCAGAGAGGGGCGGACAATATGCCTTGCTTTACAGGAAAATTCTCAGAATTAATGCTTACAATGTACAGCTTTGTAATTAGATTGTGATATGCAGGTGACACTTTGAGGTAGAATTTCTAATTCAGTTTTTGTTTTGCTGTATGTGTTTAACCTTTGCTATGGTCTGGCAGTATGTTCTCATATATTACATCTTTATCATCAGTCATTCAGTGTGGCAGAAAGGCAGTTAAAAGAAAAAGGAACTTGTATTTTTAAGCTGTTGAAGGAAGGGGTCTCTTTTCTAAGTTTTACAATTAAAAGACTGAAGTGGAAGTTAAACAGCTGCAAAGAAAAAAAGAGTCATCTTAATGGTCAAGTTATTCTAAATTAGAAAGGAAAGAAAACAAACAATCAAAAATTCTTATCAAGTTCTTTGGGAAACAGAAAAGGAGGAAAAAGTCTAAGGAAAGCCAAACTGGCTAATGTTACAGTTGTCGCAATTACTCATATCCTATGCTAGAACTTGAGGAAGCTAGGTAAAAATGAGCCAAAACTGGCCTTGGATCTCGTGGCTGACTTCTGCTCATGTCAGTGTTTGCATCTGAGTCTCACTTTCAAATATGGCCTTACTCTTCACAAAAGGATATATTTAATCACGTAGTTCTAAAGTAAAAGAGGAAGGGGTTCTGCATACTGTGTAAATACAGAAATGGGATTTTTTTTTTTAGATGTTTGTAGGAAATTGCAAGGAATACTTTTATTGATTGTAAATGGTCTTAAATTATGTCACATTTTTGTGCTTGATTTTTAGACTATTTCACAAAGATTCTTTTCCTGAAATTGTTTTAAATTATATTATTTAATATATTAAATTATATATATATTTTTGCAGGCAAATAGTATGACTCTGATTTCTTAGTTACCTCACTGACTGCATTGAGACTGGATATGATTGCTGTACTGGGTCTGCTTCTCTGAAAATCACGCTTCATGGGCAGCATACTCCTATATATTCTCCTATACTTATGTACACATATGAAGGAAGCATAGTTTATATGTAGAGATTGAACAATCTATCTATTTGTACAGAGAAGGATGGTGTATATACATGAGTGCAGTGTTTTGCAGCAGAGTCTTTATCAGGTACCTGTGTAATTTACTAAGAAGTGAACCCCGTAATTTGCCATTGTGCTGGAAGTAATCTTAATATTCCAGCTTGTCAAGCACTTTGGATACTTGGCATTTCAGTAATTGCTGCATCATGGGCAAGTTTTTTTTTACTTCTTCTTATAAATACCCTGCAATTATGCCTCTTGAAGTCCAAGTCAGTTGAGAAATAGTCCCAAAAAAAAAAAAAAATCAGTTAAACTTCTTTAGACTCCTAAGTAGCTCTGATATTAATTAGCCCTAGCGTTTGTAAGTAAAAAGAGATATTAAGTAATTTTATAGCATATGTTATTTATAGAATTTTTTTATCCTAAATCTTAGCACAATTCTGTGCATAGGCATTTGACAATAATCCCATTAAAATGGTTCACAACATTCCTAAAATGATTTGTAGAAAGCTGTGTGGTATCTGTAAAATACGCAACAATGTGGTTTAGAGGAGAAGTTTTGTCATATTTGGTGGAGCCGATTCCAACACCCGTGTGTGGTTTTTGATTAGGCACACAAGTGCCCACTCCATATACACTCAGTTTCTGGTTTTCACATTCTTTTTCCCTCAGCCCTCTGTTCTGATTATGTACTGGAGAGCAGTCTTTGTTCCATTGATTTCTGTCTGTCTACCAAAGGATGAAGTTTGCTCATCTCACACACACGTCTGTCAGTGCTACACCAAGGGTCAATCCCACGAGAGGCAAATTGAAGAAATGAAAACAAATAAGTTATAAAATAAAGTGACAATAATGTGCAGTAGCATAAAGATTGCTTTGGGCTGCTTTTGAGAAAGACAGCTAATGACTGGCCCCGTTGGATGGTACGGGAAGGGTGCGGGAGGAGAGGACGGGAGAGGGAGCTGGGGGCAGCGATGGGAGAACGGAGCTGCCTCTTCCTCGCACCTTCTGATGCTGGGCAGGGCTCAGTGCAGGCAGAATTCTGTGTGTTTGCAGTGGGTAGCTGCTCGTAAAAGTCAGGCTGTCTAGGGATTGGAGCTCGGTGAGCCGGGGTGTCAGAATCAGGCTCAGGAGTGTTACGGAGTTTCGCTGTGCTCCATGTCACTGCAGACATTAATCGTTTAAATTCCTCAGTAAACAACAACAACAACAACAACAAAA
>VXAC01002685.1:466944-477643 GCA_013399225.1 Rhipidura dahli | reverse complement strand
AAACCAAACAAAAAACCCACACCAAACCAAAAAACCCCCAAAGAACCAACCAAACAAAAAACCACAGAATATTTCAAATGTACTTTTTTTTTCTTTTTTAAACAAAGTTTTCTTTTTCAAACAAATGAACCACGCATTAGAATGTCCACAAACAAGCACACATGTGAAAATGTATTTACATAGTTACTACAACTGGTTGTGTGTGTGTGTGTATGTGTGTTCAACATCTATGAATCCTGGCCTAATGCAGTTGAAGCATTCAAGTCTCTTTTAAGATTGTAATTGAAGTAACATGATATAAATGTAAACTTTAGCTTAGAGCACACAGAGCATACAAGACAGTTTGACACCTTCATTTCAGCAGTAAGAAATTACCATTGTCTCTTGTTTCTTGCTTCTAGCTTATATGACCAAGCCAAAAAGTAATTACACAATTAGGGTTGACATACTGGTTCCTGTAATAATTCTTGCTGTAGTTTTTTGGTGGCTTATTTCTACTTCAGATTTTTCAGTCCGTTATAATTCATACCAAGATGTCCATTTTCATTGCAACAAATTTACTCATGAAGATTGCAAGTCTTGCATAATTTAATGATGAAAAGGCAGCATTTCATTTTCTCCAAATGTAGTTATTTGTAGATTAAAGATAAACATTTGTGGAGCTAATATGGTTTTTGTAAGAGTTTTGTCACCAACTTGAACACTGAATTGTTATGTGAAGGAATGGAAAAGTGTGTAAATAATTACAGGATTGTGGATTTTAAAAAGAAGGATATGCAGTAATGTGCAACTGCTGATCAGGAAGGAAAGCACTCTCCATAGGTCAGGTAACACTTCGTTTGCTGTATTCTGCATTTACAGAATGGGAGTAATTGATGTTTTCACAGTTCTTGAAGACCCTCAGTAGTACCAGTCTGTGTCTCTCAAGGCCAGGGGAGCCCTTGTTCCCTCTCCAGGTATCTGAGAGCAGGTCAGATGCACTGCAGCCCTACCACCCACCCAGTCCTCGCCTCAGTTTGTTTCCCAGTCTGTTCCTTGTTTCTGGGGTGTGTAATGCAGTTTCAGAGTCCTGTAATTCTGTGCCTTAATACTTGACCTCTCCAAGAATATTCTGGGGCAACTGTGCATTATCACCTCCTTAATTACATAGTTATGCTTGGGATGTGTCCGGGATGATGGAAAAGCAGAGCTATATGGTCGTGTTCCCTGTTCTCTGGGGCTTTTTGAATGAACAAAACCCCCCACCATAATTCTGTGCTTTTTGACTGTTCCTGTGCTGTACCTTAATCCTCAGAACAGAATGGTGATGGGATGGGGATCCTGGATGAGTTTATAGGTGCAGAGTGAGGTATCTGCTGCAGATTCAGTTGTCCATCACTTCTGCAGCTAAACTGGCTGTTCAGAGCCCTTGTCGTGGGGTTTCCTTTCTGCTTTTGATCCAGGCACGGGAGCTTCATCTCATCTTGGAGCTGAGTCTGTCATTATATAAAATACAATGGAGGGCTGGGAAGGAAGTATAGCGAGTTTGCTGGTGACAAGCCAAGAGGAGGGGGGTTGCCAAGTATTAATCATTTGTATAAAGCTGCATCCACTCTTCAGCCAAATGAATCTGTTCTGCCTTGGTTTCTCACACTGACAGCATCAAGATATTGGTAGTTTTATAACAGAGTTGCCTTTTTACATGCTCTTTAAATTCTTTCTGTTGCCTTGTGTGTCAAGCGCCCTTAGGAAGGGACTTTGCACTTCCTTGAATTTCCCTGTATGAGTTTCCCAGTTAGGGCAGATTATATACTTATAGGTACAAAATACACTTTGTGCTCTTTAAAATTAATTCTTTCTCTCCCAGCCCTCCTCTCAGAGATGTCACGGGGTTGCAGTATCTTCTCTGCAAATCAAGGCTGGAGACTTTGAGCAGCACTGTGTTACAGGGAACGTTTCTACAGGGAAAGACAAAAGGAGAAGGATGCTTCTTGTAATGGGCTACTGCTGTTTCAGCCAGTTATTCTTTTAACTAGAAAATGAGAGTACACATAGAGGCTATTAAATCATTAATTACAGCATGTACTTCTTTCTCTAAACACAGGCAAAACGGTTAAGAGGTAACAGAAAGAAATAACTTTCCCTTATTTTGAAACTAAGTGCAGGATGTGAGGTATCAAGCAGGAACTGTGCACAAAGTTGTATTTTTTTTTCCCTGATGGAGTTTATACCAGCATTTTCCTTAATTATTCTTGATGTTTTGCCCATTATACCATTAGCTTATTCGGAGGACAAAGATAAGTTGCCAGTATTCACAAGAGCGAAGTGTGAAAGCACTTAATTATTGATATCTTAGTAACCAAGGTTCCAAAATGACGTTGTCAAAATCCATAATGATCAGACAGAAAATGTATCAGCTTGTTGTTGAAAAATATGTCTCAGACCGTGTGGGATCAGAATATGCACAATCCCAAGAAAATAAACCACCAGTTTCCTCCATTCCTGCTATGTAACTGCTTTACCCAGCATTTTCTGTGCTTGAAAATTCTTATTGTTAATGTTCTCCTCATTTTTCATTTTAATTTTAGCCTTTCCTTGATTGTTAATCTCATACATACGTTTCACTAAATGAACTCCTGCGTTCTCACTGGGCGGATCTGTAAATCAGTTAAACGGTCAAGCAGAGCCTCACGTTATAATGGTCTGTGTTCTCCATCTCTTTAAAATACAGGTTTCATTAACAGAACAGAGCTGTTTAATACATATTTTCTTTGTATCTCGAATTAAGGATTTCTCTTCTCCCTCCTGCTGAAGGCTGTGGGAAGGGTACACAACTCATTCCCGCGCACGGAATTTCTGGTTGTCACTTCCCGACGCAGTAGCTGGGGCTGGAGGTGGAGGGTCAGGGAGGAGGCAGAGCAGCACCCAGGAGGAGCTGGAAGGGCCACTGTCAGGGTTTTGTGGTTGTCTGTCCTGCTGCTGCCATGCTGCTGGCACCTGGCCTCCTGCCTGGGCAAGGGCAAAGGATGGAAAGCGTGCAGGAGAAGAGAGCAGCTCGTGGTGGCCTTGCCAGCGTTGTGTCCTGTGGATTTACACCTGGCAAGCTGTGCTGTCACCCCCTGGAGAAGAGCTTTGTGTGAGGACACCTTTCCCCAGGCAGCAGTGTCACAACCCCTGTGTTCTCAGCCATGCCTGGTGTTTCCAGGGCAGGGGTCACACAGGCTCCTGTGGGCATCTCCACTGAGGGGTTGCTCCTCTTTCCTGTCCTGTAGCAGAGCTGGGCTGTACCTGCTGCTGGGCACGTGATAGCTGAGACCTCAGGGAACAAGTCAGTTTGTAAACAAATAAACCAGAAAAGTTACCTGAATATATATTGAAATAATTAAAAATTACTTGAGTGTATATTTAGTCTACAGCCAAATTAAAAAAAAAATAAAATAAAACTCCCTTGCTGAAGTGCTATTTACCATTAATATATTTAATTAAAAGATACTTCTGTGTTCCATTTTTCACTCTCTCACAGGTGCCAGAGCTTTCATGTTTATTAATAGCATTAGATCAAATAATGCAGATGTTTGATTTCAGACACTGGGATGTGTTGCAGGTTAATCTCTGTAGAAGGATACACTAACACTATTTTGGCTTCATTTGTGCCATGAAGTGTTTTATGAATTACTTTCAAAATAGGGATACTCGTGTAAGAAAGGTTACATTTCAAATTTGCTTTTGCTTTGAAGGTTTTTTTTTTTCTAATTCTGTTTCCAACAATGGATCTTAATGTATAAGATACCCCTATAAAATTCTTATATTACAGGCTATACATTTCACAAAGCTATTTAGGATTCATTTCTTCCATGTAGTAGAGGTTTTACTTTCCTTATTCAGTGATTATGTCTCAGAGCTTAAAAAGCTTAAACGTGGGTATTTAATTTGTGTCACAGTACTCATTTTGAACTTGCTGCTGTTACAGGTACAGAGGGATGCTTATAAAATCA
Organism: Rhipidura dahli; assembly: GCA_013399225.1. Lineage (NCBI taxonomy): Eukaryota > Metazoa > Chordata > Aves > Passeriformes > Rhipiduridae > Rhipidura > Rhipidura dahli. Next base: position 473,669 of record VXAC01002685.1, on the reverse strand, counting down.
GAGGTCACTGCTGCAATAGTCATGTGCAGGTACTGGAAATGCATGTAAGAGGTGTTTCTATACAGCAAGTAGTGCAGCAAGATATTTGTGGGGTGGTTTTTTTTTTGTTTTTTTTCTTTGGGTTTTTTTTTTTTTTTTTTTTTTTNTTTTGGTTTTTTTTTTTTTTTTTTTGCTTTTGGAAAATAATGTTCAAGAACTCTGATTTGCTTAATTCATCTTTAAAAAAAAAACAAACCAAACCAACAGGTAATTGATGATGCTCATGTAATGTTTAGGGACCTCTCATCAGCATTTGTCTTAACCATCCCTGTTAGAAAAATGCTCACATAAAATTATGATTTCTTTGCTTTCTTTCCTGCTAGAATGTTAGAATTGGCTCATTTATCCAGGATCATTTTTTGTGTACCCCCAGAGGTTTGCTTTCTTCATGATCTCCTAAATGAATAGTACAATGCACTTTTCACCAAGAGCCAACATTGCCCTTGTTTATTAAACTTCATCCCTTTTCCTTACCTCTCCAGTTTTCTTTGAACCTGTAGTGTCTGGAAGAATTGTAATTGATGCCGTATGGGTAACGCTTTGTGATAAAGGAATGGGCTGCTCATAGGACCTAACAGCAGTTATCATTTCTGCATTATTTCTCGTGTTTCCTTTGATGTCCAGTACCTTGACAGAGTGCAGGGGTATTAAAACAACTCTTTATGTCTGAACCTACCATTATTCTTTATGTTTATTGCAGTGGTAACCAGAGGCCCTGCTCAGAACCGGGGTCCCTTTGTGCTAAATACAGGACATGGGCCTTGTCTTGAAGAGGTCACGGGATAATTTAATCCACAATAGTTAATTTTCTCTAAAAAGTGCCTTTTTTTTTCTTACTTGCCAAAAATGAAAACAGTTTATATAACATCACATTGTGAGGTGAGGTAGAATATTTTGAGAGTGCCCATTGCCTCAGCAAAACTTGCTGCGGGGTTTTCGTGCCACGTTCAGCAGTTCATTACCTGGCTCTAAAACTCTGGACTGAATGCTGGTAGAAGACAGTTTGAAAATCCTTTGTTGACTGCTGTCATTTTTTAGCCAGTTCTAAAGGATTTTCTTAGTCAAATCTTGAAATTTTAATTTCATTAAGAACTGGGCACTTCACTTACACAAGTCTCTGAAAATCTCAACTTCAAGGGGAAAAGGCAGTTTTTAAAATTATACAAATAAGAGTGACATTTATCTGTTTTAGCTGAATGGTTGTGTTAATGCAGTTTATAAAAAAAGGACCTTATTTTTTATAAACCATCAAGTTTCAAGTTTTGTTGTGCAAAGTGAGTAAAGTATGGGAAATAATTTTATTTTTAACTAAAAAGCTTGTCTTGTGTGGCAGTACAAAATCACTAATCACTGATGTTGTCCTGGCTTTGACTAGCTTAGAGTTAATTTTCTTCCAAGTAGCTGCTCCAGTGCTGTGTTTTGGATTTTAGGATGACAGTAACGTGGGTAACACACAGATGTTTTAGGTTTTGCTGAGTAGTGCTCACCCGAAGTCAAGGGCTTCTCAGTGTCCCATGCTCAGCCAGTGAGGAGGGGAACGAGAGGCTGTGAGGGAGCATGGCCAGGACAGCTGACCTGAAGTGGCCACAGGGATATTCCATGCCACAGAGCATCAGGCATAGTGTATAAACTGGGGCAGCTGGCCAGGAGCCTCTGGCTGTTGCTTGGGTACAGGCTGGAGTTGTTCTGGGGTTTATTTTTTTCTGTCTCTTTTTGTTGTCTCCCTTTTCACTGCATTATTATTATTATTATTATTATTATTATTATTATTGTTGTTATTTCAGTTGTTAAACAGTTCCTAACTCAGGGGTTTTACCTTCTTTCTGAGTCTCCTCCCATCCCACCTGGGGCATGAGCACATGGCCATGTGGTCCTTGGGTACCAGCTGGGGTTGAATCACGAGGTGTTGAAGCCCATCCTGGGGTAGCACTGGGTGGCTGAAGGCTCCTTGCTCGTGGCTAGTGGTGGGACCAGGCAGCTGTTCCTGCTCTCTCCACACCTTTCACCTCCTGATGAACCTGAGCCACATCATGGGATGCTGTTTCTCCAGCACCCCTTGGAAGGCAGGTGGAGCGAAGTAAGCTGGAATCAGAGTGTTTCTGTTGAGAGCTGAAATCCATGTGATGATGGATTTATCAGTGCTGTTAGCATCACAGAAAACCTGGAAAAGTTGAAGTGTTTGAGTTAGTAAGGACCAACATTTCTGACAACAAACATGGGAGGACATGCAAACTTATTGTCACCTTTGTCACATGCTCCTTCTGACACGAGGAGACCACCTGCAGCACTTGCAGATTATGCACAATGTATATTGATTTTTTTTTTCCCTAGGTACTTTCAATACATCAACAATAACTGCGCTTGTGTATCTTATTACCACAGATGATTGCAAAGAATTTCTTAAGCATTAATTAATTATAACATCCCAATATGAAAGCCAGATTCTGCATTACTATGCAATTCCATTAAAATCAGCAAAGCTGCTTTTAAACCTACAGGGAACTTGACCCAAAGGTGTATAATGGAGCTTATTGGTTATTTCAATAATTACAGAGAAAGAGAAGGTGGAAGGGATGAAATGGGTTGGCTGAAATCACACAGCAAATCAGAGCTTGGAATAAACTTCAAAACTCCTGGCTCTCATCACAGATTTTTTACTGCTGTCTCACAAGCTCAGATCTCTGGTAGGGTTTTCTTAAGACTCCTGACTATAGTAATGTAACGTAAAAACTATTAGTTTTTTATTCAAGTTTTTCACAATTCATGGAGCAAACTCTTCAGGTTTTTTGTGGAGGACACATAACAAGTGTCGCAGCTAACTCCATCTCCTTTATGCAGTTAAAGCTTCCTTCAGTCTGTTTCAGAAAAGAAAAAATGGTGTCTGCAAATTTTCAAGCTCTTTTGATAATAAAATGGCACAATATATTTTTATGTTTATGATTTTTAAAAATAGACCTATGTATCCAAAATTATTTTGCCTTCATTCTTTGTAAGAATTGCTGTATGATTACCTGGGTATCTCAAGGAATCTTCAGGACAAAGTTTACTGAATACGTAAAGTAGAGTGGTAGTTTTAGTTGAGAAAGTTTTACTAAATAAGTCTATATATAAGTTAATTTTCAATGAACCTAATAGTAACTGGAGTATTTGGCAGCAGGAAAAAAAAAATCAGTCGTCTTTTACTTTGCAATGTGCCTGTTGCTCCTGTGGTCAGGACTCTAATTTAAAGAATGCTGAAAACTGAGGCAAGAAGGTAGGACCTTTCAGCATCCAAGAGGCAGATTTTTTACAATATCAATTAAGGAAATACTGGTTCTCCCACAATGAACCTAAAGGTGAATTATAGCCAGGTAGCAAATGGAAAATTGTGCATTCCCCTGGTGTCCTTACAATTTTATTACAGAATTCAGAGTGATGTCTAAGTTAAGATGAGTTGTCCATTTTTTCCATGACTTCTCGGTAACATTTTTTTTTTCCTTTGACTTAAGCTTTGTATTTTCAAGCAGACCAATTTTGCTATTCATACAATTTGAGTAGAGGGAGCAAAGGAGGGGCTAAAAATAGATCTTATAATGGAACCTGTGTACGTTCTTAACCATGGTGAGACACTTATCTGTCCATTATGCTGTTGACTAATGTTAACTTCTGTGCTGGCTTTGTAATGTATTGCATTAAGCTAAATGAAGCTATTGTGTGATGTATCAAGATACAGTCATGTAGGTTGCCTGGCCATTTGCTTTTGTTAGTGTTGTATGTGATGGACTTTAATAGCTGTGAAGAGCTCATGGAGTTACTCAGATCAACAGTGTGTGGGTTTGTGCCTCCTCCTGGAGTCCTTCTGTGCTCCTGACTTGTCCCAGCTCCATGGGGAGTGCATCAGTGCGGCGTGAACACCACCTGAACTGCTGTGCTCAAGTCAGGTCCCCGAGTCATAAATTCACCTTTTTGGTCAGTAGGGTGGGATTTGGGGACTGGTGTCCATACGGATGTGGTGCACAGAGAGGAGACTCCTGTGTGTTGTCCCCCAGGCTGCCCCCGGTCACCAGCAGTGCTGGGGACACGCCGCATGGCAGGGGGGTCTCACCTGCTCCCAGTGCAGCCCCAGCCCTGGGGACACCTGACCCTCCAGGGACCTGGGCTGTGCCCTGGGCTCTGTGAGCAGGGAGATGAAAGGCATGGCTTGCCTTAAGAACTTTTGTTATGTGTGCATGTATGTCTTAAAAATCTGTAAACAAGTATTTACATGAATGCTCAGCTGGCTCCAGGCAGGGTTTGCAGAGAGAGGTGATATCAATACTCGGCTGTCTCAAAACTCTTTCTGCTTGTATTCAAATCAAAGTAACACCCAGTGGCTCTTACTGTTTTAACATAAAGTAGCAGTAATATCCTGGCCTGTGCTTTGCAGAAGTCCTTAAAAGCAGTTTTAGGAAATGCAGGCTGTGGGAAGAGACAGACACGTGCCTAGGCTGCAGCAGAGTTCTGCTTTTTGTGCAAATGCTGAATTCTTCTTTCTGAAATTTCATTATGTTTTCCAAACAAGGCTGTGTTACAGTAAGGGATGTATTTTATACATAAAGCTGTGGTTCATATGTGCAGTTTTCTGTTCTGCAGCATGTACATAAAATCTCTCCATCTTCCTCTTCCCTTTATCAGGGTGCAGTAGAAAGGTTGATACCAGTTCTCTATCAAGATAGATTGTGATTCAGCTGAGATAAGTAAGGAAATTAGAAATTTGGAGATCAAACTGTCTTTTTTCCTTGTGGCACAGTGTGTGTGCTGAGTTAGTGACCCTCTGCCCCTCCAGGTGAACTCGTACCTTGTGCAGTGTAACGTGTGCTGTGATGCTGGGCATCCAAAGTATTTGCATTTTATGCTTTTCTCTTTCTTTTTTTGGTTTTAAGTTTGCTCTAGTGTTGTAATTGTATATAAGGACTTGGAATTTCTCTTCAGTTGTTTTTTTTTCCCCCGCTGAAAAAAAGTTATTTCTTTAGACGATTATTTAGAAGATTGAAAAATAAATTTCTTTAATATTTGTGGGCACATTTCTGTTGCTTTCTCAGTGGCGTTTCTTTAATGACAGCATGACTGGTTACTTTTAGAAATCGTATGAAAACCAAGTGCTCCTCAGCCTGTTGCCAAGCATTGTTCTTCAGTGTGTTTTACAAGAGGTACTTTTCTTGTTGTTTTTCATGTTAATAACACATTATTTCTGCAGGCATGTTCCTACTTATTTTCTGCCTTAAGGGAAGTGTTAGTTCATGAACAAAATACATCTATTTTTAGATCAAATGATCAATAGAAACAAAACACAAAATGTGAAAAAAGTGTGCCTGGGCTCGCTCACGCGCGTTCATTCCCACGCACGGTCGCTGCGTGGAGGTGTAGCTGTGCCAGGGAGGGCTGTGGATGCTCTGCCAGTGAGGCTGAGGGATTTGGGTGGTGCTTACAGCATTCTGCACCTATCAGCCTGGCACTCCTCAGGTTGTACACCTCCTTTCACAACGGGCTCTTGTTAATAGAGTTTTCATTTCAAGGGTTTGGCAGGCTCGTGTGCTTGACTGAATGAACTTTCAACTAAGTTTCTGAGCAGAAGGTGGTTTATGACATAATTGCTCTATATGTTGATACATCTTTTATCATAATTGTCTTACATTGTTTTAAATAAAAGAACAAGAATAATAGAAGATGTGGCAGAAAGTGGAATTTTTTGTTCTATTATTCACGATACTAAAAATTACCCAAAATAAGTATCCTGTGCAAAAAAAAAAAAAAAAAAAGAGAGAGATTTAGTTCCAAAAGTGGCTAATTTATATCCACTTCTACAATGAACCATCTAATGATCCTAAGTGTAGAGAGGTGCAATGCTTTTATACTGGTTTCCCCTCTTTTTATGAATAGAATTGCACAAAAAAGTTCCCATTGTGTAGTACTGTGAGTTTTGTACAACCATCTTTTATCAACAGATGGCAACCAGAACATGAAAAATAATTAAAAAATAAAATGAAAAGAAACCCAGAATGAATTAAAGTGCTTCTTTGCGTTCTGATCTGCATTTTTGGTTTAGAATTTTTATGGTGAATTGCCATATTATCTGTTATATCAGTTTACAATGAGGCTCCTATCAGACATAAAACAGATTTATAATACCATTAAAACACAATATCAAAGAATGAATAAGCAATTCAATAAAATTACAATAACACAAAGATAAAATGAAAGCCTTTTCAATAACAGTTTTATGCAAGAACATTTTGCAGATAAATATGTGTTTATAGATCTTTTAAATGCACATTTATTATACTGCTCCTAATAGAGCCACAGGGGTTAATTTTTTCTGTGTGTTGTCTTTTATAAGTGGTTCAAAAGCCAGCTGCAAAACTCTTCAATAGATTGTTTTGTATCTTTGAATTGATTTTGGTAAAGGGAGCATTTACAGTACTACAGTATGGTTTGTACGTACACACGAGTCAATACGAGTGTGCCGTGTGTGGCTGTGAGCATCAGACAGCCTTATTAGAATCAAGGCAATTCCAAGCAAAAAGAGAAAAAAAGAACAGGTTTTTTCTTTTCCTCTTTCCGAGGGAAGATGTGCGTAGATGCATTTTCATTATTTTATCTTTAGCATTAAATTTTTAATGGGTTTCTTTTGGATCTGGTGGGGAGCCTAAACTTTGGACTCAGGAGAG
>VXAC01002685.1:459444-461944 GCA_013399225.1 Rhipidura dahli | reverse complement strand
GAAGGACTGGCAGAGGGAGAAAGTACCTTTGGAGGATGCTTTTCAATCAACTTCAGAAGTTTGTATCTGGGATTAGCCACCATTGTGCTGCTTCACTTTTTCTAATGTAAATGATGAACTTGTTTTCCAAGTGGTACTTTCTATTTCACCTTTCCATGCCCTTTTAGATTTAAACCTTACTATTTTATCCCATGCCAAAAGGAGAAGTCTCCATTCACTGAGACCAGCTCTTTCCTTTAAGATCACTGTGGTATTGGCCACTTATCTGCCTTCTCCAAAGGCGGTCAGAAAGCTGTCATGAGTTTAAAAAAATGTAAAATTCTGTGAGTGTTTGGACTGGAGTGAGTGCCTGCTCACAAGGTATTGACTGGACTTGTGGGGCAATTGTCTGTCAAGGCCCCCCCTTAATGATAAGGTCCTAAAAATAAGATACTCTGTGTGTATCTCTGTGTACTCTATGTGCTTCTTGACTACAGTCTAAAAGAGGTAAAAGAGGTAATATGTTAAAAACTAAGGACTCTTGTTTTTGTATGTTTAGTGATTCTAGCTGAGTTGTGGAGTTAATGTCCTAGAATATTCTTTGTATAAGAGCAGTCTGCATCCTTAGTTGGTTTGAAAAGCAGGAATAGGTGAGGATGGTCCAGGTCATTCTGTAGCAGTACTTGCATGGTGCCTATTTTGGCTCCAAACTTTTCTGAGCATTTCTGGACAGTACAAACTTGAAGAGAGAAATTAGTGGTCTGTGTATCTTTCCACTTTTCAGTATATGTTATTAAGAAGCAAAACTTTGTAATAAAGAAGTCTACTCAAAAGAACTGTGCTTTGTTGAAGGCACACTTTTGTGATGCATTAAGAGAATAACATGCACTATTGCAACAGGAAAAGGCTGCCTTGCCAAATGTACTTGAATTTTATTAAGTCCTGCCATCTGCTTTCTTTGTAGTATCCTTAAGTTCATGAGAAAAAGATCCTGGTGTTTTCCATCTATAAAAAATGCCTTACAATTCCTATTCCCTGGTTTTGTTTCTAGTATTCCTTTGTTACTGCTTCTTACTGATGCCCAGATCCCTTGTGCTTCAGAGTGTAGCCTTGGCCGAGGAGAACCTCGTTGTTGTCAGTTGCTCTCTGTGTAGCATGAGTCGGATCTGTCATCAGGGAACTGTTCCAAGCCACTTCCAAGTTTGATCTGAAATATTTTCCTCATTTTCCCTCTTGCAAAAATTTTCTAGGCCACTGGAGAGGCTCCATTTTGTCCAGGTTGCTTTTGGATGAGCAGACAAAGTACTTTGCAAGGCCGGCAGGCACCGTGTGTTTCTGTGAGAGAACGCGCTGCTTTTCCTTTGTTTTAAATGCTTTTTTAATATTTTAGGGCTTGTCTACAGAGAGAGATTATATCACGTTATGGTAGGGTGGCAATTTAAAGTAGCAATTTTGAAATGAATTAAATTAATTCAGAATAAAACATTCCTGTTCTGGCACAAATTAATCATGAATAATTAATTACAAATAATTAATGAGGAGTAACTATTTGGTATTTACAAGCCCTTAACAGTTTTAGTTCTCTTGTAGCATCTCTGTCAGGGAGCTGTTTACTGGCAGCAACACATCAAGCCTGTGTAAGAGCAAGTAGAACAAGTTAAAAAGAAGGTACATAGATTTTTGTATCGTAGAATCTTTGGGGATTGTTCTACCCAAGCAGATTGAACGTGCGCGTGATTTTGCTCGCTGTTGGTTTTGCAGTTGGCCCGTAGTTAACTGTGGAGTAACTGTGCGGTGTTTTGCTGTAGGACAGGGGTGACTGGTGTGTGACTGTTCGTGTGCTGCGGTGAGGGGGTGTCGTGGAGGCTGAGCGGGGCCGGGGGCTGTCCCCTGCCGCGGGGCTCGGGGCTTGGGCAGCCGGGTGCCACAGTGGCCCCCTGGCCCAGGGCTGCGAGCAGCACTGCTGGGAACCTGTGCCAGGAGAGCACAGAGGAGATGGTGAGCATTAGCTGGTGCAGGGCTGTGTGTGGGAAGGGCAGTTTCAGCCGAGGGGCTGTGAAGAGGCTCAGCCAGAGGCAAGGAGCTGGTTAGTGCCCGGGCATGGGTGCCCGTGGGCTCGCGGCTCCCCTGGGCACGGAGCGAGCAGGCGGGAGCCTGGACGTGCTCTGCTCCCTGCATGTGTGGGCACGGACACAGCGTGCTCTGCTACAGACAGGGAGGCACAGGAACGGGGTGTACTCAGAAAAATACCCCAAGACAACCAGCATCCTGACAGTTGGCTTGTTGTCATCCTTCCCAGACCCCCCCCCTCACACCTAAACCCCCTTGGCAGGAGAGAGAGGGCTCCTACATTTCCTCTATTGTTGCTTTATTAAAGATACAATAAACTCTCCGATTGTATCTGTTTGTTGTAATGTCTACCAGCACTGCATTCAGACAGGCACTCGTGCGCAGAGGTGGAAATGAAGTATAAACCTGATTCCATTGTTGGGATGTGCTGCCAACACAGCACTTAACCACC
>VXAC01002685.1:374444-454444 GCA_013399225.1 Rhipidura dahli | reverse complement strand
GTTCAGGTGTGTCCAGTGCCCAGCACGGCACAGGGACTGGCGCTGCTGGGGTTTGCTAAGCTGGCAGGGGCAGGGCAGGGCCAAAGAGCTGTCTCTGCCTTCCTTAGGTTTGGAAGGGCAGAGCAGGAGGCCTGGCTGCTGCCTTCCCAGCTTTCCAGCAGTGCAGGCGTGTGCATGGCTGGGGTGTGGGACACAGCTGACACACTGAACTGATCTCACATACGTGTTTTGTTAGTACAGAACTCACCCTCGGCCTTGACTGAAGAGGGAATGACAAGTGGTGCCCCTTACCTGTGTGGTCTGAATCAGGACAGAACCTGACCCAGACCCTGAGCTTTCTGCCAGTGTAGTTATACTTAGCGGTGTCTTTGTCTGAAAATCTGTACTGCTGCAGAAGCATTGGGAGCATCAGGATGCTGCTCCCCTTTTTACAAACTGAGTTTAGGTATGCTGTGTGCAAGAAAAGTGCCAGGAAAACCATAAATTGATCCTGCAAGTTGTGATCGGGGCTTATTTTCCTTCTTTTTCTTCTAAGCCCAGATGAATTCCTCCTGAAAGGCAGCTCACGCTTCTTCTCTGTCCATTTTTATGCATGCTTACTGTTTTACACATCAAACAGGGTTATTTGTGCTTTTTTGGTAATGCCTGCTGAAGCATGGAAAGGATCAACATTTCATTTTCATTACATTTCATTTATTTCTCTATTTTGGAGGAAAGGTTCCATGAAGTATAAGACAGACATAACTAAAATAAGTTTCTCCAGCAGGTGAAAGGTATTGGTAGCTAATGTGTCTCTTCCTAAGGCAGCTGAATTGCAAGTCACAGTCAGATATTTAGAAAAAATGTCTGCTTGATAATGTCCTCTGCCATGACAAAGTACAGTCACAGGAGGAGTAAAAAGGCTAAAAGAATGGCCAGACAAAGACAGATCATCAGTTTGCATTTAGTTTGAGACTCATGCAAAGCTGTTACTTGAAAACACCTACATTGAATACAGGAAAACAGAGATCGCCATCTTACATGTATATTTAGTCTTTGGTTATATTATTTCAAATGTTATGTAGCTATAATAGCATGGAATAGAAACCCCTACCTGATACAGAGAGAGATATTACATCATCCCTCTTACAATGCTCTGCTGCAAAAGGACTTTTTAAAAGGATTTCTAATGATAATGAAAATATTCTGATACAGCATTAAGGATTTCACTACTGAAATGTGTTTAATGTAAATATGCTGTCAGATACCCTTCAAGTAATTGACAAGAGCAGATGATTAGCAGTGTTCTCAATAGTGTTTTTGCATAATCTTACATTTTGACAGAACTCTTCAGCTGCTTTTTATTGTCAGTGCTCTGCAATCAGTAATACTTTTTCCTTGACATTTACTTTGTCATTATAAATCTTGTAAGTGGTCATTTAACTTGTTCAGTATGCATGTAAGAATATCATTACTAACACGTTTGAAAAATGTCTTCCTGTTGAGGAACTATTGTGAAAGTAAACTTAAAAAAACCCAAAATGAAGTAGGCTGATGAGTGACTTTGTGAAATAAATACCTGTCTGTGAGCATCTTCATGCACATTTCAAGGATGATTTTAAAATCTCTCTCTTATTGAGCATTCACTCTTAAGTCATCAAATTCAACATGCTTGTCGGATTTTTTTTTAACCTGTTACTTTTTTAATACTGTTGTTCAGTTATGATCATTTACATCTGACTGACCAAAATTAAACTCTTATGATCCATAAGCATTCATAATTACATACTGCATGTAACATTAATAGTCAATATAATAAACCTTCATCTTTATTGAAGCATCTCTTGTTTCTACAGCAGTTCTTTAATCTATCTCAATAGATTTCTAGTGTACAGCTCATATAGATTTGGTCAGTGACAAGGGTTAGAGTAGTCTTGTAGAACATTTACTTGTAGCTGTGAAAAGCCCACATTCATCAGAGGATTAGGTCGATCAGATTGTACCAGGATCAATGGAAGGACTGTGTGATCCCTCTTAGGCTGTAATGTGTTCACCTTCTTTGGAGAGAATTCACATACACACACATTTCTCTGTCTTAAAGCCATTTATCTCAGAATGTCAAATTGCAATAATTAACCATTATTGATCTTAAATTCAATTAACTTCATTAACACAGGTCATGATGAGGGTGCTGGTAAGGGAAAGGCTCTTGACAAGTGTCTTTTCTTATATGACATTGAATGTTCACAATCATGGCTATAAACTATTCATACTGTGCCACGGGAACATCTTTTAAAAATGACAGGAGTTTGGTTGGTGGCTCTGAAGCAACATTTTAATCCCCTCCCCCTTGTCTCTTATTTCTCAGGGTTTTCCAGCAAATTTTCTATTCAGGAATCAGTGAACCATTTGTTTCTAGCACATTATCCTAGTGGGGCATTATAGCAAACCCCACCTATTCAAGCACCCTTCTGTTCAATAGGTAGGGGTAGATAGACACTCATTTGCAGCAGTGTATATTAGTATAGTTAGCAATTGAGTGAAATGAATATTCAATGCTTCTTTTTGCTCTACATACAAAATGAGCTGGGGCCATCTTGCAGAGGTAATCCTGAGAATCTCTGCTTGCTTCAAGTCCTAAGATTCATATTGCAGTCAATAGTTGTTTTTCTTAAATGAGGGCTGAATAGCAACTGTGAATGGACACAAAGCTTTGTTGGCCCACACTGAGCTCCTTTCTTAATAGAAGATCTTCATTATAAGCACAAGTTCACAATAGCTGAAATTGTGATTGAAATCATTTGGATTTCTACTATACCATTCATACAGATGTATAGAATTTATTGTAAGGAGGCACTGCAGCCAAAATAGCTATTGAAACTACTGTAGAAAGGGCTTCAATGGGAGATGCAAGTTTGCAACAAAATGAAGGATCAGGCTGAAGGTCTTTTGGTACATTTTGAATGTCTTAAGTAGTCATGATTATTTACAAATAAATCACCAAGTGGAATGACTCACTGTGATGTATTGAAGCATTTTAGGTGAAAACTTGATTTTTAAAAATTTCACAGTGAAGGTGGCAGCTCCAGAGATGTGAGTTAATATTAGTACAGCTAAATACAAATACAGCACCAAAATCTAGTTTCTGTAAAACTTGTAAGATGTGGACAAATTAGGAGCAACTAAATATGTGGGAAGATTACAGAAAGTAAAGTGCAAGATTTTTTCTTGGTGTAAAAAAAAAGGTAAACCATAATCAGAAGACTGAGAAATGTGCATAAAGAGAAATGACAACATCAGTTTTGCTCAGAAACAGACTTCTGGGACAATTAAATGGTCATTTTGTCACTACATTTGCTATTTCCACTCCACTATACAAAGCATTTACTGAGAAGAGGCAGGGCAGAAGCAGAATGGTTTGATTACTGCATTTGAAGAAACTGAAGTTCCCTTACAACATCTGTTTGCTCAGTGAAGGATTATAATAATTACGAGCTATTAGAGCCATATTGAGAACTTCTATGCTCATGGCTGCTTATCCCAGAGTTGGCTGTGAATCTTGTATTAGTTTGTGGAATGCCCTCTGTGCTTTTCAGTGATTAAAAGACGCCACCCAAATGTCTGGTATCAAGCTGAGATTGTGTCACTCTGTATTTTGCTACCAATTCATACAGAGAATTTGGCTTCATCCTGCCAGGATGTTGACAGTGACTTTTAACTAACAAGAGAACAGCCCCCAAAAACAAACTTTTTTTTTTTTTTTTTTAATATGTTCTGGTAAATATTTTTGCCCATTTGAGGAAATACTAATTCTGTGCTTAGAAAAATTCTGCAGAGTCTAAAGGACAATTAGGGTCGAGTGTAACATGAAGCTTTTTTCTCTGCTGCTGAACTCCTGTTTCCCACTGTTGTGTGCTTGCAGGGAGTGGGACTCTCTAGCGAGTCTGTAGTATTTCACACCAAGCAACTGCTTTGGAAACCAAGGAAAAGCCACTTTTGTCTAACCTAAGAGTGGATCACATTTATTCATGTTGAATAATTTATATGACAAATTTAGGTGGGGGTTTTTCCTGTTGATAATGCGCTTGGTCATTGAATTTGTGAAGTTTATGCAAAATTTTTGAGACTCTGGAGCTGCTTGTGAACTGATACTTCACCAGTCTGTGCCTGGTTCCCCAGTCCCTGGTGGTGCTTCCCCTTCATGGCTGGGTAGCTGACCCGTAACCACCCCATGGACAGTGAGGAACTGCATGCTCTTTGGGAAGGTGTTAATTTGTTACTTTGGTGTCCTTGGAGGAAGGGTATCCTATGCTGGGGAAGGTGGAGGGGTGGGGAGTGGGGGAAGAGAAGGGTACTACAGGAACATTGATGAAATGGGAACGCAAGACCCTGGACTGAATCAAACAGATGAGCAGTTGGGAATTCCCAGTGAGAGCTCACAGTCTCTGTTGCTCATTTGCCTACATGGTCCAGTCCTAGTGGTGCTTGTGAAAGGCTGGTTATGTGGTGACAGGGAGGCCAAGAAGGTTTTTTTTCTCCTTTATCAACCAGCAATTTTAGGCATACTCCCTAGAGGCTGTTCAAATGTCTACTCCCCCAGGGTGGAAAGGGAAAAGGAGATGGATTCCTTTCTATCCACCTATGGATTCCAAAATACCATAGCAAAGAAGGTCCTTCTGTCATTGTGGCAGTCCATAATGTTTCTCAGCCTTTTGATTGGGTTACTGTCAACCCTGCCTTGCCTCTGGTGACCAGCCATGGGCACACACAGTGGAACATCAATGGTTACCCAGCTGTGGTACTTTTGGCAGTCAGTGGTATTGTGTATGTGTGACTGCAAATTTAGGTCAAAACCCTTAAAAATCTCTTCTTCCTGGCCAGGCAGTCTCCAAACTCTTATTCTTGTGAAGTTTCTTGTGAGCATGTCATTCACTCCTGACTGTATAACAATGATACCTGAAGAAAGTATCTTTAGAAATATATATGATTTTGTGCATTACATGTGAGCATAACTTGGACCTTGGGTTTCAACCAATGTTTTTTAATGTTTGGATCCCTTCTTGTCAAAAACCTCTTGCAGAAGGTGGCAGGTGAACTCTTCAAGCGAGTCAGATTTCAGACTTATTCTTGTGCAGCCCTACCCATAGAACAGCACACTGCAGTGTGAAAGAATCAGGTGCTCTTCTCCACATCAGAAAAAAGCAGTATTATGTTTCAAGGGTGGGTAATTCGAGCAGGTTTTAGAAAAAACCCTGCTCAGCATGTTGAATTCAGGGAGTTTAGGCCTCAGGGAGAAATCAAGGCAGGGTGCAGTTTTGGAGGAGGGAGGCATGATCCATCATGTTCCATCTCCAGCACAGGTCTGGCAGAGCGGGTGTCACGGTGTACCTGAGCCCTGCTGTGTGCTGGGAGCAGAGAGCTCTTTGGAGGAGAGTTGTGACAATACTTCAAAAACCTTTCCTATTTTCCCCATTGTGAAAAGAAGCTTGCTGGCAGTCTGCAGGTTCAGCATTCACTGGATACCAGCAGCTTGGCTCAGAGGAGATCAGTAACCACAGGCTCTGGGTTGTGCTCAGCACATGCACCTGTGGGTATTTCACTGGCTGAAATAATTGTTTCAGCTGAAAACTGGCAATTATTTTCAATTATACACATACATTGTATTCACGTAAACACACTGTGAAGAAACATAGGAACAGAACAAACTTAAGTCATCTTCCCATGTTTTGTGTAAACAGCTGAATTATATATATTAACCTACAGGAGAAACAAGCTCCTTCACTTGTCTTCTTGTCTAGCACCAGACAATTAACTTCTAACTTCTTTGCAGGTTTTCAGCTGTAAACTGTGGATAAGAATGTTTCGTCCACAGGGCTGATGTGAAAAATAAAGCCCTCATTGAACACCTCAGTTAAGTGATGCTGTCCAACAGTGCCAAATTGTTTCTAAGCCATCATTTCATATTATGGTATCCTGGTTCTTCAGGTGTATAGTTAGTGAAGGAGATAATATATAAATGTGAGGTTTGCACTTTGTCATTCAGGAAACATCTAAATAATATTTGGTTTCAGAAAAATGAATGCCTCCCTTATCAGAATTAGTAGCAGTTTTTGAATGTTTTCTCTCTTCATTTGTAAATGGCCTGTATGACATGTTTCTTGTGGCAGCTTGAATAGGAGACCCGAGTCCTGTACCTTCCCTTTAAACTACACAAAACCCAGGGGAGTTTGTAGTACAGTGACATGAGGAAAAGGTAGATGTAGCCTGATGTACAATTGCTTTGTTCTGTGCTTAGGTGGCCCACCCTTTAATGACATATAAACTAATTCCTTGTTATCATCTCTTCACTGTGTGTCCTTGTCCATGTAATTCTCATCTCTTAACACTTGCAGTTGATTTGGCTTCTCTGAAGTCTCTCCAAATTTAATACCAGTCCAGGATGCTGAATCAGAGCAGCTGGCTAGCTTCCTCTGGCCTATTTCTGAGCTCTCCGTGGCAGACAGCTGCAGTATTCTCATGAAGGAACAAAGTACACTTCAAAGTTTTCAATGCCTAATGATAGCCACCCATTAGATTGGCATCCTTTGTCACATCCATCCACACCACTTCCCAGTGACTTAATCCTACCCTCTCACTGGCATGAAAAGGCTGCAGATTTATCAACATACAAAAAAATCCAGCTAAACAAGCATTAATCATGCACATCACATCAAATTAACATGTTCAAAATTAATATTCTTGACCTTGCCAGTGGGCAGAATAATCCGTCTTGCAGTAGGCTCGCACTCCGGTGCGAGGTACCAGGGACTTGAGCCGACGTGCGAGAGAAGTGCTGACCTCTTCACTTGGAAATAACATTTCTCTCCCATAATAGACAGTCTTGCCTCTATGAAACAGAACCTTTGACCTTTCTAACAGGAATAATGTCCCTGTCAAGGTGCTGGGTAATCAGTATTGCCATGCCCGTTTAGAGACTGTTGTCATTTGCCACTCTGGTAAACAGGGCAGTGAGTGCTGCCTCCCTTGCTGACTGCCTAATGAGGAATATGCGAACACCTCTGCCAAGCAGTGAGGTCTCAAATACAATTTCAGTTACACGGGAATTATCAGTTAGTCTCAGTATAGAAATAGATCATGTTGTGGGTGAAATGTTTGCCTTTCTTGCTGTGAGTGGAAGGCCTGTGGAGTGGGAGTTTTCTAACAGACTAATATAACTCTTTTATATGCCTTCATTTGCATTAGGTCTTTGATTGACTCCATCCACTGAGCTGGTTTTCTCTTGCCTCTGTTCATTAATTCTGTGAATAAGGCTCACTGGCACAGTCAGATCATCTCCATGCTGCTGTTCCTCTTTTGGCTTTCTCTGCACTGATGTTGGGACTGAGCTGCCGCTTAACTCCAAATGGTCCCAGCAAAACTGGGGACTCTCTGAGGTTTTTCCAAAGATTACTTAAATATTAAGAAAAAAATTCTGTTAATTTCTCAGGTGGCTGGAGTCTGCTTTAAAACAGAATGGGACAGGTATTTTGGAAAACACTGTGCACAGCCAGCAGCAGTGGCAGTGACAGGAGCCACCTCTTGTGCAGTGCCACGAAATAGGGAGTGACAGTCAGGGTGCAGAGAGTTTCTCTGGCAGAGTCCTACTCAGTGATCCTTTTCCCCTGTTTCTTTTTCACTGGGAATATAGTATTGATCCCATAAACACTGGGAACATTCCTGCTTTTTATCTCATAAACATTGGGAACATTCCTGCTCTTGATCCTGTTCTGCTGTTCTCTGTTTGCAAGTGTGGAACATTTGTGGGCTCAGATTCTTTAAGGAATGAGAAGGTTTTTTTCCCAATGAACTCAAAATCAGATGGTTTGGAAGGTGACCCTTCACATTACTTCACAATTTTGAATGATGCATAACAAAGATGATCTATTTTTTTTTTTTTTAATAAGAAGCCATTTGGTTAAAGCAAAAATATTTCCAAGGAACTGAGTGGTTTCGATAAACTTTTGTAGTTAAGCATTTTTAATGTGAGAAGAATATTGGAATGTTTTGTTCCTTTTTCAAGCAAACAACATATATACTGGATTAAATATACCCCCAGTGAGCTAATTAAAACAAAAGAAAAATTTTTGGCAAGAAAAAACATAATTAAAACAAGAAATTTCAAAAGTATTGAAATGAAATATTTGGATGCATCCAAGCCAAAATATATGGTCTCAGCTGCATTTTTCAGGAAATGAGGGAAAAATTGTGCATATAATTGGGTTTTGGAGAGCAGTAAAATATGCCTTTAGTGCGGTGGTCTTGTATTTCTGAACAATCCCAATAAGGTGTGTGTCCAGCCATGCCATGGGGGATGTTGCCATGGAGGGGATGACAGCCAAGCAGTGTTTTTGCTGCTTCTGCTGAAGAGGAGCTCTGGCAGTGGGGGTGGAGGTGGCAGCTGTGGTGCTGGTGAGCCCAGGACAGGGGCAGGCACATCTGCTCTGACTCCACGGGGGCTTCCTCTGCCTCTGGAGACACAGTGGGCTGGTGACACCTCTCTGCTCTCGTGCAGTAGATCCCTGGTGTCTGTGCAGAGCCAGGTATATGAGTTTATTACTGTCTATGCAATATGTAGATCATTTTGGACAGTGATGGATCACAATTTATTTCCACTGGCAAAGAAATGATCCCTAGCTCAGTTATGAAGGTAATTCCCTCTTGTGTGGAAATGAATTGCATTATACCACAGCTTACTGTTATGTATTGATATCAAATGTGTTAATTTCATTGTTACGTAGCACTTTAGTTAATAATTATAACAAATATTAATGAGGGAACTATCTGTTCTCAACCTATGTGTGGCTGTACCTGCAAGATGTTTCTGAACCCCTTTGATATCCTCCTCTTCTCTAGCAGCTGAGGGCCACGCCAGGCAACAGCTTTCCACTTTTTGCCAAATACTGTGTCACAGTGACACCACTGCTCAATTTGCAGGCAATTTCCTGTGGGTTATGGTGCCCTGTGAGATGGAAGCTAAACACTTTTTTGAGGACTGTGATTGTTTTTTTGTCTTTTTTCTCTGGAAAAACAAAACCCAGAACTGCCTAATTTCTTTCATTTCCACTCTTATTAACTTCTGCCACTAGAACTGCCTTTAAAGTTGTTTCTTTTCCCCTCAGACTTTGCTGTTGAGGCATTGAAGAACAGTTTTACAGATGCCCTGCTGTTCAAACATTTATTCTACACTTGAAAAATATCAAACTACGAGTCTTTTTGTCTTTTTTTTCCTTTTCTTTTTTTTTTTTTTTACATAATAAGAGAGTAATGGCAAAGTAAAGATGGGCTGCAGACAGTGCTTCTTATAGACAGTCTGTCCTCCAGGCAGTGAATCTCAGTGGAAAACCTTTCTACCATCTCCTCCTGATTTTATTCTCTTCTTTCACAGTCTCTTTGCTGTTCCTGTAGGTACTTCACCAAATAAGAAATTTCTCTGCTCTGGGCCGCCTTGTCCTTATTTCTGGTGCAGTGAGGCTGTTAGCTTCCTCTGTGCTCATCTAGACCATTTCTTGCCTCTGTGCAAGGTGTGGTGAGGCAGGGACACCTTCCACTCGACCAGGTTCCATCCCTTCTCTCCTTTGTGCAGGGGAAGGAGCAGAAGGAGCCCTTGGAACTGTCATTTTTTTCAAAGTTGCAGATTGCTGGGTTAAATTCCACACTGTCGTTTGTGCCTCATTTCCTGCATTTCTGGATCAAAGACTGATGTCACAAGTTGGCTTCACAACTTGAGCTTAGGAAGGGGAACAGCTATAGAGGAGGCAGCTCCTGGTTAACACGCAAATATGCTTGATAGTTGGTGAAAAGGGCAAAGAAAGCATGAAAGGTAAATAGATTTACATTTAAATGAGCCGCATGCTGGAGGTTTTCCCTAATGTAAAAGTCACTCTCTAAAAAAGCTGTGAATGTGACAAGTCTTTCAGTTCAAACAAAATTCACAAGACTTCAGCAGTAAGAGAAATAAAAATGTAAAGAATAACACACTAATTAGGAAGTTGGTTCTGTGCACTCTGTTTATGTTGGCAAGAAATGGGTCCCAGGAGAGACCATTTCCATGGTGTGCAGGGATGGAGCCCTTGGATTTGGAGTGTGATGTGGTGGTGGGAATGAGTGGCACACACTCAGGCTGGTGCTCAGTAGCCAGAAACTAAAGACAGGGGCACTCAGAGTGCCTTGGTGTGCCACTCCAGGCTGCAGGTGTCAATGAGGTCTCTTTAAGGCAGGCAGTGTGGAGATATCTTTGGGCATTCTTTACTGTGTGAAAAGGAAATTATTATGCAGTTTCAAAACAGAGGGAAAGAAACAGGAGTTGTAAAAGAAAAACTGTTTTCACAAGGTGGAATAGGAAAAGGGTACATTTGCTTCCAAATCAGAGGTTTCATGCCATGATTCCTTGCTTCCATCCTTCCTTATTCCTTTCAGTAGGATTTGGTGTGGTTGAAAGAGAGGCAGTTAACAGTCAGTTGTCTGCACATTTTCAGTAGTTGTACAAAATTTTTCAACTTTAAAGAGTAATTTGAACTGCTTTATTCTCCTTTGCTGAAGTTCTAAAAACCCACCTTTTTAAATTCTGTGTAGTGGTTTTGTTGCAAGTATTTTCAGGAGAGATGCTAAACCTTACTAGTAATTGCTGCAGCATCTGTGATATGCATAAAATAATAATATTTTTTCAAAATATTTTGAAAAAGCATAAAATAGAGCAAAACATCACAGCTGTATTTCATTGTATGGAGAGTGGTATGCTTGAATTTTCTGCATTGAAATTATCTGAACTGAAATATTTAATCATTATTATGTGTTGCTCTTATGTGATATGTTTGTGCTTTCAAAGGTTTAACTTGTATTCTGAGGATCAGATTATAACTTTACATGCTTGGAGGAGGATTTGCTACCATTCATCCATGTGAAAGAACAGTAGTGAATATTTTGTATTACCTAACTGAATGAAGAAATACTCCATGTGAAACTAAAAGCCTGATTTCATTGTCACTTTAACAGTTGTTTTGTCTCTTGTGGTTTTCTGATAACATTTAAACATATTTTCCCTGAAAGAAGTTTGCAAGGTTTAATACTGTGTGTGTAATACCTGCTGTAGTGTTCTACATTTTTCAATCTGTTGGTTAAAGTAGGGCTTTTCAGGGTGTAAATTGTTGTCTTCTCTGCACTGGTGCCTGAAGAAACAAGCTACAGATTGTTCAGGATACAAATACCCTACGCTTTGCAGATGTGTTGCCGAGAAGGTCAAATGTCAGGTGTCTTTAACCATGGAGTCTACCAAAAATGTGACTTTTTTCAGTTTATAATTATCTTTGTGAGAGATTTTAAATTCCACTGAAGAGAGTCATATTCTATTTTTGCTTTCCTGCAAATTAACGCATTCTATAGAAATAGATAATTATGATTAGTTTGTGATCTCTTTTTTAATGTTCCCATAGTTTTCTTGCCTGAAGGAAAAACTTAGGTAGACTTCGTATACATAGAACAGAAGCATAGAAGCACCATGGAAAGAAAAAAATTGTTTACTGTCAGATGCCAACTGTCCTATTCAAGAAGAGTATCTTAGATTTACATCACCAGTTGCATTATTTGAGGGGAAAAAAAGACAGGATCCCTGTTGGGTATCCGTGTAGCTTATGCTGAGTAAATATTGACAAAGTAGTCTAAAGAGCAAACACTTTGACATTTGTAAGGTCCACTGGAAGGTCTTGTATATATTTATACAGCAAGAATGAGTGCAGCATACCAATTTTGTTGAACTGGCTCCTGACATAATTCTGCATGGACTTTCTTGTTGAGGAAGTGTTTAAATGGGAATGGGACATTTGTTACACCCATAAAGAATACCCTCAAATTGCTCTGAATGAGTTGTTGCCAAAGGTTACGCCACCTGCATTTAACCATGTACTCTAAAATGTGACACTAATAATAATGATAACTTTTAAAAAATCTAATTTTTAAAATTTATTTTAACTGGGGATTTTTTACTTTGTAGAAATTCTTGATGTTTGCTGTGCTCTATATTTATTAAAGATTGAGTCTCAAAACTGTAGTGAGCAAAACATGCTTGCTTAATTTAAATTGTGAATCTGTCTGCTAAGAAATGCATTAGGGGTAGGAGAAGCATAAGACATATTAATTGACAGACAGGAACTGCTGTCTCTGAGGTTGATACAAGTAATTTATTACTTTAGAAATGAATGCCACCTCCAGAATGTGCTTCATTAATTTCAAATTTAGTTTTAATTTCAAGCTGTTGCCCCTTGAGAAGAATAAGGTGGCAAATTATGTTTGAAGAGCAGATTTTTTTTCTTGCTCTGAAGAAACACTAAATTTTAACTGTTTAATTTTACAAATAAGTACACCTCTTTGGCTAAAGCAAAAGTATGATGAGCAGAAACTAACTTGTATTTTCTTCTCTTCATCATAGCCTATGTTTCAGACGAACTTAAAGCAGCAGCGCTTGTGGAAGAAGATGTGGAACCTGATGAAAATGCAGTTGATGGGGAGCCTTCAGCAAAATATGCATGTCCAGAAAAAGACTTCAGTAAGAACTGCCAAAGCTACCAAAACTCTCCAGCAGCTGAGTTCTCTAGCCATGAAATGGACAGTGAGTCCCACATCAGTGAGACAAGTGACCGCATGGCAGACTTCGAGAGCAGCTCCATTAAAAATGAGGAAGAGAGCAAGGAAGTTTCCATACCACTGGAAGACTCTACAGTTTCTGATAGTTTAGAACAAATGAAAGCTGTGTATAATAACTTCCTCTCCAATTCCTACTGGTCCAATCTCAATTTGAACCTTCACCAGCCAATTTCGGAAAAAAACAATGGTAGCAGCAGCAGTAGCAGCAGCAGCAGCAGCAGCTGTGGAAGCGGCAGCTTTGACTGGCACCAGAGTGCGATGGCCAAAACACTGCAGCAAGTTTCACAGAGCAGAATTCTGCCTGAACCGAGCCTTTTTAGCACAGTCCAGCTGTACAGACAGAGCAGTAAGCTCTATGGCTCCATATTCACTGGAGCCAGTAAATTCCGCTGTAAAGACTGCAGTGCTGCCTACGATACTTTAGTAGAATTAACAGTGCACATGAATGAAACAGGACATTATCGAGATGACAACCATGAAACAGATAACAATAACCCCAAAAGATGGTCCAAACCTCGCAAACGTTCTTTGCTTGAAATGGAAGGGAAAGAAGATGCCCAGAAAGTGCTAAAGTGTATGTACTGTGGTCATTCATTTGAATCTCTTCAGGATTTGAGTGTTCATATGATCAAAACAAAACACTACCAAAAAGTGCCTCTGAAGGAACCTGTTACACCTGTAGCAGCAAAAATTATCCCAGCTACTAGAAAGAAAGCATCACTAGAGCTTGAACTCCCAAGTTCTCCAGACTCCACGGGTGGGACACCAAAAGCAACAATCTCAGACACTAACGATGCACTTCAAAAGAATTCCAATCCCTACATTACGCCAAATAACCGCTACGGTCACCAGAATGGTGCCAGTTATGCCTGGCACTTTGAGGCGAGGAAATCCCAAATTCTGAAGTGCATGGAGTGTGGAAGTTCGCATGACACCCTGCAGGAGCTCACAGCTCACATGATGGTGACGGGACATTTTATTAAAGTCACTAACTCTGCCATGAAAAAAGGGAAACCAATCATTGAAGCCCCAGCCACACCGACAATAACGTCCTTAGTAGATGAGAAGGTCCAGTCTGTGCCACTAGCTGCCACCACCTTTACATCTCCTTCCAACACACCTTCTAGTGTTTCCCCTAAATTAAACGTTGAGATTAAAAAAGAAGTAGATAAGGAAAGAGTCATTGCTGATGACAAAATGAAAGACAAAGAGAAGTCAAGTGAAGATGAGGAGAAGTATGATATCTCCTCAAAATACCATTACTTGACTGAAAATGACCTAGAGGAAAGTCCTAAGGGGGGATTAGATATATTGAAGTCTTTAGAAAACACAGTTACATCAGCTATAAACAAAGCCCAGAATGGCACACCGAGCTGGGGTGGCTACCCCAGCATTCATGCTGCTTACCAGCTGCCTAATATGATGAAGCTGTCGTTGGGCTCATCTGGGAAGAGTACACCATTAAAACCTATGTTTGGAAACAATGAACTAGTATCACCAACTAAAAACCAGCCCCTGGTGTCTCCACCAAGCAGTCAGACCTCACCTGTGCCAAAAACAAACTTTCATGCCATGGAAGAATTGGTAAAGAAGGTCACTGAGAAGGTGGCTAAAGTGGAGGAGAAGATGAAAGAGCCTGAAGGAAAGCTTTCTCCACTGAAGCGTGCAACGCCTTCGCCGTGCAGCAGTGAAGTCAGTGAACCCCTTAAGATGGAGCCCTCCAACGATGGTGGCTTCAAAAGCCAGGAGAACAGCCCAGTTCCTCAGAGAGATGGTTGCAAAGATAGTCCGACTGTAGAACCTGTGGAAAATGGGAAGGAGCCTGTGAAGTCCATTGTAGGTTCTTTAAGTAGCAGCACAGCCATCATCACTGATCACCCTCCTGAACAGCCATTTGTAAATCCATTAAGTGCACTGCAATCTGTCATGAATATTCACCTTGGGAAGGCAGCAAAACCATCTTTGCCTGCTCTGGATCCAATGAGCATGCTTTTTAAAATGAGCAACAGCTTGGCAGAAAAGGCTGCAGTGGCCACCCCACCTCTACAGTCCAAAAAATCAGACCACTTAGACCGTTATTTTTATCATGTCAACAATGACCAACCCATAGATTTGACGAAAGGCAAGAGTGACAAAAGCTGCTCTTTGGGTTCAGCGCTTTTGTCATCCACATCGACATCTTCTGCATCTTCTTCATCTACAGTGACAACAGCAAAGACATCTGCAGTCGTGTCATTCATGTCAAACTCGCCGCTACGCGAGAATGCCTTGTCAGATATATCTGATATGCTGAAGAACCTGACAGAAAGTCACACATCAAAATCTTCCACACCTTCCAGCATATCTGAGAAATCTGACATTGATGGTACCACAATAGAGGAACCAGAAGAGAGTACACCAGCTCAGAAAAGGAAGGGACGTCAGTCTAACTGGAACCCTCAGCACTTGCTCATATTGCAGGCCCAGTTTGCAGCCAGTTTACGGCAGACTTCAGAGGGGAAATACATCATGTCAGACTTGAGCCCTCAAGAAAGAATGCACATTTCCAGGTTTACGGGACTCTCAATGACCACAATTAGCCACTGGCTGGCCAATGTGAAATACCAGCTCCGAAGGACGGGGGGAACTAAGTTCCTTAAAAATTTGGACACTGGGCACCCAGTGTTCTTTTGTAATGACTGTGCTTCACAGATCAGAACTCCTTCAACTTATATCAGTCATCTTGAATCGCATCTGGGTTTCAGGTTAAGAGACTTGTCCAAACTGTCCAGTGAACAGATTAACAATCAGATAGCACAAGCAAAGTCACCGTCTGAAAAACTGGTGACGTCTTCTCCAGAGGAAGATATCGGAACTTCTTATCAGTGCAAACTTTGTAACAGGACTTTTGCAAGCAAGCATGCTGTTAAACTTCATCTTAGTAAAACACATGGGAAGTCACCAGAGGATCATCTTCTGTATGTTTCGGAGTTAGAGAAGCAGTAGCATTTGCTTTTGATTAAAATAACTGTAATTTGCTTTGAGGAAAACTGTCAAAGACGCCTTAAAGCTACTGTTTAGTTCTTGGCACATGTTCTTATTTTAACTCCAGAGTCGCTCTGGGCTGAACTGTTTTGTATAACTGTACAGTGTTTAAATAGAGGTGCATAATCAGCTGTTGTTACTGGTAAAATATGAAGGTTAAAATGCAGTGGTAAGTGTTTGGAACTTTGTGTAAATTGGATTTAGTTGCTGTGCATCCCTCTGATGCATCAAGCTGCATGCATTAACAGACAGTTTAATTAAGCATTTATAACTAATTCTGGTGCACTTTTTCATGTGACCTAAGTGTGCTGGTATTTCTCACCCTATAATCTTTAGCCCTCTGAGTACTTTGAAGCACTTTTGCATTAATTTGGTAAAAATGTAAGGATATGCTTTTTTTTTTTAGACCCTTACTAGCTTAGTTCTGATTACTAATATGAACCTCCATTTATGCAGAGGTGTCTCACACCTTGAAATTTAAAAATATAATTTTCACATTGAAACATAGATGTATATATTGTATAGATTTCAAAATCTCTTATGGAAAATGTGATTGTGGTTAATGCCATTTTCTTTTTTTTCAGCATTTTTAGCAGCAGTGGGGTTTGTACCTGATAAGCCCCAGGTATAAACTGTATCTATATATAGTGTATATTTCATCTTTTTTTAGATCTAACAGTTTTTCCTTTAACAATCAAACATTGTAAATTATGTGATAAAAGATACCACAGATAGCATTTATAAACTATTCAGAAACATTATTCTTAAAGCAAAGTATGTTTTGCTTTGTTTTGCTATACAGTACATCTATATTAAGAGAGGTTCATGTTTAAATTATACATATTTATTAGTGTTGCTATCATTTGTTTGGTTTTTTGTTTTGGTTTTTTTTTTTAAACTGTCTGAAGAAACAGAAGCCACGGACTGCATTCCTGGCATGCATTCTAACTGTTTTGCACAACATGACTTTTAAAGGTATTTATTAGTAAAAAAAAATAAAAATAAAATAAAAAGAGAAAATTCAAAATAAACTCAGTGCTCAAAGGGTTAAATCTATTTGAAAAACTTGTACTGTATTTCCTAAACATTGATAAAGCCTTTAAAATGTTTGTACTGTAATACTTTGCTTAAAAAGTTATGAGGCATTCTGTGATATAACCTCTTTTACTTATTTATAAGCGCTCTTGGTTGTTATTTCCTATTGTAGAATGCCTTTTTATTTCAATTGGTAACTTTCTGTTTTGTTCTGCCTAATTATTCTCCCAAGATTCCATACTGCAGCTTTATCTTTAGGCATATGAAAGGTAACCCGTGGTTACCAGCACACTAAGTGATTCTGTTCGTCTCCATTTTTGGCAGTTAATTTGCAGAAGTAACTGACAGCTGACACCATATGAGAATCTATGTATAAAATATTGGCATGTAAACAGCACAGACACTGTAATGCACTCTGTGCCCTGTTTTGTTGTTGACAATGAAGCACCATTATATGACTCTTCATATAACCTTTTTTTCTACAGCAGCATTAAAATTGTCTTTTTGCTATAATTTTGTGTTGCGTTCACAATTATGTCTGAAATGTGCTACGACTAACGAGCACATTAAAATTAAATTGTATGCTATCTGTTTATGACTGAAGCTTGAGTAGGTTTCTTCATCTGCCAGGTGCTGGCAGTCAAAAGCTGCACATAAATCACTGGAGTTTTAGTGAACTTTAGCATTTAAAGAGCAGGGTAGCACTTATTCAAAGGCTGCATTAAGAGAGTTTTTTTTTCCCCCAGAAGAGATAAATGAGCATTAGAACTCCTTTTTAAGCATCAGGTAAGGCTGGCTGTGGAGAGGGGGTTTATCAGCAGTGCATAGCAAAGCAAATAAGTGTTTTGCTGTGAGTTCAGACCCAGGCAGGCACCGCTGCTCACCCTCCTTCCTCCTAAATGCATTGAGCAGAGTCTGCACCCGAGGGTGTTCCACAGCTCAGAGAATCTCTTTCCACCTACCCAGCATTTCCAAATGACAGGAGAAGGGACTTGAGACCGGTGACTTCAACTTTGTGGTTTTGAAGTGAGTCCTCTTCTGGCCCTACCTGCTGCCTGGACGGCATTCCCAGCAGGTAGAGATGGGGAGAGGAGGTGAATAAACACGTGCCAAAGAAAAGCAAACAATCTGGAGCATTTATATGATAATGACAGACTTTTACTGGTGTTGACAGGTCATCCCATCTAAGCCATTGAAAACAATTTGCATTTCCAAACACCTATATTGCTATGCATGTAAATAATATCTTTTGCCAGTCAGGTGAACTCAGAGTCTGGAGATGGTTACATGGGAACCAAACCCACCATTACAGCACTTCAGCATCCTGAGTGAGAACTACCATTCAAATGTCAGATACAGTTTCCTTTCTTTTTTGAAAAAAATCCACTGTCTTCCAGTAAGCAAGGAATTGAATCTTTGGTTCTTTTTCTCTTTCTGTCTTTCTTTCCATTTTTCCATCTTTCTCTGTAATGTTAAAGACCAATACCATGTCTCAAAAATGTGTTGGAGTGTTCTGGTCATTCTACAACAAATGCTGCTAAGTGGACCCAGTGAATGGGATTAGGGCTTTGGGTTTTTTCTCCTCTTTTGGCTCACACTTGTGTCTGATTTTAAGGTCATTTGTGTGTCAATGTTTATGGCCTCAGCTCAAATTCCAGCAATAAAATCACAGCAGTTTTACTGGTTGACTGTACCATCCCAGGAGAACCTCACTTAGTGAGGAAAGGGAACCTGGCTGGCTGAAGTCTTCCTGGAGCCTCCCGGGTGCCTGTCCACATTCTTTACAAATACATGATCTCAGTCTAAACCCAGCCAAACTTTTTACCTCTACAGCAGAGAATTCCTCTTTTGAAAATTATAACAGCTTAAATATAGTATTTGGTTGCAAACCAGAAATTCACACATAAGGAGACTGGCAGATTATTGCATATATTGTCAATCAATGTATTTTTAAGATGCACCATTGACTTATAATAGTAATGCTCACAGCTCTGTATGCAACACTGTTATCTGGGACACGGGAGGGAGTCAAAGCAAGGGACTGCAGAGTCTGCAGTGTTCTTTCTACTTACTCTTAAAATACAGCCAGGGCATCTGATGCAGCCTCCCTGATCTGGCAAAAGTCAGTTCCTGGACCTGACTTACCTGGGTCTGAAAGTACAGTGAGGAGATTTACCAGGTACAATTGCAGGGAGTGACCAGATCTGCCAGTGTGCACCAGAAAGGACTTTTTAATGTGCTTCTTAAAATGTGCTTGAAACTTTGCAAATGAATGTCTAGTCAGGATCTGAATATCCCAATTTTATTAAAATAAAGTTCAGCTTGCATTTCAGAACCTCCAGGACTGGCATACCAATGTGATTTCACATTATAAAGAATTTAGAGAATCAATGAACTAGAATAATGTTCTTTTCATCCATACACTGGTATGTATATTGGCATGGTAACTATTAGTGCTAACCAAATCACCAACCTAGCTGTGTTAAGATAATTTTTTTCCTATTAGACAAACATGAAGGTATAAATGCAGCATTTTAAAATAAGCATCTGACTTCTGACTTTTGCTTTGCATTTGATATTTTATTTAGAAATATGCAGATCAAGTGCAAGAGAAAGCAAAATGCCTCAAGAAAGAGGTTAAAAATGAAATGGTGATGGGTGAGAAGAGCTTTAAATCACAGGTGTATAAAGGTGACCCTGGTCTAACCCCACCCAACTAGTGGCTTGTTGCAGCATACTGTATATCTTCCAGCCATCACATTTACGCAGTATCTTAAAATAACATTTGTGATAAATGTGCAATTTAACTAATTTATGGTGCTATGATGTGCTCAGGGCTACATGCAAGATGAAAATCTTAAATGGAGCTTGAACAGCTCACTTCACAACAAGAAATCAATATGCCAGATCTTAGAGAGCTGTTCACTGGAGTCAACATTTAGCAAAAAAAAAAAATAATAAAAAAAAAAAATCAGGGATTGTATCTTTAAGTTTTAGTGAGTAGGAAATCTATAATTAACTGAAATATGACTTTTAAGCTAGCATAAGGAACTGTTCCTGAAACCAAAATCTTTCTAGAATCTTCATTATATTTTATTTTTGTATTAAAATTGAAAGTATATTGTTTTAATTATGCAGGTGCTTTTGTGGTAACCACTTTGTGCAATTTTTTATCCAAACCAAGGCAGATTAGTGTTATAATATGGGAATTATCTGTTGCATTTAAATATGGCTGTGTATTTTGCTATATAAAGCTAAACATGATATGACTCTGCATGTTATGACAGCAAAAAAATCTGGCTATACTTTGAGACTTAAAAAAATACTGGCATGTATTAAATGGAAGAACCGTCTTTAATTTTGCAAGTTCTTATTTCAGCTGCAACAGAAAAAAAAGAACAGTGGTGCAAGTGGAACAGAGACGACTGGTAATAAAGCTAAATTTAATTAATAAATTTTGTATTTTAAAGTACGCCTCCAGAGAGCCTTATATATTTCCTAGAAAAATATCAAATTATTATGATCACTGCTGCCTGCTTTGTTTGGGTAACTTTTTGTTACAAAAATATGCTGGAGCTTTGCTAGGTGGTGTGTTACCCACACTGCTCCACAGAGCTGAAATACAGGGAACGGTTGTTAAACTAGAATTTATCAAGCAAAATAGAAAAAAAAATAATTTCAAGATTACTAACTTTTTAAAAGTCACAGTTATATTTCCTGTTGTCCAAGGATGAAATAGCATTTAATACTTGATTGGATAGTTACTGTTTTAGCATGGAAATACAAATGTGTAACTCCCTTGAGTATCACTAGTAAATACATACAATCTCCAGGAAAAAAAATCCAGTAAATTCTCTTCTCCTGGGACTCTGTGCCAAGATGTGCCTTCCAGCCCTTGCTTGACCTACTGTAGGTAAATTAGAGAACAAGAAATAATTATGGAACTGCCATCTTCGAGCATGAAAGTGGCTCTGTTGGTTGGGGTGTGGTAACAGTGAATTTTGTTGAGTTTTCAGTAATTATCCTGTAATAATGAAAGGCTTGTATATGTTTAAGACTTATAATATTACAGCCCTCATAGAAGAGTATTTGCATAAGAAGTCAATCTTTTACCAGTGAAGGAAGAAGGAGTCAGTTACAGCAGCGAGCGGAATTATGTATTAACGCATCATTATACATGTCTGAAAGCCTTGGGATAATTGCTGGGGTTACAATCTGTTTTCAGGCCCTGGTTTGGGGCAATAATTTTGACTAAATATTCAGCATGAAAAAGATGACTGAGATTTACTAACACGTAGCTTGTGCTGTGTTCACTATCTAGTATGTACACAAATGCAGCAGTGGTGTTCCATAAATTCTTTTTTTTTCACATGTGAAAACAGTCTTCCTTTATGCTGAATATCCAGCTTACGTGTGAGGGTAGTGGTTTGCTTGTTTGTTTTTCATCACTATATAACAACAGATACATGGGACACATTAACTTCCTCAGCAGCTGTTGCTTGGTTCACTTTGCTTTATTTATAGCTTGAAATGCACTTCTGTTTAAATAATCTTTTAAGAGAATTAAAATCAGATAGACTTTTTGGGATAGATGGGTATGTCCAGACCACTCATCAAGTTCATATATATAACCTTTCTTGAAATGAAAATACCCAACTGTAAATCATACTTCCAAAGCTCTGTGCCTCTATTTCACAGTGGGAGTGCTTAAAAAGGAAAATTAAAAATTACAACCCAAGGCAGCTATGCCAAAAAAAGGAACTTTTGAGTAATAATATAACAAGACATTTTCTGTATATCGTGCTTTTAAAAGTCTTAGCCTGTTTCAAGCAATAAAAAAGGTGGTTTTAGAGCAAGAAGAAAGGAGTTAAAAATGGCAAGGCCAGACCCAGCCCCATTCCCTGGCCAAGGGCTGGGGTGGGTGGTGGAGCTCACAGCTGACAGTGATGTCCTAAAATGATGCTGTGCCCCCACGTCACCCGCTGGCCTTTCCTGGAGTCACATCAGGGTGAAGATGAGCATTTCTTCCCCCATACACTTAAATTTTGCAAGCAGTGTAGTGGACTTTGTAACCAAATAGTGAGCTAATTTTCTGATGACTTACCTCGTGATGCCTGAGGTAAGGACTTTGGTCGCAAGGGAAATGAATTTCAAATGATTTGGCACTGTGGAAAAGCCTATATTAGACCTGTCAGCCCCATTCCACTCCCTGTGGAGAAGATAGTGTCCATCTTTTTTTTTCTCTTTTCTTTTTTTTTTTTTTTTTAATATAAAAAATATAAATGGAGAGAGAGTAACTCTCAAACTTCAGTATGAATTAACAATGGAAAATACTTCTCTCTTAAGCTTCAACATATCAAATTCATTCTAGCATGGTAAGAAACTGGGGACATGTTTATAGCCATCAGAGTTGTGAGTTAGTGACCTTTCTAGCCAAGTGAAATGAAATTACTTGAAAATGGAATTCTTTTTAATTGGCACGTTTGTAGGTGGAGGAGAAGGAAAGGGGTTTGCTAAAGTGTGTGTGCAGTGCACAGCCCGGGAAGGACTGTAAAAAAAGCCTGGAGCCTGTGCTCAGCTGTAAATCTGTGCAGAGAGGGAGAATGAGGTAGGTGTGTCAGGAAGCAGAGTCCTATTCTTGGCTTTTTTTTTTCCTCTGAACTGGAGGTACAGTCACTGCAGTTCCGCCTCAATGACCATGAAACCGAGTCGGCAGAAGCTGAAGGACTCCGCTCCTGAAAGCCTCATCAGGACTTGTCATCGCTCTAATGAATATCATTTAAATTGCTTTGTATATTGGTGGAGTTTGGATGTCGATTTAATTTGTGCATGTGTTTGAGTTCTTCTGCTTGGCTAGGCTAACAGAGAGCAACAGCCTAATGAAAAGTGAGTTGGTGACAGCGTGATGAGCCCCAACCCAATCAAATGTGTTTGAAGGGCTGTTTTGACAGGGATCTTAAAAGTAGATCTAGGAAAGAGGAGTAGTGCTTCAGTTCAGTACAATTGTTTCAGGCTAAGATTACTGCTTTTTGTACCTCTGAATGGCTGAACATTTTCTGTGTGCACTCTGGCTTGTGCTAAAACATGAATCCATCACAGAGTTGTCTTTCGAGGAGGCCAGAAGAATGAGCTCCCCAATTAAATGTCTCTCGAAACTGCCAGACTTCAGAAAAATGCTTTAAAATAAAGTCATTTTTGGGGTACACAGGAAGCAGGAAAAGGCTTCACCAGTGGTTAGTGTCCATCTCTGTGTTGCAGAGGGCAGGCTGGAAGAGCAGCAGCAGATTAACACTGGAGGGCAGGGGCAGGCCAGGCAGGGCCAGCCGTGGACTTCTCCGCATTAATTCCCATTTACTGTGCCGGGAAGTTGAGCGTGCAATGTCGCAGAGCTGCAGGGAAGGGCAGAGCAGATGGAGAAATCCTGCAGAATGGATTGCAGTGCTCCCTGGCTACTGGGGAGAGGCTGGGGACAGGAAAAACTGACCCTCTGTGCTTCATCACAGCTGTGGGCAGGGAGGCGGCTGGGACGGAGCAAGTCCTTCTCTCCTGAAGGCTGTGGCTAAGAAGAGAAGGCTCCCTGGAGGGCACAGCCTGGCTGATACAGGTCAGCCTTGCCCTCTGCACAGCAGGGAAGCCAAATCCTCCAGGTGGCTGGGACACTGCCCTCACCACACATAAACCTGCCCGAGTCACCCTACCAGCAGCATAGACACAGTCTCACAAAGGGGATTACTAGAAGTGGGTAAAACAGCCACATCAGCCCTGTAAATTGTACTAATTCTTCCAGTCTCTGAAGAAGAATTGTTCACTTTTTGCCTCTTACATATGTAATTGGGAGGTGAGGGAAAAACAGGGTCTTGAGGTTTTTTTTTGGTTTTTTTTTTTTTTATTTGTCACCATGAAGACAAATCGATTTCCAAACCAGAGCTGCTGTCAAGAGGGGAAATAGAGACTGGCACTTCTCCATCCTGTCTGAAGGCAGCAGAGCACCCCAACACAGTCTCCTGCACTTCAGAGTGTTTCAAAACAGACCCTGAGATCCTAAGTGTTAAAAAAACCCCCAAAAAATGCAATTTTAATATTTCACATGAAAACTCAACAACAACAAAAGACTGCGGGAGGGAAATTGGGTTACAAGAAAAATCTACAGTCCAGATACTCTTATCTAAGAGATGATTAATACATCAGATAAATTGTTCAGCAATGGTTCATGCAAACAGACCCTCCATAATTCTGCCAAAGTCAGTGAGATCAATGTGCTCTGCTGAGTGATTGTGGCACTGACCACTCAAAAGAAAGCACCTAAGGGCAGCTGTAACTTATGCTGATTTCATACCCCTCATGATTTCAAAATATATGAGATTCTCCAGCTCCCTCTGAACTAAATCCATGTATAAGCCTCAGGAGATGCTTGCTCCTGTTTTGGGAGTGAACATGACCCTTTCCTTCTTCGTTGGCCCAGATTCTGTAAATGCCATATGCTTCCTTTTTTTTAAGTGATAAATGTTTTAATACAACCATCACCCCCAGACAGACAAGTTGCCATCAATAATTTGAATGACAGGCCTTCAGTATGCCTCTTAATTTCAATGTAAGATTTGGGCAGGGTATGAGAACACGCAAAAACCCAGATGAAAATAGGGAATTATGTGATGGAAAATGTATGTAATCTCCAGCAAGAAATTATTAGACTGAAAAAAAAGCACAAACTCAAAGCATGTGTTTGAGTATTTAATATTAAAAATATAAATTAGGTATTGAAGAAACACAAAGCACCCACTTGTACTTCCCTAATAGGGCTTTTATTAAAGGCTCTAGAAGAGATTCCGAGGAGGGAGAGATCAAAACAGCAGGCTCATCAGCCACGCTATATTAGCAGCTTCTGAGGAAGCACTGAACAGCAGGCACAGCCACACCAACCCACAGGTGCAGGCACATTAGCCTGTAAACAGCTCTGATCCCACAGAAACACCCAGCACATGTAATACTCCCTCTCAGCCTGGTTCCTCACTCTGGGGCTGCTTTAACCCCCCTTCTGCTGGACTTAGCCAGAGCTTGGCACACTCCTCTCCTTGTCAGCTCTGCTGTCATGCTGTTCTTGCCCTCCTCCCAAAGCCCTGTGGAGGCCTCTTGCTGTGTTTTCCTGCAGAGCTGCTCAGATCTCTCTCCTAAGAGGCTGTTGGAGCGATGACAAATGCCACAAAGCCATCAGGGACACCCAGTGCCAGACCACTGAGCTCCTGCCCCCTGTCCCCTGTGCTCCAGGGGCTGTCCCCAGGACAGAAACGCTCTGCTGAGCACCCCGGCTGCCCTGCAAAGAGCAGGGAGGGTCTGGTGGCCAAGCAGGGCGATTTTGGAGCTGGTCAGACATGCAGCAGTATAACCAAGTACCCAGAAACAAAATACTCTGGAGAATAGCTGAAGCATCTGTGCTACCACTCTTGGCTAACAGAGCCCAGATAGGTGCTGCCCGCCATCTGCTCAGCATCCCAGCTGCAAGCCCTCTCCTGGAGCTGGAGACCACAGCATTCCAGCAGCTGCAGCTCTCTCTTCCATGCACACTTTGCCCTGTTCTAGAGGGGGCTTTCCATGGGGCTGAACTGCTCCCTGGCTCTCAGCATCCTGAACCCTGGCAGTGGGAGGTTCCCCAGCACGACTTGGGCCAGGGCCCCGGAGCCCTTTGTGGCTGCAGGGGAGCTCCAGGGCACAGCTCACCACAGCTCACATGCAGGTCAGCAGTAGCCAGGGGGCTTGGCACTGCCCAGCTGGCAGAGGTTTAGGTGCTTGTTGAGTTAATAGGAGTTGAGGGTGGTTTAGAGAATATAAGTGATTGTTTTGTGGTAGGTGGGTGATGTGCCTACTGTCACTGCCCTCTGGGTTTACCTGCTGGTTGCTTTTGTGTGTTTGTTGGGCTTTACAGTCTTCAGTGAAGAAGGTAAGTCCTGTGACTTGTTACCTGTTGACTTGTTGGGCTCACAGATCAGTCAATGAAGTCTTACATTCAGTTTAATATTCAGCCTGAGCTAAAGGCTACTCTCTCTCTCAATTTTAGCCTATTTTGCTCACTCCTCTAACTTTGGCTAGCATCTGTTTAACAGTGGCTGCACTGCTTTGCTTTTCCCCCACAGTTTGCTTTTGGTCAGTTCTGTACTCTTGAAATTGCTTTGCTTTTTTGAGATGTGGACGGGGGAAAAAAAAAAAAGAGTTTTTAATAGAATTTTAAAATGTCTCTGCTCTGCTTTCTTGTATTTCTAAGTCATACAATAAGATTGTCTATACAACAGCTCAGAAAAGAAGAAGCTTTTTTATTGTTTGTTGTTGCTTTATTGCTGTTAAGGCAAAGTAGTGGGGTTGATGTGGCAAGCAGGTGGCATGACACTAAGTATACATGACAGTATATATGTAATACCATTTTCTTTAAGGAAGCTTGTATGCTATTTCTCATTGTTGAGCTAAAGGTCAGGGTGTCAGGTGACTTTTGCAGCAAGAAACAATTCTCCAAGCTGCAAAACTTCTGCTGAAGTTGGTGACATTAAGAAAAATGGAGGTAAATTGGAGAGAATCCAGAAGAGATCAACAAGAATGATTAGAGGTTTTGCTAACATGACCTATGAGGAAAAGTTAAAAGTACTGGATTTGTTTAGTCTAGAAACAAGAAGCCTGGGGAGGAACATGATAATAGTCTTTAGCTATGCTTTAAAAAAGTTGTTATGAAATGGGTGCTGATCAAATGTTCCTTGTGCCTACCAAGGGCAGGACAAGAGTTAATCAGATCAGCTTGGCAAGGGGCATGGAGATGAGATTATCGAGGGGAACACAGCTCTAACTACAAGTTAACACAGAGCTTCTTGTGGAGGAGGAGTTGCAGGAACCACCACTGAACCCTGTGATGAGCTGACGTGGGTGTTCCTGACCTACTTGAGCTGCAGGATACCAGGAGCTGAACTTTGAGGGCTCCTGTAACCTACGGTCCTGTCTGAACACCTCAGGTGTGCACAGCTGCTGCACATAGGCCCTTTTTTAACTCTGCAAACTTCCTGCCATGCACTGCTAATCACAATTTTAACTGAGTTTTCATGGCAGTTCTGTCATCAGCTCAGATCAGCAGGCTTTTCTTGTGCTGTATAGGAGGCAAATCTATCTCTCTCTCCTCTAGCAGCGGGAGGGACCTGGGTGGCTTAGTGTCACTGTTGCCTCTGCTAACCAGTCCTGACAGGCAGTGAACAGCCCCGTGTTTTGCTGTTCTGTGCTGTGACTGCCCTCTGTGCCCAGGTGAGGTTGCACACCTTGGAGCACTCATAGGCAGAGTTCCTTTAGACACAGCTCTGGCTCTTTTGCTGGCAGAGGTGTAAAGTTTTCTGCATCGATCGTATGACCGAGTTGGAGAAAGGGACTCTTCTCTCCTTCTCCTGAACACTACAAACCTTTCCAGTGCTCCAGAGCAGACTTCAGGGTTCCCAAGCCAGCTCCCCCATTCACCCTCGTAATGCACACATTGTGCAGATAACAGCCAGCACCATTTAACCCTATAATATGTGGTGCAGCATATCCTGCAGTACAGCTGGAGCCCTAGTTACTCCTCAGGGAAGCCCATTACAGCAGCACAATCCCATGTATCAGTAATAAAGTGTTTCAGAGACTCATAGGAATGTTAATAAGTTTGAGATAAATACAGCATGTTAACGTTTGGGCCCTGTTACTAAATTTTACTTTAATTTAGTCCTCACTGCTCTATTTTCATCCATGGCTCACAGTTTCATCGGGCTTTTCCAAGAACAGACATGGAGAGCAGGGTTTAAGTGCCAAAACAGATACTTAAGGCTGCCTAGGATGTCCTGAGGCCTCCAAAATATCTTCAGGGAGTTGGCACAAGTGACACAGGACACATGGGAGGTCCCTGCCCTGTCAGGGAGCAGCTGAAGCCCAGGTGAGTCTCTGCCACCCCTGGTGCAGCTCAGCCAGGGGCACAGCACCTGATGCCCCTGTACACAGGTTCCTTTACCACTGTGAATTGTGGCCTTGCTCCTTAGTGGACAATATATTTCAGCTGTTTTACACTTGACTGTAGGCTCATTCTGTAAGGAAATACCTCCATCTGCTTCTCATACAATTTTTAGAGCATTTAGGATGTTCTGTTTTTAACAAGCTTTGGCCAGAGAACTTAAGAATAGTTTGTGGTGTGTAAAAATTAGGAGGACTGTCTTGGTCTTTTGTGTTGGTTTATTTTCTTCCTTTTCTCTCTGTCTGTTGTTTTGTTGTTGTTTGGTTTGGTTTTTTTTTATTTTTAATGTGTACAGGGTTTTAGATTTTTTTATACATCCTTAAATATTCCATGTCTGTCCCTTGTCCCCTTCCCCTTCAGCAAAGGTCCTGCAGAAATGCCCTCTGCAGAGTCCCACCTCCCAGGGTGGAGGGATTAGACTCGAGTATGTCTTGAACAGCAGAAAGGAGTTACATACAGTCACCTTTTCATCACAAATCAGGCCAGCAGCCAAAACACCATTTACATGCCCTGTGAGGAAGGGAAAGGCCAAGGACTGGAGAAGAGAAAAATTTGCTTAAACTAAGTGCAGGCCATAAAGGAGCCTGTGGGTCTGTACAGGCTCTGGCAGGGGAGGAACTGGGTTAATTGCCAGAAACCATTGCTTGTACCATGGCTAGCAGTGGACCAGTTAACAGAGGGAAAAGAAACAATTGAAATAATGATTTTTCTGTTTTGTTGTTTTTGTTTTTGTTTTTTTTTTTTTTAAGCTGAAGAATTAAAATTACAGCTAAAGGCCAAAACTCATTATTTGAGTTACTAAATGTCATTCCAAGATTGGTCATTGCTCAATGACTGCTGCCCCTGCATACCATGTTTGATTCTGTGCACAGTAAATGTGGGTCCTGAGCTGTGCCTACAACCATCCTACCTGAGAAATGATGGCTTTGCCAGGCTTAGAGGTCCTTTGAGAGGATAGCATGGAAGGGCAAAGATGAGAAAATGTATTTACTTTGATGTATTTCAGTGAAAAATGAAATGAGATGCTGCCTCCTTGCAGGTTATTGTTCCTCAGCTTCCACCCAGGCTCTCCTGTGGTGTAAATGGGTCTTGTCCTGGGGCAGAGCCTGAGCCCTACAGGCTTCCTGCAGCTGCAGATCTGCTTCTGTTGGGGTCCTTCCTATTTTACTCACCTCCTTACCCACCTCTGTGTGTACTAACCTGTACCTTTCTGCTGATCCTTATTACTAGTGATATGTTTTATAAAATCACAAGCAGTTCATATTTTTTTTTCTGAAGAGATACAGTGTTCTAGCATTAAAAATAACACAAACTAGTAGGGGTTACAGGAAATTAAATTTATTTAGTTTCGTTCTCTTGGGTGTATTGCATATCATGACCCTCCTGCCACTAGCAAACCTACTGTTAAATCCATCAGAATTGATCTATGTTTAGCTATTCATTTTATGTATATTAATTTGAACAGAACATTTATTTGACTTAAATTTTATTTTCGGTGGTGGAATGTATGTTCCAAATGCAAGCACAGGCGATTTGCTAGGATTTAGTTAGGAGGAATGTGGAATGTTAGTTTACAAAGATAATAACCGAGCTATTAAAGCCAACAACCCCTTTTAAAGCAAACATACCATTAAAATATAGGAACAGTTTATAGTGTAAATAAAATTGAGGATATGGATTATTTAAAGATAAAAATTTTAGGGGTAGCTATGAGAAAGTTGAATAAAATGTATTTAATTGCACCACTCTTTTTTCCAAAGTGAACTTCAAAAATGCAAATAAAGGATGATAGTTTATGGGCGGGGGAGACAGCTACACAGACAGTGATGTTAGAAATCCATTTTACTTATGGAGATGTATAATAGTGATTTGACTTTTATTTTCTAATCTGAATCAGATTTCAGGGGAAAAAAATTATGCCTAAACTTCTAAGTGGCAGAATTTATCTTGCTTGTGAATCCATACAGTGGAAAGGGAAGCAAGACATTTGCTTCTAGATCATTCTCCTTGTCTGAATGACAGATACAATAATTCCCTCTATTAGCCAGAGCCATTGTCTTTATTTTGCACAGAAGTACTGTATTGCTGAGGTAGACTTCCACTGCTATGCATATTTTAAGGGTTATTTGGCAACACAAGTAAAGCTAAAAGTAGCCTCTTAATCTAATTAATTGACATTTCTGAATCTTGCTTTCACAACAACACATGGTTTCATGTTCTGGGTTTTAGCACTTGTCAAGCTTTTTTGGAGAATGTTTTGGTCAGAATGACAAGATAATTTGTGACTGAGGCTCCAAGCTAGAGGAGTGTTTAAGGCTATAATGATTTATTATCATCACAGAATAACAAAATTTACAAAGCGTTTCATCAGAATTTTTGAAATAAGTTTGCCACCGTGGTAGAAGCATGCAGGGAGGGGGGATCTTCCTACCCAAATGCCAGTGTGACTTATTTGTAATAATCACAATGCTAAATTTACTTTGGAGCTTTTCTTGACAGACTTGCAGCATGGTTAGGAAGACAAGAGGTGAGGGAACTGCAACAACCAAGAAGGTAAAACTCTGCCTTTTTTTTTTAGACAAACACTCTGTGACCAAAATAAAAATATGAGCTCCGTGCAATAAATAATATATACGTGGCCATATTAAACTATCAGTGCTAAACATCCTGGCAGGAGAGACTGGAAATAGTCACACCATAAAAAGTTTAAAACAGTGAATGTCTGTGCTTTTGATGTTCAGAAATGCATACAAAACTATTTTCTTGAGGGATAAAATAGGTGATGTTACTGAGTGACAGTGCATTAGTGGGGCTGGCATTTGTGGACTTTCAGGCAACTGCTATAAAAAGAAATAATGTAACCACACTAATTTTGACTTCATCTTGATTCTCTGCTAAGTGAGCTAAGGATGCCAGACTTTGAGACAAAATGTCTGACTCTGAATGCGCAGCATTTCCACTTATTCTCTGTGTTTCTATAACTTATTATGTAATTAAATACCTTGAAACCCTAGGCATTGGTTAGTTTAGACAAAGTTGTGACAGTTATTTGACTTCAGGGGCCGGGAATAGAAGCCACTTCTCCAATGCCCTAAAGTGATTTTGAGGCTGTTTTGTTTGACTATCAAACACATACCTTTCCAGAGCAGGCTTTTTTACAGATGCAGTCATAGCTCGCTGAGGGATGAGGTGAGGAGTTAACGTGTTTGGCAGCAGAGTGGGTGTAACATTGTGTTATTTACTAATAACAAAGACAATATCACCCAGCCTCAGCGAGCCCTCTGCCTCACAGGATCACAAGGTTGTTTCTCACAGAAATTAGCTGTAATTATTGTATGTATTTATAAGGCACAGGCACTGCAGTATCGATGTGCCCTTTCCAGCAGCCAGGACACGGTGAGCTAATGGAAGGCGACTTCCAAGCTGGCACAGGGAGTTTCCCCTTGGGTTCCAGGCATTCTTTTTTTTTTTTTTTTTTTTTTTCTTTACTCTTCTTTTCCCTTTTCACAGAAGTAGTCAGGCACTTGCATTTAGTGAGTTGGAATGTAAAAAGATGTGTCTCGCATCTCCTCCAAGAGCTTGCCAGATTCAGGCTCTGATGGATTTCTGGCAAGAGTCAGTTCCGGAGCTGAGGACCCACCACAGAGAATATCTATTTATTTAAGCTATTTATAGCATTTCTAAAGAACTCCTCACTGTATTATCTCAGCGTGTGACAGAAATTAAAGGTACACCATGAATTAAAGGTGTACCACCAGCATCCAGTACTGCCTGCCAGAAGGTCCTGCAGGGC
Source organism: Rhipidura dahli (assembly GCA_013399225.1). Classification (NCBI taxonomy): domain Eukaryota; kingdom Metazoa; phylum Chordata; class Aves; order Passeriformes; family Rhipiduridae; genus Rhipidura; species Rhipidura dahli. Next base: position 422,936 of record VXAC01002685.1, on the reverse strand, counting down.
TCCAGGGGGATGGGTACCAGGGCAGAACGTGATGGGCAGGGCTGGGGACAGGCAAAGGTGTGTGGTCATGTTGTGCTGGATGCTGTGTGGGGTTTTAGCAGGAACAGGCTCAGAATGATGAGAACAGATGGGTCTGTTCTCCAGCAGCCAGAGCTTCTGCAGGGTCCAACAGTCAGCTCAAAGTGGAGTTTATTGTCATAGTGGGGCCTATTAATTAAACATATGGTAATCACTGAATTAAATCTGGATAGATGATGAATGGATGCAGTCTTCTAGCAGATGAGTAAGGATGAGAGACCTAAGGTGAAGATCCTGCTGCAGGTAGCACAAGGAAAACTATTGTAGGCAGTGCCCTACCAAGCTGCCCCATAAATTTTTCTGTGTGCTTCCTGTTGTTTCAGAGTTTCTTGCTTGTGTAGGGAGATCTTGTGCCCATCTAATCTTGAGTTCAGCCACAAACAGAAAAAGCTGTGTCTGCATGCAGGCTCAGTGAGGAGCAAAGAGGTGGTTGGAAGTTCACCTTGCAGTGTGTGGGTGTTGCAGTCACGCTGTGTGTATCTCGAGGAGCTCCCATAGATCTGTGATTCCTGTGGATCTGACAGATCCACTGCTGAACAGGGATTGGCAGCACTTCTCCAGTAGGAAACCTTACACAGCCATGGCAGCAGAAGGTTTTTAGCAGTAGTTACAAAGCTGTCCCCTCCTTTTTTTCTGCTGCCATTAAAGTCAGCTGTATATTCTGATTAAGATGTGAAAGCAGTTGATTAGCCTGAGGATCAGCAAGCTTGTTCAGCTTCTGTTCATTGTCACAGAGAGGCAATCACACCTCTCCCCTTCCTCTCTGCACCCCAAAGCAGTTCATGCCATGACCAGCAGCAAAGGGGGGTTCTCTCTCCTGGAGCAGTAATGCAATTGCTGGAGTTGGCATTGAGCTACCTTCCCGATGATTTTTCCCAGAAAGGAAGTTCAGAGACTAGGTCATAATTGGTAGACTCATTAGTATTAAATTATGTGGGTTTTATTAGGGGCCAGACATTCACTTGTTTAAATGTAGCTGGCATTTTAATGCCTCTCTGAGGGAGTGTAATACGTACTGCAGAGGCAATGCATACTGACTTTTATTGGTACTGACCAAACTCTCAGGTGGTTGGGGCACCTGCTTGTGTCCATGTTTCAGGCTTGTGCAGTGAGTTAGTTCTGGCAGTTTAGAGTGGGAGAACTGAGACAACACCCCCTTTTTTTTTTTACCCCTTCTCCTTTCTTGCTTTTGCCTGCAAAGGACTGAGAGCCTCTTTGAGGAAGCAGTGTGAGTGTGTGTGTCTTGCCAGGTAAGGAGAACAACAGCTAACAACAATAACTATTTGCAGGGGGTGTAGTGTGATGTTATTACAGTCATGTGGCATTTTAGCTTGGTTGTGTTGCTCAGGATGCAGCAGAATTCATGCCACCATGAAACTGAACTGCAGCATGGTAGAACTGTAACTGGCTAGCAACATTGCATGAAGCATCAATAGAGACAAAGAAATATGCATTTAATGGAACTTGGAGTCACTAAAAGATCTCAATTATTATATGTTTTATTATACGTTTTAGCATCAACTTCCTATATGGAAAAACCTCTTGCACCCCACATCTTTTTGCAAACTGTGTTCTTAATGCATATGAAATATGCCTAAATTATCCAGTGACACCTGTTGTTTTTACTCAGATATTCTGATTATGAATCAATAAAACCTTTGCCAATGACTGATCTGTTCCTTTCCAAGGTTTTATTGATACTTTTTCTGAGATTTTCTGTATGTCCATTTGGCTTAACATTGGGTATTTTATGATCAATTGAAATTCAGCTTTTTGTTTTTTCAACATATTTCTCTGTTCAAAATCCTGGAGCATTTGACAGTGCATATTTAAATTCAATAAAAAAAAAAAGAAAGGTGGAAATAAACAGACTGCTTCATGGGGGGTTCCCAGGAACTGAGAGATATGTTGTGCACCTTAGACTGATCCAATCACACTTGGATTAGCTGGAGAATTGCTGTGTGGTTAACTAACTTGCTGGGTGATATGGGAAAGCAGTCGCTCAGAGTGTAATTAAATGATAAGTTCACATTCAAGGGACAATTGTAAGTTACTGAGACTGTCATATACAATGCCAAAAATAGGCTGTCTCATGATGAATACCCTTATTAACAGCTACACTGCTCTGTGTTCATAGTATATGGCAGGGGACTTGGTCCTGTTTGTTAAAGATCTCCCAAAAGATTTTAAATGAGATTCATATGAAAGATGACTACATCTGAAAAGCAAATACTACATACTTTTAGCCCATACTGGTGTGGCTTTTAATCATGTGTTAATAGCAAAATCTGATGTGGATTTACACCTTTATATAATGTCACCAAAACTCTTTATTAACAGAATACAACAATAAGAACTTAGTTATTACCAGGAGAAGGTATCTGAGAATAATTTGTATTAGTTACAAATATCTTTTAAGAAGTATCTTAGTGGCTTTGGAAGATGACAACTCTACCACTTTAAAGTTCTGTTTAGGAAGTGTCAGCAGGGATTGTTCATTTTTCAAATTTGTATTTTTCCAGTTTACTGATATCTTTTTCTCTGCCAATGCAAACCCTTAGTTTAGGAGTCTCCTCAGTCACTATGAGATGAAATGAGTGTTCCAGCAGGCCCAGGAGATGCTCAGTGAGGGGTGGGGGTAATGAGTATTCCCCCAGGCTCAGGAGGAGTTAGGTTGTCTCAAGGACAGTACAGGCTGTTTGTGTTTAAGGCACAAAGCTCTGACTTTCTCAACAATCAGCCCCAAACCTCTTTGCATTGTGCTCATGGCAAGGTGTTCCAGGCAATAACCTAACTGCAGTGCAGTTCCAGCTTCCAGCTTCAGTTAGATTTACATTGAGTGTATTGCCTTGTTTGTTTAAATAACCAGAATCCTGTCTGTTTAAATAAATCAACATCAGACTCTCAGTGTCCTAAATGGTGCTAATTTTGAAGCTAATGTTGCAGCAGGGTCTCACATCAAGTTTACAGGAGCAGCTAAAAAACTTGATTTGGGTGCTTCTGTGGTGTTTGGACAGACAACAGTGTTTTACTACTGAAAGAATAACTTCTGTACCCTTTCCTTTCCAAGAACTTTTCCTGTATGGTGCAGTGGGCTTTCAGACCACCATGGGGAGACCTGAGGGCTGCCAGGGAATCGATGCCCAGAAGGCTTCACACCTGCCAGCTTTTATTCCTTTTCTCTTTGTCCCAAAGCCCTGCTATGCATGATCTGTGTACATTGTTCTTGTTCTTCAGGTAGGTTTCTTTTCCTGCCACACAGCTACAGACGGGGGGCTGCAGGAGGTGGATGGACAGCGAGGGGCTGTGGGGACCAGGCTGTGTGCTGAGGTCTGGCAGTGCCTGGAATCTTGAGGCTGATTTGAGGCAGGGCTGATCTCCCTACACTGCCTCAGTGCTGGGGGCCCTGTTGGAATGTGAAGGGTCTCAAGGAGTCCCTGCTGAGGCATGGGGGTCTCCCTGCAGGTGGACATGTCCACCAGCTTCAGCACTCTGCTTTGCTTTAGGCATGTGCATCCCATTCCTTGAGGCCAGGATACCAGGGAGAGCTTTAAATTAGCTCTCCTTTTAATAACAATGAAGGCATGTATCCACTGCTGCTGGGTGTGCATCTCCTGCGTGGTGTGGAGCTGCTGGAGCATCCTGACCTTGCCTGCTGCTATTGACCACCCAGGAAGGAGCTTGTGAAGCTGAGGCTGAGCGGCTGGCAGTGCTGCAGGTTTTCTTCCTTCCTAATAAGTGGAATTCTCTTGTCCTCTAGACATAAAAAGAATTCCAGTGAGTCCCTTGTACTCTGCAGGTTATGGTCCCCTGACTCTGCAGGTCAGACTCCTGAGGGCTTTAGGAGGTGCTGGGGGTGGCACTGCTGACTGACTGTGCCACTGTGTGCTGAGGGACACTTATGTTCTATAAATGGAGCACAGCAAGGGTTGTATGTGGGGGGGGAAAGCACATTTATGCATTTTCCTGCCCTACATGCCTGGGGCCAGGATCAGTGCTTGTGCTGCTGGTGCTGAAGAGGTGCAGGGTACCAGTGCTGTGCTTCCAGTCACAGAGGGGAGCAAACCAGCTGGGGCTCAGTTAAAAGGCTGGGATAATATGTGGAACAGGACATAGGAATGTTAATAGTTTTGTCTGCGTGGTTTATTAAAATTTGCATCATTTTCCATCTTATCTGAAGAAGAGTTCTCCCAGCTGCACAAATGAGGTGGCATTCCCTCAGTGCTGACTCACTGGAAGAGTAGTGCAGACCCTGCAGAATCAGAAACAGGATCTTCCAGCAGCATTGTGAGGCTTGGGCTCTGTGCACGCTGCCCATGGACCCTTCCTGGAGCAATTTCTGGAATGGCAGTGAGAAAAAGTGCCATATTTACTTCAGAGCATTGCTTATAATCTACCTGTTTGTGGGGCTTTTCCTTTACAAAGTGCCTCTTCTGGGGATTATGGCATTTACATGTCAATGGCTCATGATGGTCATAAAGGGGATAACTATATTTACTTTTTTTTGTTGAGTGTGGGTCAAGCTGATGAGGTTCCTGGTTTACAAAACCCATAGTTAGGAGGATTTCTGACTGTAAGGCCTTTCTCTGTGCTTAACCTCCTAATAAGTGAATTGCATTGAGTTTCCATTACTGTATCAGGAGTTAAATCACTGGTATTTCTCATTGACAAATAGCTGTGAAAAGGTAGGAGAGGAAAAAGATCAGCTCACTAGCTGGAAATCTCAAAAGTTAGGAGATGTGGGCATCCTAATTACACTGAAATTTACTGAAATATACCTGGGTTGCTGTATGTAGAATGAACCTGATTTTTCTCTTCTGTTAAAATATATGAAAAGATGGTGAAAGAAGATGTTTGTGCAAAAATGCTTTCTGTGTGATTTATGACACAAAATTTAAATCCAAGGTGTTAGTGTTTTGGTTTCTTTTACTTGTTACATTTCAAGGTCACGTGTGCCTCAACTGATAGATGAAATATTCTTCTAGTTCTGCTTTTTGGAAGAACTTGCTGCAATACTGGGGTGAAGGAAGTGACACACTTGTGGAAGATGAAGAGCTGTTGGTTTGAAAACGATAGACAAAGTAGTTTTTGCTTTTCTTCAGGCTTTCTATTTTGAGCATGCTCGGTGGCAATAAATTTGTACTGCCATCTTTTACATGCATGTAGGTTTTGCAAGCCAGCAGGAAGTTATTAATCCATCATTTACTATTAAGATGACAGTGATGTTTAGATCCAGAACTCAAGTAGAATGTGCATCACAATTGGATGCTGCTGGATAACAGTCCCAGAAGCTTTGTTATGATATGTGATGGATCTATAAGACAATTGTTTCAGGGCACTTTTGTGTGTATTGTTAATATGATGCATGATGACATGACCAATTATAGTAAGCTAATGTTCAAACAGCATGTCACAACCTGTGTATCAATGTATTGGATCTCTTCTCTCAACAAACAAATGAAACTGAGCAATATGAGATGAAGAGTCATTGACCTCATAAAAGGTCAAAATCCTTCTATACTGACCTCTCTACTGCAATATAATTATCAGGGTATTCTTTCAATCTGTGAGGGAGAGAATTAGCTTCTGTCTTGAAATGTGTGATTTGATTTGTCAGAAAGAAGCTTGTCATAAATTTCCAGAGGTGGAAGAATTGTGCCACAACCTTTGCCATGGTTTAGAAGTGTTTCCAAATTCCTGTATGCAGCCAGCTCTGCCCACCCATGTGGGCTCAGGTGAGAAGCCACAGCCTTGTTCTCTGTGCAGGATAGGCTGGGAAAACTAGCAACAGAAATTTTCCTCTGGGTTGTGGGTGTGGAAACTTCTCTTGTTTCTCAAGTGAAGGGGAAAGTTGAGTATGAGCAGTTTCCCTCCTGTCATCTGGAGTGTGCATGAAGGCCACCAGCCCTTGAACGTGTTTTGGCATCTCTCAGCATCAAGCTGTGCATTTTGAGTCCTGTCTGATCGTAACTGGCAGATGTGGTGATCATTGACTTTGCATAAAGGCTCCCCTTGCCACACCCCCCTGGACATGGAAAGGGATCTTGCTTGTTTGGCTTTTGCCTGTGCAGTGTAAATGAAGGAAATTGCAGTCTGCTCCCAAAGAAAATGCTCATACATGGAATCAAAGCTCATCATTCCTGCAAGAGTCAAATTCAGTGTGCAGGGCCAGCACTTCAGCAGGATGTGACTACAATAAAATGATATTTCCTCTTTAGAATACTTTCGGGTCAGTGTGGTCATTCTGGATACTTTTATATGGAGGATTTGTGAACCTACAGTTCTGTTGTGTGAGCAGAAACTGTTATGAGGTAACATAAGTTGAGAGGTAACCTTTCAGCAGAATGGTTTGAGTTAAAATAAAAGAATTGAAAAAGAGTACAATGACCAAAAAAATCTATAAAAATGCAATTGCGCTAATATAATTTTATCACTTATTTAAAAATTTAGTCGACCCAAAAGACTACCAAGTGTGAAATTAAGGAACAGCTCCTCTACTTTTATGGAAATCACTCTTCTTCACTTGTCTAATAGCCTGATTTTGTCAGATCATTTATTTCCATGGTTTTAAAATGAGCTTGACAGACAGAATTTTATAACACCACTTTACTGCAAATAAGAACATCATTTTCGCTTATTAAAACTGAAGCTTAGAGAAAGCATTAAAATTAACAGTTCACTCTGCTTTAACCTTTTGAATACTACTATGACTTTACACTCCAGACTATGTGTAAGGAAAGACTTGGTGGCTGCTGGGTGGGTAGCTGGAGAGAGCTTCTAAAGGACAGGCAAGTGAGGAGCAGCTCTGGCTGTACCTACAGTCTGCTCACACTTGCCATGATAACTCTGTCTATGCAAACATTTAAAACACCTCTGACAGAAATTAATACTTGCTCCACTCAAGGTGACTTTGGGCATCAGAACTGTGCAGTGAGGAGAGGTGGAGAGTGACTATGGCACAGCAAACATGGTCTGAGATTACAGACACGTTGCTGCATACAGCAAACACCATAAAATGCAGCTTATTCTCATAACAGATGTTTTACTTTTCGTGTGATTTTTCCTTTCTGAGCAATGAAAACTTTGACTGATCTTGGAGGTCACTGACAGATGATGAATTCTCTGCTCCACAGTTGGCAGTAACTCAAACATCAAGGCAATGGTGGTGGGACACATCCTCCTCCAGCTTGGCTCATCTCCAGAGAGGAAAGTCATCTTCACAGCTACAGCTGGGCCTTATCCACATTGGGGGGTATTTGGTAATGACAGTTTGGATCAGGTTTTCCCATGCATGTCCGTGCAGCCTTGTTTTTCTTTCAGTTGCACGCCTGGAGTTACTCATTGCCATCCATTCTTGCCCCAGTGTTGTGTTCTTTTTAAAGCTAATTCAGTGAAGGGGTGGGAGCCCCAGGCCAGGCAGTGTTGCTGTGGCTCAGGCTGCTCCCCGTTAGCCAAGTTATCCTTCTGCTAACTGTGGTTATTCCTCGAAGTTAATGGTGGTAATAAAAATAGATTTTCTTTTTACATTGTCAACATTTCAGTAGATAACAAGGACAGATCCCTTCCAGGATCTCCAGTGGAAAAACTGATTCAGACCGTGGCAAGACATTTGCACCCTTTCTTTGCCAGCTCATACAACCTAAAAAATTAGGGCAGTAGTGAAAGAGAGAAGTGTGTTTGCCAGATGAGCTGAACTTGTCTCTCCCTTCAAAGGCTTCTGTATTTGGTCCTCTGACTCCCTTTGGACTCCGTCCTCTGCAGGTTAGCAGAAGACATCCATCTTTTCTCCAGCCCCACCAAGGTTTCCTAAAGTTTCACAGCACTCAGGATGGAGGGTGAAAGACTCAAAGTCTTTGTGTTTAAATAAAAGAGGAGAAGGAATAGGAGAGGTTTTTCTTCTGATTTTGACCATGGGGTTAATACATCTTTTATCCAACTCTCCTTTTCTTCTTGCCACTATCTTAACATAAGATTTTGCTATGCTTTATTTCCTGACCTCGAATATTCTGCAATGTGAAAATTGTTTCCATCTGTGCACTGTTGCTGCTTTTCACTGGGTTTCATTTCAATAATTAAAAGATTCCTATACAAGCTAATAGTGGTGTGTTTGAACCCCTCTAGATGTGAGAATAGTGTTATCAACATTGCTTTACTGTTCCCGCAGCCTTTTGTTCTTGTTGCAGCTCATAACACTGAGAGAGCATGCTATAGATGAAGAACATAGGGCTCACAAATTTCTCCACCAGCATTTGCTGCAAGTCCAGATTTACTTCAAGCTCTAATTGCTGTATCCTTTTGGTGTGATTAAACCATCATTCCTTGCCTTTAAGGATCAATCCTTTGGACTGGAGGTTGAGAATCAAATTGCCTCTGTGCCCTGAAGTCTGAGAATCAAATGAAGAAGTTTGCTACATGGAGACTTGAGATTTTAGTTGAACTAAGTCTAAAAAATGGCCAGAGAACTTTTTACTGTGATAGGGAATTAGTCTCCCATTTCTACATGAAATTTTGTACAGGAAAGTCTACACAGAATGGAGCAAGCTATGGTTGTGTTATTGGAAAAGGAACAGCCTAGAATCATCTTCATAAATGAAAAAAAGCCCCTCAGCAGCCTGCACCAAAATAGAAGTTGTTGGTACAGGAATGCCCAGCAGTTGAGGTTTACAATTAATCTACAGATTTGACATTAAGAAAAAAAACCCGTAACAAATCCTTTGGCAGCAAGTATGGAAATGAATAAACATTTGAATGAAAATCACCTCTAATGTGGCACCTGCAAAGGGCCATTAATGTAAGGCAAAGGTGTGTTACTGTGAACCACAGCTGGAATGGCCAATCAGCCATTCAGCCAGTCATGCCAGAGAGGCACCAACACTTCTGAGCTGATATTTTCCAGTGTACCAAAAGAAATGCAGCAATTGGAATAACAAGTGAAGGTGAGGTGTTGGAATAGCTTGCAATGCAGGCAAGTTTTTCATCATATGGCATGGTCTTGCAAAAGAAAGCTCAGGAGTAGGAATTTGTGAATATGAACTCTTAACATTTCTTCTTGGATTTGAAGTAACAACTGGAAAGCTCTGTATTTTTCATCTCAAAACAAGCACTCTCGTGCTTCTGGCCTCCCTAGAAAACATTAAAGCTGAGATTTTAAATTAAGTCATGCAAACTTGAAGGGCACTTAGGAGGCATCAAGACCATCCTCTTGCCCTGGGGTGGTGTAACTGATCACTCCTCTGTCATTCCCAGCAGATGCTTGTCTCATTTTTGTTTAAAAACACAGTTTTTGGAAGCTGCACAAATACGTCCAGGAAATCTCTTCCTTTGCTTTGCTGTTTTTGCCACACAACTGTTCTCTCTTGATATCCAGTCTGACTCTGTTTGTAATTTAAACCTTTTATTTCTTATTTTTTTCATTGTGGCTGAGGGCAGCTTTGAATCCACTCCTCTTCTCTGCCTTTAATGTGACTGCAAACTGTTATCAGGCTAACATGTAACACACCTCATTCTTTTCTTCACTGACTTAATAATGCTGATTAATTAACCTGTTAGGTTATGGCTTCTTGATTTATCATTATACCTGTATTTTCTGCACTTGGATCACAGCCTTGCTGAAGAAAGGTGACTCAAACTGGTATCACCTGAGGTCTTCCAAATGTATAGAGTGGAAGAATTTCCTAATTTCTTCATTCATGTGTTACAGTATATATGTGGTTTTGTGCATCTGAGTATTAAAAATTCTCTATGGCCCCCAAACATTTTCAGATCTATTTGTAATCTGTCTGGCTCTTCCTGTAAGTCAAAATACTTGCAGTATGTTCTGATTTGATCTCTTCAAGGAGTTTTATAAATTCACCCTTTTATTATATCATTCAGGTCACTGGGAGTGCTGAATAGTACCTGGTCTAGAGCACCTCTTTAATGCCTCTTTTTTGTTTTCTTAGTGAACCATTGGTAATTGTTCTCCAGATATGGTTTTCAACCAGTTTTGCACCCACTGTATTGTATTTTCATCAGCATCCAGTGGGATATTGCATTGGAAACCAGGAACATGTGATAACTATTTAGATGTGCTTGAGAGTTCAATGAGTATAGATGTATTAATATGCATTTGGATTTTTTGACTGTTCAGTGAATGGATGCACATTTTTACTGGTGCAGCTGGTGCTTTTTAAAAGTGATGCATAGAAATTCACTTACTAATGAAAATTGCTAAGATATCATAAAGTAAAGAGATGGGTTATTGGGTTCAGAAAACCAAAACTGGCACTGAATCTAATTACCAAAGGGGAAGGTATGCTGCCGTGAATTTGATTGAGATTTTATGTAAATCCCGTCCAGCTAGTCCACTCCAGCATTTAATTTACAAGTCTAATGGACAATAAGGATGTGCACACTGCAGATTGTGGGTAAGCAGCAAAGCAGCTGCTCTGGTGAGCCACTAACTCAAGTGAACGATAGACACCTTACAATTTCTGCTGTGGGTTTTGTTTGCAATATTTAGCACTGGGGATGATCAGAATACAGTGACCCAAAGCTTAGGTTCATGGCATTAACTTTCCTACAGAACAGGGTTCTGAATCCTACAGGCCTCTCCTACTTAACAGCACCTATTGACAAAAAAACCCTGCAAAAACTGCTATAAAAATAGGAGTAGTAGTTGATGGGCACCAATCATTCATCTTTAAGCACTTAGGAATTTCCCAGGCTTTAAAGTATCCTGTGGTCTGTTTCCAAACTGGGTTTATGAATGTAAGGTCTCTGCAGGCTGCAGTCCATTCTGGGGTCGAAGCTGTATGGGATGGGAGTGACATGAGGGTTTGGGAACTTGAACCAATCCATCAGACAGCACAATGACCTCTTCTGCTTCCCATGTTAGTAGTCTGTCTGTGGCTCCCAAACCAACGCATGAACAAGATGTTTTTTACTCTTTGGTGAAATTTCTTGAGTTAGGGGAAGAACCTCACCTGTAACATGAGGTTATTCTCTTTTGATCAGGTCTCCAAACAGTCCTAGCTCTGAATTTGCCCTCACAATCTAAGTACCTCACAGCAAACTCCTTGGACTACACAGCTCAGAAAAGCTGGCTCTTACAGGAGGAAACGTGTACTTACTTAAGAAAAGGCATAGTGTAAAGAATGTAACTATAATTTATGCCATAAGCTCTCCACATGTTTTTATGCACAGCTAGAAACCTCTTTGGCTTTTGCAAGCCTTCTTCCATTTCAGAATTGGCAGAATAAATTTCGGCTCAGTGTCCTCTCCCTACCCAGAGTCAGTTTAAACTCAGAGAATTTTATATACAAAAGAACAAGCCTCTGAAGGTGACATTTGACTCTGTATTCTCTGTAACATAGTTTATAATGTTGTATCACATGAGTTAACTTAGAAGTTGTAAAAAAAACCACGGAAAAAAAATATGAGATATACTCAGAGCTTCAGAGAGAGGTCAGAGCACAGTCTCCTGGGTTTTGAACTGCTTAAACTCCACCAGCTTCAGTGAATTCTGCTGATTTAGATCATGCAAGTGGCTGGGCTTAGATTGCACTAGTGGTGTTAAGGCATATTCAGGCAAACCCTTTATTCATCAGTTCTGTGATGAGCACTTCATGCATAGCATCTTCTTTATCATTCCTCCCCATAATTCGATGTTAACATTTTCCCTTTCCTTGGTCTTTAAGATGTAAATAATCATCTGATTAAATATCTCTTGAGAAGATTATGCTATGGATAGAGGACTGTCACTGCACCCCTCACAATCAATGTTTCACTTGTTTATGTGATATATGTACACCTGTGAGTAGTTGCCATTACCCTTGATTGCAGCGTGGGAGACTCCTAGCTTAAAACACAACCATGCAAAAAATCTGTCTTTTTTAAATAGTGTCTTTTTGCAAATGTGAAAGCAAGGAAATGCACTGACTGTAGATAAAGCAGCATTAATGCTGGGAAAAAATATTGTAACGGGAGCGTAGCAGTCACTAAAACAGCTTTGCTCCCTCCATTGCTGCTATCATGAGCACTGTGGCTTATACAGAACCTTTCTTAGCAGGAAAAAAAGCTTGATTTTTTTTCCTAGAAATAAAATTCCCTCAATGTCTAATGCTAGGTACACACTGTGGTTGGGTGAGGCATGCTCTTCATCTTACCTGAGGAATTAATTCACATAGGCTCCTAAAAATGCTGCATGTGGGCTAACACGGAGCCAGAGAGATGTACAGAGCAGAAGGAAAAAAGGCAGTGTATCAAATGTAGGGAAGTTTCCTACTAATGTAATGCAGGGAATAGCATTAGGTCCAGTGTTATTTAACATTCTCGTTAATGATCTGAAAGAGGAGAGTAAACAGCTGGTTAATGAAATTCACAGATGATACTAAATTGGAGACATTATACATATCACTGAGGGCAGCGAAATAATAGAGAGGGGCCTGAGATCAGAAACATGCCAAGGAAATAAGCAAAGGAATGTCAGCTGGGACAAATGTAAGGTAATGCCTGGGGGAAAATGGGAACAGCTCTGCTGTCTGGGAGGGGAAGCAGGACAAGCAGGGTTGGGCTGATTTCAAAGGCACCCCAATTCTGCAGCACAGCCCAAAGCCCAGGAATCCACAGCAGCTTCGCACTACAAATACAGCCCAGCCTCAGTGACCAGGTTCTCTGCACCACGGAGTGGGGAAAAGGCTGGAGTGTAACCAGTGGGACTCCTCTCCCCTGGGAAATCCTCTCCTGGCTGTCACACTGGCTTTGGGGCTGCTTTGTGTAGCCACAGAGAGGCAAAACAGCTTTAGCAGGCTGAGAACTGGACCTGAAGGATGAAGAAGGATTTTTTAAGGTAGCACAAAGAAAAGCAGACCAGGAAGAGAAGACAATAGGAATGTGAAAATAAAATATGATTAAAAATTGAAAATTCAGCCTGGATGGCAGGGGGAAAGCTCCTAACTAATCTGCAGAATAGCCTTCTGGGGAAAGGGGTGGAAACCCTGTTGCTTAGGAGTTTTAAACAGAGTGGGAGAAACACTGAAAAGCACATCATAGGAAACAGGCTAGAGCAGGCAGGGTGTGGGCTACGTGTGCATCCAGCTGATCTTCTTGGTCTTGTTAAACCAAGATAAAAATCTCTCCAATCTTACACTATCACAGAGTGCTTCACACAAATGTGTTGATTCTGAAGAATTTCTGTACATCTCAGTCACAGAGGCATTTTTACCAAAATACCTTTGCTGCACTATACTGAGATTTATTCAGTGAACTTACAAGTTTTCTTATCTGTGGCTCAATGGATGTCAATCATACTGAAGACTGAAAGGGAGGAACAGCATTAAAGCTCTCCTTTGCCCTGGGTAGCTCTCTTTTTCAGCATGTGCATGTTCTTAGCTCTGTGCTGAGAACATTAAAACTGGTTAGCATGGATGTAAAAAATTTTACTACTCTAATTACAGCAAAAGGCTACCTGTCAAGAAAATAAATGCAAGTAATCAAACATAGCTACGAATCTGGCTTTGAGCTGGGAGAGCCATTCAACCATGCTGTAAGGAGGCAGAGTTCCCAGTGACGTCAGGGGCTTGTGCCAGAGCACAGTCGGGCTGTGAACCAAAGCCCCCACCTCAGAACCAAATACTCTGGAATTAAACTACAGCTGTCAGGCTATGCAGGAATGGGGAAACAGGCCTGCAGGCTGTCCTGTTCCTCTCAGAGTGTTTCCAAGTGAATTTAGAAAGGTAGATGAATATATATGTATAGGTATATATCTAACAGAATGGAGAAATATTTTTGAGAGGGTGGTGAGGAAATATGAATTATCTAAGAATACAGAGAACGTAGAAAATGCTAAATGCAAATCTGACCAAGAAAGTTACCTCTCCACTACACAGTCCCACTCTGAGATGGCTTACCTAGACCTTCCAGAGTCTGACTGGAGAAATTATGGGTATAAAATCACAAATGAAACTTGGGTGATTTCTTTAGCACCCCTGCTAGAGCCATTCACTTGGTTATAGTTGCAGCAAGCATGGGGTATATATGCATGTAGGCATTATCATTTTTCACCTGCATTTGAGCTTCTTGGAATTTGTACCAACTATATTATCTGTACCAGCAAGAAGAGGCCTGATGTAGGGCTTGGTGATGAAAACTAAATCAGTGTCATTCCTTTCTCTGGCTTTGGATTATATTTTAATTTTATTTGTTAAGTTCTAGGGATTCAATCCTGTGTAACTACTCCAAAAATTTGACAGCAAAATCACATGCAATAGTTCCAGAAAATAGTCAATTTAATAATAATCTTGTACCAAAATAATACCTCATTCTTATATCCCATTTCCATCTGTAGATCTCAGTGCTTTAAAGATATAGTCTCCATTTTACAAATGGTAAATGGAATTTTTGAAGACTGTAAGTAGTGCATCTGTCATTAGGAGAACACAATACAGGCTCTTAGTTTCTCATGTGCTGTTTTGATAAAAGGAACCATTCAAGATTAACAAAGAACATCAGTTCATATGGATCATTTTCACACTTCCTGAAGAAGTACATTTCATATCTTAGATGTTTATCTGATAAGGGAGCAGAGAGAGCAGGGAGAGGAGAAGGATCAGTGTTTGCCCCACAGTGCCCCAGAGTGCCAGTCTTTGCCAGGTCCCAGCACACTACTGCAGTTGTCAGACCCTTTGTACAGGGGTGGAAACTCCTCGACAAGGCAGAAAGAGGTAATCTAAAGACATTTTTGTGGTCAGAACCTCAGAGTTAAGCAAATGTCTAAATTCCCTTAGATGTTAGAAACCCAAATGTCTGGAAGGATTTAGGTCTTGGTGATTCAGTGTTAGAAGTGAGGATGAAATTAATAATCATGTTTAACCTAACTGACCCTATGCTCCAGCAAACTTGTATCATGGAATCATTCCAGTTGTGTTAAAGAGAACTTCTCCCAGGATCAGTCTTGTTGATACATTCTATTAGATCTACCTGGATAAAGAAAATCCCCTTCCAATCAATGGGGTTCTTCAGCCTGCTCATAGTTCCTGAAGATTTATGAAGTGAGCTTTGAAAGGGAACTTCTACGATGGTTGGATGCTGGCACTGTGTCCCACAGTGTGACAGGATACTTGGCTTTCTTCAGGGGAATCCAGATAATTACTCTGAATGTTGCTTTTTGGATGAAACCTGCTCTTAGTCATTTCTAAAAATATATTACTAAAGCATTTCCAAGATATGTAGCTTTTATTGAAAACGGACTGTTTAATTTCTGTTCTGCTGCACTTTATGTTTATGCTGTGTGACAATTCTGTCTGTACCCAATATCCCATCTGAGTCCTTGATGGGTATTCATGATGAGCTCCTGCTCAAGTATCTGAAATATTTAAATGCCCTGTTGGTGCTGTGAGGGTTTTTGGAGCCCATCAAAGAGTGAGGCATTTGCAGAAGTCTCCTTCACTCTTACAATTTCCTATTTTCCTACTTGGTTTTGAATACTTGAAAACACCTGTGCTGGAATGGTGCAAATAAATGACATCTGATAAGAGCCTAAAAGCTGGAAAACATTAAGTTGACTTGAGAGGAACAAATTTCCTGCAGTGTTCAGTGGAACTCCTCATGATGTTCAATACAAGTCCCCATAACTCCCGGAGTTGTTGGAGGCACTCAAACTATTTTCCTGTAGTGGGGGGTTGAGAACAGGGTTACAGGAAGCTTTTTGAACTGAGAAAGGATTTGACAGGGTAGCCAAAATGTTCCATCTCAAAACCTTGGGCTTATTACTGAGAAATAAATAATTTCTCCATCCCAATATTTTTTTGTTTCTTTGCCCTGCTGCTAACTCTGATCAGTTTGTTCCCTATGACCTCTCAGAAATATCTTGCCTTTCACTTGTGCAGGGAGCTGTTTGCCAAGCAGTCCTGCACCAAACAATTCTACTTTTTGTGTCCTATATTGCAGTAAACCTATTTATAAATCAGAATTTTAACTTAAAGTAAAAGTAGGATTTTATGACTAAATCATTATTGTATAGCTTCAATAAATCAGTCACTTGTACCCTAAGTGGAAAGTGAAGATTTATAAATCAAAACATTTTATTTAGGAATTTCTCAGGGTGATTTGTAAATCTGCTGTAGATTTTGTAAATCCAGATTGGGGTATGTAAATCCATTTCATGACTTATCAAACAGTTGAATGTTTTAGCTAAATCTAATGTTTAAAATAATGATTTCTGAATCAAAACTTTCTGCTAAAGATTTACTGGTGAGTTTTATAAATCAGAGGCATGATATATAACTCAAACTGTGAGAAGTGCAGATTTATAAATCCAACTTGTAAATCAACGGAAAAAACATCATGTTTTACACTAAATAATATTTTACAAATGGCACCTCATACATCATGCAATTGCCACAAATCTTCTGCATGGAAGTCAGGGTACATAATGCGTGACTGAATCAAAAAGAAAAACTGTGGGAGAGGCAGCACAGTGGGTTAAGGGCTCAGCTTGAGCCCTCCAAGGCTTGGCTTGTGCTACCTGCAAACCAGGATCAGTGGTGTCGACCTAGTCAGTAGTGGACATTTGTCCAAATCAATACAGGATGGCATAATTCATAACCTTGGCAATTGCAGCAGAGGGGAGGCCCCACACAGGAGTAACAGGGGTGTTGTAGATCATGATTGAAAAGCATTGGCAGGGTTATGTAGGGAACCTTATGCAGCACCTGTCTGCAATGCACCTGTTATAGCAGGCTGTCCCTTCTAAAGGAGCCAAAATCCACAAGGAAAAAAAAAAAAAAAGAGCCCTAAAAGCCCCTCAAACCCAACAGCATGAACTCAGTAATCTAACAGACCTCTCCACTAATGTAATGACTAGATGAGGAAAAAAAAGGAAAGTGAGATTCTAGTTGTATGAAGACATCATTAAAAGGATTTAAGAGAAATCCTCACTTTTCACTTTATAATTTTCAAAGCAATTTTTATCCCCACAGCAGAACTTAGGTCTAGGGGAAAATATTAGAGAATAAGATTGGTCTACAGGTTCTGTAGGAGCTTCACATCTGGGTGGCTGAAAATTCTAATGCTGATTTGGAGGTGGTGGGTTTGCATTTCCACAGCTGTGGAAAAAGGGCTTTTTTTCCCCCTTATCACTTATTTAGAGCCAAAAATGCACCTTACTTGAGCAGCTGCCATCATAGTGTATTCCCTTTCCTCCCACCTTCCACCTACAGTGCTCCCACAAAGCTGCAGATCCTGGATGTGGGGTTGGCTGTCCCACATCTGCCACTCCTGGTGCCTTTCCAGCAGGACAGGCAGAGCTGTGGTGGCCTCCAGGAGCTCAGGCACTCCCAACCAGGATGCAGAAGCAGGTCTCTGTGGAGCCTGGGCTCTTCTGTTTCCTTTAGTGGGCAAATGCACTTGAAAGGGAGGAACTGAGGGTTGGTATCCAAGTCAGAAAACTACTTGTAACAGAGAAAAATGATAGAGGGAGAAGGTATAGCTGTCCTTGCTTCTGACAGTGTTTTTCACCTGGGAACAGCTTCCTGTCACCCACCTGCGAGTGAAAAATATCTTGTGTCTCAAAATATTTTTTTAGAATTCAACTGTTGGGAGGCTAAAAAATTAACCAGGAATATCAAGCTGAGATTTGTAGATGAGTGCCACTAATTTTTATAACAGAATTCTTAACTGACTATTTTTCAGAATTCAGTTCAGGAATACAAGGAGCTCTGTGTATTCTCTAATGAAAACATTGAGTTGAAATAGAGTTGAAATTGAGAGTGAATTTTTGGTAACTTGGGGGTCAAAGAAAAAAAGAGGGTATTTTAATTATCCCTGAAACAACAAAATTCAATAGACATAAACTTAAAAGAGAGGCAAATGTGTTAAAATAGGGAAATACCTAATTAAGGCAAGTAAACAACCTTCACTGTGCCCTGCAGTGATGTCATGCAGTAATTATAGAGCTGTGCATTTTATTGTCCACTGGAACAGATTTTTGATCCTTTGAATTTTATACTTCTGCCTCCCTTTGCAGCATCACTCCATGACAGGGAGATAAGGATGTGCTGAGGGAGGAGGAGTGAGCTGGGATGTGGAGGGTGGCTTTGAGGGGAGCAGCAGGCAGGAGTGAGGGCATGAAGGGAGGAGGAAGAGTCACTTAGGGGCAAAGGAGTCTAAGGGACAATTGTGCATAACAGAGTGAAACCAGGGCTGGGCAAGTTGGTTTTTTGAAGCTTTTCTGACATTGCCAGCAACGCAGAGGAGCTGGGCTTTTGGATTTCTTTAAAGCCAGACTGCAGAGCGAGTGAGTGGCAGTGCTAAAGTGGGACCATGGGCCCATGACTGGGGTAGAAATGTCTCAAAAAGGTTTTGTTCACCAGGGAAGGTTTCTGCAGAGCTGCACCACCAGTCATAAAGTCCATTTTTTCTGATTTGTTTCTTCCTGTATCCTTGCTTCAGAGCCATCATCTGTTTGGCTGCAGTACCCCACGGAGCCAGAGCTGCCTTCCAAGGGGTCATGCAGCTACACAGACTTTGTTTGGTGGCCAAGTCTTCCCCAGTGAAAACTGTGCAACATGAATCAAAGATTTCTTATGCTTCCACGTGTTACAATTATTAAGACTGTACCATCAAAATTAGGAGCTGAGTGGACATTCCCACAACCTGTCTAGATTCCTCAATAACTGGAGCCCCAATACAGTCTACAGCAAACTGCAACTATCTGGAATATTTTGACAGGTTTTGATGCTGCTGTTAAAGCCTTTGAACTAGTGGAAGGCTGAAAGGGTGTCAAAATGCTAAAATATTTTCAATTTCTTTTGTTAATCAAAGCATTCCCAGACAAATCATTCAAAGTTATACACTAGAACAGGATATGGTGCAGTTTTCAAACATTACAAAAAGGTCATCCCTCACTGTTAAGTGCTTAAGCTTATAGATAAAGCCTTCAATTGCATTTTTTAGTTTCTTATCTCCCTTTGGATTTATGGTCCAGCAGAGATATAACCTTTTTTTCCCCCCCCTTTCAATACTTGCATTTCTTTAATAACAAAGTTCTCTTGCAATTTTTCGCTTGTAAATGCTAGACAAATGTTTTTGTTTTATCTTCTCATATTCCAAATAGGCATTGAGTGAGTTTCAGTCAGTCCCTTGGAGAAAAACCTCTGACTGAATTTCTTCTTTGAGAAACAATGTAAAACTGTGTGGGCCTGCAACTGACCTGGCAGTTGTCTAAATACATTAGGATAAACTGCTTTAAAAGACAAGGTTGTGTCTGATTCCTCTGAAGTGGTTGCAGTTTCCTCAGCCAGCCTTCCCTCTTCTCCAGCAAGGTCTGGAATCCAGGGGCAATGCTCAGAAAAATCTGGGCTATATTCCAGGAGGAGTAACAAAGAAGTAGATACTTAAGCGGTTTTGAACGTAGAGAGCCCTATTCAAAGACATTTCAAATATTACTCTACTATTTGTCATGGATTTTTTCTTATAAAATTTTGGTTCTTTATAGAATGTTGAATGGCAATAAAGCCATATCCCTTAAGCTATGTGGCAATACTTGGGAATACTTGTGTTGAAAGTGGAGCTGTGTCTTATGCCGTGATAAGGAATTTCTGATCACAGTAACGTCGTCAGCTCGTGCAGAGAGTGAAATCCTGAGCTAGATATGGCAGTAGGAAAGGTGGGGGTGGGAGGGTCACACTGCTGGGTGCAATCATTATCAGGAGATCCAAGTCATGATCCTAATGCAAAACTTAACACCTCAGCAGGCTGTGCTTCAGTGGCTGCAGTCACCAGAAGAAACTAAGGATATTTCCCTTGCACCAAACCTCACACCTCAGAAAGCCCAAGTGCAGTTGTGTGGTGGCCTGATTTACAGGCACGTTACCTGAGCTAATTACACTTTTCCATTCCCAGTGATTTGCTTCCAAATCACAGAAATTGATTTAAGAATTCCATCACCACCTCTTCTTCTGGAGGTGTATTCTGAAAATATGAAATAAAAATACTGAGGTAAAAAAGATACAGAGGTGGATTAGATGACAAAGATGCATAAGAGTCACTTGCCAGTTGTATGGAAATATATTGTCATTTTAATACCCACATCTTCTGTTATACAGGATGGCATTGCTTCTCATATAAGGAACTGAAATTTCTTTATGAAAATAAGTAAGTGCTACTCCAGTCCTGCACGTGGAGGAATGCATCATATCCAATTTAGTCAGATCCATGTTCCACAGAGGTTGAGTGTCAAGACTGGATAATCGAGCCCAGAACACTGGATTTTAAATAGGACTTTTGGTCACCTTGCAGCTCAGAGTTCCCAGCAGTGACAATACCATGAGAATGAGTTACCAAACCGTGGTGCCCCTTCCCAAAAGCAGCACAAGCCCTGCCCCTTGGGTCCCCATCAGACACTTTCAGCATGATGACCAGGCAGTATTTCTGGTGCATAGCTCAGCGGTCACAATGTGAAAGTGGCACAGGAGAGGGGGCCAGCCTGCAGGGTACAAAGAAGAGATAATCTCTGAAAACCGGTATCTATCTTGCTCCAGAAGAAGTCATGTCCATTGGTAGCACAGCAGACAAAGCTGATGGCAGGAGATGGTGTCACTTTTCCAGCTGTACATTGCTGCCCTCGTGTTCTCTTGCAGCCTCAGACACAGCTTTGCTGCTGGCATGAAGTGACCAGCACCAGCACAGGGAGGGCATGAAGTCTGATCTCTTTCATAATCTCTAGAATATAATGATACAGAATCTGCTGAAGTACCAACCCAGGCTGCCCAGCTGTGCTTGGTGGTAATACTGATGCTAATGATGAGCAGTAATAAGCAGTACTGATACTTAAACTCTTGCTAACATCTTTAGTCATCTTCCTGACCTTTTCCCCTTTCCTGGCTTGCAATATTCATTTAAAAGGAATATATCATTATATAATCATGGAAGATGACTTTCCTTGTGTTTGCACTTTTTCATACTATAAGAGAACCAAATTTTTTCTTTTTTTCTTTTTTCTTTTTGGTTTGGGTTTTTTTTTTTTTTTTTGGCAGTAATGGATTTGCAAACTTTTTGTATCAGAGATTTAATAAAAAAATATTCATCATCTGCTTGAAGCTTTTGTATGCAAGGGCATCTCATCAAATCTTTGCTTCATTTGTAACAAACATAACTCATAAACTTTGTCTGACAAGGGAAAATAGGTTTTTTTTCTGCTAGTAACTCTTATATTTCAGTTTCAGAAAGAGAGAAAAAAAACCCTGGGAAAACAAAGGACTCCCAGATGCTGCCATTCATTTTGCAACCACTTCCTCATCCAAATTTTAGGAACTATTTCTACCATGTAAGGTCTGGCTTGCAAACTAGCAATTCAAGTGAAAGGAACAGATCTTCCTGAGAGAGCAATGGCTGGTAACTGGTAAAGTGCTGCTGGGTTTCTAATGCCATTTCCCTCAGAGGTAAAGTCTGGTTATTCTGGGTTGCAGTCTCCTAATGTGCGTCTTCTGTCTTTGCTTGACAGCTTAAATGTCCCTAGCTCCCATTGCAGGGTGATTTTTAGCATAAGTACCTGCCTTAATCCATGTTGCAGTGTGTTCCTTTCTGCCTGAGAGCCAGGAGTTACCCTGGATGTACAGAGACAGAGGCTTGAGTGACATTCCACTCACTGACTATAGCCCAGAAAACAGGGAGATAGGACCAAAGAATGTGCTATTCTACCAGGGAGGAAGAAACCAAAACTGCTTTGTGAGATTGGCACAAGACTGACCCACAAAGCCATCTGCCTCAGGAAAAAAGATTTTGTGTTAACATTTTGTAGGTAAGTACATAAGAGTTTATGATGCCATTTTGGCTCAAAAGTCAGCAGAGGAAGCTCTTTTAGATTAAGGAACTATCTTGTATTTTTTAAGGCTTTGGGATGAATGCCTTAGGGATATTTTGGTTATGGATGAAAGGTAAAATAATTGCTAAAGCAAACAGAGAGAATGATGCCTCTTGTGTTCTCCACCAGAGAAATGCAGCAGGATCCTGTTCCTTTCCTGGCCTTTCCAACATGTTTTTACTTCCAAGAGCCTTGGAAGAGCCTAAACTTCTCTCTCAGCTAGTCAGAGCTCTTTCAGGCTGACATAAACCCTGGATGTATTTTACTTGTTAAAATATGCAGGGCAGGGTCCAACACTAAACAAATTTCTCCATCTTTTTGTTACCTTTTTTTCAATCATTTTTTGCCTTGCACCTAATTTGTCCAAGGAAGGGAGTGCTTCAGGAGGTGTTGCCTCTGCTTGGATTGATCCCATGCAAAGGAGAAGGTGTGCAGGTGCTCTCCTGCTTTGTTTTACAAATGCCCTGGATCAGTTGGAGGGACAGGTGAGGCTGGGAATCCCAACCCCTTGTTCCACACGGGCCACAGTGAAAATTAGAGCAGGTGGCTGAAGGTTTGTTTGTTTGCCTGTGCAGGCATAAAAGGAACCTCTCCATGGATGGAGATTCTTCATCCTCTTTAGCAGAGCTGTACCACTGTGTAAATAGGCTTGCTGTCACTTTTTTGTTTCCTTGTAGCCCGCTTGGATTTCCTCCTCTGCAGCTTGTGACCATTGATTCTTGTTCTTTTGCTGAGATTAATCCCTCCTATAACCTTACCTTAGCTGGTATAGAACAGCAGTTAGATTATCCCAAAACTCTCCTTCTCTGGGGTAAACCTGTTTAGTACCCTCAAATTCTCCTCTCATGTCTCCAGTCCACTGGACTATCCATTGCAGCTGAACTGTGACTATATCTATGATTATGAAATTAGTAATGTTGCCATTAAGATGACTGGCCTGTGGGATACTTGTAGCTCTGAATAAATATACAAACATGTTTTTTCTCTTTCATGAAATTACCCAAAAGCATTTGTGTAATAAGGATGCTAAAATAATCTTGATTATACTTGTTTATATCAATTCTCATCAGACATGATAAATATTAATGTATGAATGAGTGTTAAGTAAATTGAGATGATCACAAAACAGCACTTTAAAACAGCATTATCATCCAGTGGATCACCCTGTCTACAAAGGATGGCAATAAAATGTATCAGTTGACCTCATAATTTACTTTCATTTGTCTGTATTCCTTATGAAACTTGGAAACTGATATGAAATGTGGAGTCAAGGCTTTGATTTATTAAGGTAGAATTGGTTCAACAAGTGCTGTAAGGACCACTTGATTCTGAGAGTTAAATTTTGTTTGTGTGAGACTCTCCAGGACAGCATGTGGCACTCTGATAACAATGTGTGTTTTTGATTTTAACAAGACAGTCAGGGAAAATTGAGATGGGGGAAACTGACAATTAGAAGGAATTTAATGTTAAAAAAACCCCAACAAACCCAAAAGGAGGTTATACAGAATTATAGCAGTGGGAGCTGCCTGACTAATGTCAGCTGATCTGGCAGGATTTTTCTAAGGAAAGAAAAGGAACTTGGGAATTTAAGAGAGGCAATGAGTAATGTAGATGGGTCTGCTAGTTCCATGAACTGACCCTTAGTGACACAGCTGCCGAGGCTGAAGTAAGGAATATGTGTGTGCACTGTAGTTAAGTTTCTTTCCTGTGTTCTTTGTTGTTGCTTTGGGTTTTTTTATTTCCTTCCTTGCATGTGGATTGTGTGCAGTGAAATTAAACCCTGGTTAAACTGTGCCCTGGTTGTTTAGCTGTGCCCTGTAAGGTGTTTCACTTGGCCTCTTGAAAGGCTGAGTCTAAAGCTGTGGCTGTTGCAGAGTCCCAGGGCTTCGTGCCCACGAGGTGCAGAGAGGGACGAGGCAGCTGCAGCCTCGGTGCTGGATTTTGGTGTAACTTCGAGTGCCCATTGAAATGGCTGTGCTGCTAACAAAGGGACATCCAAACATGGATCTGGAGCTGGGTGTGCAGGAAGGGTGCCTGTGATTAGACAGAACTTTGGCAGGGCCTTTCAGCTGGTGTGTGCTGCAGTGGTGTGTGCTGTGGGTGCATGGCTGGCACCAGTGCCTGCATCGTGGCACCTTTTTGCTTGGACAAATACAAATTCCTGCACAAAGACAACTGAAGAGAAGCTTTAGTATTTCTTTCGTGTTCTTTTTCTCTGCTGTTTTTTTCATTTCCTTGCAATCACTGATAGGTTTTCTGGGCCATGCCCAGATGATTAACTGCAGTTTAGCTCAAGGCTTCATAAAATGTGGCTTTCAAATGAGTTAGTGATAGATGAGTTACACTGGAGTGGTGTATGCAGACAGAGGAATGACAGCTCTTGCTACTACTTAGGATCATATTAAAAAAAGAGCTGGAAATTTCTAATTTAGAGAGATTTAATTTAAGAGATTGTGTTTATTGTCCTGGCTGTGGGAAGCAAGTTTCTTATCTCATCATCTTGTATCAGTCAGGCTACTTCCCCTTCAAGTCGGTAGCCAAACTGCTGATTGATAATGAGGGAAGACAGGTGCTATTGTGTGGAACCAGGCAAACAAATGCTGCTGAGATGAGGCCCCTGGGGATCCTCCAAGAGCAGCCAGAGCTCCCCAGAGGTGCTGTGTTTCTGAGCTTCTTCCCTGTGTGGGACACCAGGAGCCTGGACGTGGCAAGTCATCCTATAGGTAGAGTGGAGAATGCTTTTACAATTAATTATTTTAATGAACACTGAGTATTGCCTGATTTTATTTTTTTTTTCCTGCGTGGTTCTCTTCATTAATCCCTGCCCTGACTGGTGACAGTGTTTCTGTACAGCAGTGAATAGCATGGACTCCAAGGCTGTGTATGCTGGGAGGTGGCGAGGATATGAAACCCTTCTAATTTTGAAAACAAAAGATAATCTTTGTGGTTGATGAAGAAATGGCACAACTCTTTATGGATGAAGGGAAACCAGAAGGATTCGAACTTCCCCATGTCAGAAGTTTGATGACAATAATTGTATTTAAAAAATAACTCCTCATTGGGCATATTCAGGCTTGTTGGGCTTTGTTCTAGTCTTTTCAAAAACATGCTAATTGTGATAACGTTAGTATCAGCCTAAAGTGTTGCTCAAGGTTTTTGTGTATATTTGTGTATTTATGATCATGAGGAATACCCATTCTGTGAATAACAGGAGGACTCTCTATGGTCTGGCACTGGATTAACTTGGTCAAAATTTTGTGGAAAAATGATTCAAGTGAGGATTCACAGTTATTCCTTATTTAGTGAATTCAAAGCACTTGATGTCTTTTTCTACCTTTGACTAAAACCAAGACCAGTTGTGCTGTTAGCTGGACTTTGAAAATGCAAATAATTATGTAATTAAGAATGTGCTTCAGTTCTATTACACTAACCATAAACTTCCACAATCTTAAAAACAACATGTTTTAAAATATTTTACTAAATATAATTCATGTAACCGAATTTTATGTCCTACCAAGTTGTGCAATTAAATAGTACATTGCTATTTCTTACAATTAAAGATTTCAAGGATCTTCCTACATACAATATGATATATTTAACAACTTTTTATGCTAAATAGTTGATATAGTTAATGTTGTAGTCACTTAATTCAATTTTAATTAGCCAAACACTAGTTTGAAAATGTGAGCTTTTCATTAACTGACATTGCTCATATTTTTGCTGCTTGTTTTCCCCATAGTTCTTTCAAATTATGTATGTATAATGTGTTAATGTTCATGAAATGCATTTATCATTGAAAGCAATGCCAAAATTAGTGCAGAGTGAAGAGAAATATACTTGTGTGTTTTTTGACAAGTGTAGCTTGAGCCTGAGATGATGAAAAAAACCAATTTCTAAGTATTAACCAAACACCTCTCCTGCAGAAAACTTTTCTGTTCTGGTTTTGTCTTGGGCCATTTGACAGTCACAGGTGTCCAGGCTGAGATTCTGTCACTGAGTGGCCTTGAAATTCATAGAAACCAGGAAAACTCTATGGAAAGGGATTTACACCTTGAGCATGGATTCAGGAGAAGTATTTAATGAGGGACGGTTTCTAAAGGACTTCTATAATTTATTGTTTGATTCTGAATTATAAAACTGGGAAAAGGTGATATTAATTTGACTTTGTTATAATACTTGCTCTGCACTGTTAATCCTACTATCTATATAGCTGGGGAAAAGATACCAGCTGGTTATAGGCTAGAAATTACCATATTAATGTTTTATTTGTGTGGGAATATAGTTGTGTTAATTAATGTTTTGATGTGGTTACCAGCACTTAGTGGTCTCTGAACGTCCCCTGCTGACTTAGGGAAATTGGAAATATTCAGGTATAAATGTGGTGGGCCCTGTTACACCATCTCTGCCCGAGTGCTCAGGGGAGAATTCCACTTTATGAAGGGTGGTGGTGGTGTGGACTTGTGCCATCAGGGAGAAACCTTCCAGTGAAGGGTGGCTGGGGAAAAGGAGATGTGGGAGGTGTTAAGCAGAAGGAGGTGATTTCAGCTTGGCTCCAGCCAGGGCTGGCTGTCTCTCAGCACTGACGAGAATTACCTCACTGCAAGAGAAGATCTGTAGGTGCCTGTCTTGCTGCAGAAGTGTACTTACAACTCACAGTCTAAAAGATATCTCTTTTTATTTGGTCAAAATTGGTTCAAATTTTTGTTTCTTAAAACTGATGGGGATTTTTTTTTATTTTCTGGCAAGACTGGAGTATGGAGAGAAGCCCCCAAATACAATGAAGGGATATGTATGAGGAAAATGGAGTGTTAGTCTTGAAGCTGCAAATTATACCCTGCGCTTTACTTTATTCTAGCTCCTTCCTTCCACCATTATTCCCCAAAAAAGTGTCTTTTAATATAAATATTTTAGTCTTGTGGACAGACACTGTGGTTTTGCCATTGATATCTTTCCTGTTCTCAGTCTGCAGATCTGAAAGAGTTAAATGTACCAGCACTCTGTAACCTAGATAAAAAATATGCATTTTAATTTCTAATAAAAAAAATCAAGCAGGTATGAATAGCAATAAAATTACTCAAAATGTTTAAATTGAAGGAAAACAATTGAAAATGGATTTAGAAATATAATGTTTAGTTAAGCAAGCTATAATGTTCTGTTATTTTAATCAGTATTGTGAAGCAATTTAAACTATGCTGGAAGAGAATTCTTATGTTTTAACATGTAATTCTCTCCCTCCCCCAAAGAGTCACCAAAAAATTCCTTAATGTTTCAGTCATTTTCTATAGTCCTTGGCAATAGCAGCCTCTTCGTGCAAAGGTTTTCAGTTTTTTGATCTGTTTGCTGGCTGACCCCAGTACAGCCAGCCCTGGACAGAGCAGCCAAATGGACCCCGGGGCTGTCACGTGAACAAACAAGATGCTTTACATAAGACCTGGAACAACAAATTAATGAAACATTCACCACCAGAATTAGCATCTAGAGGGAGATGCAGATTGTTGACTGTACAGGAGGAGCCTTGATTCAGCATTTCCTCTGCCCCTTCCTGCCTTGGTGGGGTAATTGTGGTGCAGTGCTGTGCAGGGAACAAAGGCTGAGACCTCAGCTCTGCTGGGCTCTGCTGCTTTGCAGACACCTGGAGAAAGATCATGACTTGAGAGGGGAGGAAGAGGATTGGCATTTTCTCAAGTCCCCTCCAGCCCTGGTTCTCTGATGGCCCCAACCAGCTGACAGACAGTTCAGTGCTAGCAGTCTCTTCTGCATAACCAAAACCTTGGGATGTTTGAGCACGTGTGAATTGGTTCAGAGGGACCCCTTTGCTTTAGAAGCCTATCTGGAAAAGATGGAGGCGTGTTCCCAGCCATAATTCTGATTTTTTTTGTGATGTTTCTTGATTCTTCCACCTGCAGTGAGTGAAGTGGGACTTGCCAGTTGTCTATGCAGCTTCTTAGTGGGAAGGCTTTAACCAAACCTTGTCCTCCACCTCCTTCCACATCAGCCTGTAGACCTGACAGTGCTGGCTGTACCTCTCTGAGGACAGTGCAAAGCTCCTGTTTTTTTAGCACAAATGTTTGCACTCTTCCTGCAACAGCAGAAAAGAAGTATTTCCTCGTGTAGATTTAGATGTTTATCCTCTCCATCTCTTCCAGAGAGCCTCAGGTTGTGGAGGAGCCAGAGATGTCTGTGCTCAGCCACTCTGGGGACACTGCTCTGGGGTGGGCACTGGGTCTGACTTGCCCACGGGCCCTTCTGGAGGAGCTGATGCCTGTGCCAGGTTGTGTCCAGCAGCTGCTGTGTGTGATGAGGGCCATGATGCCGTGCTGGCCCAGAGGGACCGCTGTGCACAGCACCCTCCCCTCCGTGTTCTCCTCCTCCTCCCTCCATATGGGACTGTGGGCAGCGGAGTCTCCCGTGCTGACCTCAGCTTTACCCGACAATTGTTTCTGTCTGTTAATTTAAATTCCAAAAGAAGTGCAGAGAAAAGAGAAGATGCTGCCCTGTGTCTGTGGAGCACCAGCCTAGCAGCCCTTGGCTCTGCTTGGATCCTGTGGTACTGCTCCAAAAGGATTCCTCAGGAGAGAAGCCACGCTGGTGATAAATCACTGTGCCTGAGTCTGCTGAAGAAGGAAAGAGGGGGAGAAAGGAAGCACTTTGCCCTGCCTTTTATTTTCAGAGTGGCTGCATTTGTGGGATGAGAGCTGTGGGTTGCACAGGGACATTTCTCCCCTCAATCATCCAATTCTCCTAACAGGGAGCTTCACACCGTGGACACTTCCAGGCACATCGGCACAAATGGCACGCACGGGGACACCTCGATGTTCTGCGTGCAGCCCCTGCCACCTTTAAACAAGCTTTTTTAGTATTTAGAATGTGTTTATTAAAGAAGATTGGGGCTTTAGAATAGGTACTAAATCTCTGCAATGTGCTGAATTCCCATTCTGTGAGACTCCAGTGCGAGTGCTGAACTGAGGGGAGGCGGGTGAACTTAAATTAACCCAGGAGAGGAGGGTGAATGCCGCTTTCAAGCAGCAGATGCTGCAGCACCAAATAAGCATATTGCACAATAAATAGCAGTCATGGCTTTAATTAGGAATTCAATTGAAGTTGGAAACTACTTGCCTACAGTAAAATTGTCCTATTTAACATTTCTATCAACATATTTTTTTATCATTGGCATTGTTGCTTTTAATTTAACTTTCAATTTTAACTTTCAATGTAATAGATAAAATCTTTTTTAAACACTGCATTAATAGTTCTTTCCCAAGCATCTATCTTGATCTTGTATTTAAATCACAGACACTAAACAAATCTGGGAGCTCAAGGGAAAAAAATAAGCACATCTTTCAACTAATTGTCCAAAATCTGGAATACCTGTGCTTTTGGTTCACTAGATTTATTTGGAGCTCCGGGAATGTGTGCTTAGCACACATACTCATACAAAATGTTTTCTTTGAAAGCTCTGGTCTGGTGGATTGGAAAGCAGTTGAAAGGTGACAACCTGTCAATATGTGACTCAGAATTAGAAGAATAGGGGCTTCACTTCCAAACAGCAAACACAGGCTAACTTTAGGTATTGAGCTTCCTAAAATGTAAGAGTTCAAGAAGGAAAAACTGTGCTTGCTTTGTTACACCAGTATGCTTGTAGTTTATCTACTTCAGCTGTTGTTGCTGGTTAACTCGGAGGATTAGCTGTTTATTGTGCTGACAGACTGGAGAAGGCTTTCTTCATTTTTAGTTGGGGATCTGTGCATGATAAGTGATTTCTGGTGCCCACAGAGGCACTTTGAGATGATGGCATTGTGTATGAGATGGGGCAGATGCCCTCCTAGTGGGAATCCTCTGGATCTGTCCATGGAAATGTTGAACTGGGACCTCCTCACCTCCAAAACCACAATGTACTTGAAGAAAAATAAATACATAACTATTTTGGAAGCATACCTCTAAATGAATCAAAAAGCCTTTATTGTCAGAATAATGCCAGAGTTTTGAAATATGGAAATTTACAGGGAAGAAGGTAATGAAGCACTTATAGGTAAAAAAGGCAAACAATCCTATGAAAGAAGTCAACCCTTGCAGCACAGAAAAGAGTAGCTTCTGCTAGCCCCAAATTCCTTGGCATTTCACTGGGGGAAATTCTTGCCTGATACGGGACCTGGGATTTGCAGTAATCCTGGGAATGTAAGCAGGAGACACCAATCAAACTTTTTGTGAGAATTCAATACCTACAAAAAGGTATTAAAACCTTTATCCTCCCATCAGATGTGGGCAGTCTGCATTGTGACAGAGGGAAGTGGAAAACCAAACCCACTCAACTCTGCAAAGGAGTTTTGCCCTACCCCAAATCTATGGGTGATCAAGCAGAAACTCTGTGCAGAGGAGGGACTGTAACTGAGCCTTGTTAGCTGTGCTGAAATTTCTGGCTAATAAAAGTATCCTAAGTTGTAGACACTAATTTATTCCTATTCTGGTTAGGAAATAACTTTGCAAAGCCTAGATCACACAAGCAGTGTTTGTGCTCAGCTGAAATTCATCCAACATCGAGTCGGATGTAAATTGTTCAAAACTGCCCTGGGAAAATGCTATATTAGTAAATATATATATATATAAAACAAAAAGTGTAGGATTGAAGAACCTGCCTGATAGTGTGAGTTCAGATATTGTTGAAAAAAATACACTAAGATAAAAAGAAGCAACAAAAATTTTTTACACCTCTGGTCTACTGGACTCTGAATTTTTGACTAACTTATGGATAGTTAAGCTTCAGGAGGAAGCCTCTCTGTCCAAAGTTTGACACACAATGTTCCTCAAGCTTTCTAAAACTCTAATACAGCTTGAATTCACTTGTCAGAAGTGCAGAAAGTGGTGGTTTTCCAAATCTGTGTAATTTCAAGCAATGACTCATAATCAATAAACTATTCCCAGAACTATAGTTAGGAAGGGAATAAAAACAAAGTGAAATCACACAGGAAGTAAGGAAATAAGTTTAAAAAGAACTTTAGCTGACAGGATATTGGCTACTGATACTCTATCCACTTATTTATGTAAATAATGTGTGGAGTTTGCTTTGGTTTAAGAAACTATAAATGATTTTCTAATGGAAGGAAGTTTTGGTTTTGGTTTTTTTTTTTTTTTTTTTTTTTTTTCCATTTGAGATTTACCTTTTGGGGTGATTAATTTTTCTGCAACTTCTTTTGAAAACACAAAATTCTGATTTCATGTTTTGCCAAAAGTATGTTTTCCCAGAGAAACTGTTCTCTTTCTGTGAGGAAGTGATAGGGAAAAAAAAGTATTTGAAAACATTTATGGAGAAAGTGCTTACTGGAGGGGTTTCTGAGCCTCATTTTGTGAATTTTTGAAAGGTGCTTTGAGATTAGATACTGCAATTTATTTGTTTTTTAGAGACCAAGGTTTTTTGCATAACTGGAATCGATTCCTC
Organism: Rhipidura dahli; assembly: GCA_013399225.1. Taxonomy (NCBI): domain Eukaryota; kingdom Metazoa; phylum Chordata; class Aves; order Passeriformes; family Rhipiduridae; genus Rhipidura; species Rhipidura dahli. The sequence goes on along the minus strand of VXAC01002685.1, from coordinate 391,584 downwards.
TGCAAGGCATAAGCACAGACTAAGATGTGTCTATGGTGAGAGTGTGAATGGGGAGAAACCTGACCAGAGTGTGGGATAAATCCTGCTAAAATGCATGTGATGCATGTCATCTTGCAAATAAAACCAAATCAAATTCCATTCCTGAATGACATCTGTCACACAGGTTAGAATCAGTGGACACCACTTTTCCCAGTTCCTTCTCTGTGGGTGATTTTGGATTTTCTTTGTAATTTTAAAAATCTCAAGGAGAGTGCTTTGGATGTGATCTCTTTATACCCTCCATATTCCATTTTAAGTATGACCAGGATTAATATAACATATGCAAACTAAATCCAGGCTATTGCATTTACCAACACTGAATTTTTATGAAGATAGGGTAGCTCTTTGATAATCCTCCCTGGCTTTTATTTGCTTTCCTTTTTAATATATCAATGAAAAAAAATTTTCGTTACCATTTGTTATTTTGCAATTTATTTTTGTAAAAGTCTATTTGTGTTGCTTTTGGCCAGAGAGTTACTGTAACTTGCTCCAAATTGCTGTCCTCCTGGAGCAATCCATGGAAATGTGTTGCTATTGTGTTAGTACCAAACTATTTCATATCTAGAAGACTGAAATCACAGGGACAAAAGCAATATTTTTCTTTGCTCGACTCCTGTCTAATGAGCTCTGCTGTTGGGCAATTGGAGATCTTCATTCTAGCCCTCTTTCTTGCTAGCTCCTGTGTGACTGAGTGCATGAATTCTTAATATTCCCATTTCCCCATCTGTAAAATGGGAATTTTTATACTTTCCAGCTCTATAAAATTTATAATGCAATTAATAGGATATTGACAGAGCAGTCTGAGACCTCAGGTGGTAGGCACTACATGTAAACATTTTGACAGTTTTATTATTTCTTCCAGCTTAAAAATAGAAAGGTTTAGGAATCACATTTGGAAGAGGCTAAGAGAGTTTTTGTGGCTGTTGCCAACAGAAGTATTTGGACCATCTCTCTTCCTATTTTAAAAAAGTTGCCTCGGCATGCAACTATTTAAAATATAGTCCCCTTTCACATAATCTCTTCAGAAAGCTCTTTTTTAAACATAGAAAAGTCATTATTTCTTGCAGAAAAAAATAAAAGTGAAAACAATTTTGTGGCGTTTGGACCTAATATTCTTGTGATATTGACCTATTAAAGTTCAGTGCCATGCCTTACATTTGTTGGGAATAACAGTGGCTAACCCAAAGGATCAGAAGTAAGAATAATGTTTCTCACTAGTCTTTTCAGCTGACCTTTTGCTTAGCTGTGAGCTAAGGTCATTTTCACTCTTGGCTGGGCTTCCTTGACAGCTAAGATGGCTTCTTTATGAAGATCCTGAGATAAACTGGGGCCATGCATTCATTCACATTGCTGAAACCACTTCATCAAATACTGCTTCTATATAAAATACTCCCGATCTAATCAAGAAAACATCAAAATCCTGCAAAGTGCCCTCGTTAATCCTGTCACTTACCACCTAGGCCATTTTTCAAGATGATTTAATTAGCAAAGTAAAAGAACGTGCTATTCTTTCAGCATTATTCACACAAGTTAAAATGTACGCTTTGCTTTAAGATATAAATAACTTGCATAAACTAGTAGAAAATACATGCAAATGTAGCAGTGACATTTAAAAGCAAAGATATATCCTACAGTCAGACGTGTTCTGATTTTCTGCCAATATTGCCAGAGCCCCAAAGCCACAGTAAGAGGTCTACCTTTGCTAATTTTCAACCAGAGTTGGAGTGAAAAAGAACTGCCAGTGGAAAGAGCCACAAAGAGCAAAAATGTAGTTAGGTCTTTATTTTTACCAGAACCAAAATGGCTTTCCATACCAAGAACTCTAAATGTTCCAGAGAAAAGGAAAAAGCTAGAGGAGATAAATACTTGCCAAAAATAAAGAGAAGTGCAGGTGTTGTGTGCTCTATGCATATATGCTAACCCATAAAAATTGGCTTAGCAAAGGCAAACCAAAAATAGCAGCAAGAACCCATGATGCTACTCTAGATTAACCCTAGAAGCAATTCCCCCTATTCAATAAAGTGTAGACTTACTGGAGGTAATTGTCAGCATATTCTTTATTACTACTTCATAGTTATAATATCAGAGTGCTCCTAAGGTATAATTAAAGATTTACCTAGATTTATGAGACTTTATCATCACCAACAGGGTTAAATAATGCCAGGGAGACCCATTGTGTGAGGGTTTTGCTCAGCAGTTTCCACAGCAGTGAGAGTATTGTGGAATTACTTCAGTGCTTTAGAAAAGCTTGGCTGCTTGGCACTAATGTAAGGGGCATTATTAGAGAGGGGATGGTATCTGCGAGTTAGGCCAACTGTGCACCTTTCCTTTTCTGGAAAGGAGAAAAGTGGGGGGAAAAAAGGGGGTGAGAAGCCAGCAGAAAGGGATGGATGTACTCTGAAGAGTGGAAATTAAGTAGGAAGTAACAGTTATCATTTATAACGATGACAATAATATTATGCTGGAAAGTTGTCAGTGTCCACACAGCCCTTTCCATTTCCTTAATACCAATATCCTTGGTGATGGATCAGTGCTCTCCCACCTGAATTCTACACAGCCCACACTTTTAAATGTTAACTAAACAGTGCTGAATGTTGTAGGCTTCCAGATGTTACCATATTTATTACATAACCGTTCACTGAATGTATTTAGCAAGAGTAGAGGATAGGATGAGCCTGGAAATCCTGGAAGGGATAGAAACAATCTGTGGTGGTATTTTAATACATTACAGTACCTTACCTTCCAGTTTACTATGCACAGGATCAAGTTGCAAAGCTAAACCTGACTTTTATTAGTACTTTATTCTCCAAAGAGTATCACAGGCAGAGTGATCAGACATCACTGTTAAGGGTTCACAGTTTGACTTTCTCTTAGCTGCATTTAAGCATGCTAAAAAGTGATAAGACATTAGAATAGAAACATGGCTCCTATATTAATGGCAAATTGTTTGGTGATGAATTGTGTCTGGATTTGCCTATGGTTCCATAGATAGATCTTGTTGAAAATTGCTCACTTCTCCCATGTTCACAGCCTGTGTTGCTGTGGGAGTTTATAGAGGGTAAAGGATGAAATTTGTAGCTGAGTTAAATATAATACTCAGTTCTGCACCTGGTCTGGAAACACTAATTGGTTATCTTGCCCTCTAATATTAGTCTTTTGCAGTGTGAATCTTTGATCCTTTGGGCAAACATTTCAGTTTCTGTTTGCTAAGGAAAGGTTTCATTCTGTGCACACAGTACATGGGTGCCTACTTCTTATCACACTCCCTGCAACAGTGTAGAAAAGCTAATATTCATGGCACATAAATTGCTTCTCTTGCTGCAACTTTCACATCCTGTTCCTTCCTTCTTTGCAAATTCAGAGTTGAAGCCGTAATAGAAATTTCAGTCATGGGAAAAGGATCCAAGGTAGAAAAAGAATATCTTCTGTGGGATGGATTGCCGTTTTGAAAAAATGAGATAAGGGAAATCAGAAGAAAATAGCAAACAATGAGATTATGTTATTTTGTGCTGCTTTCATAGAAACAACTTACCTTTAAAACTTCTTTAACTGAAGAATCTGTAGGACTCTGAGCACACAGTGGGGTCCTGTAAGACCATTGCATGTAAACACTCGACTTTTAGAAAATGCTAGAATTTTAAGCTATTCATTCAAACTGTACTTTGTTGGTGTTGCCTGGCACATATGTGGGTTTTTTAGCTCCCTGATCATGTAATACTTTTTTTTTTTTTTTTTTCTCTATGGGATTTTGCCTCACCCCCTTCTCCTGAACTGCAGCATGAACTGCTTTCTGGACATAAACTAAGGCACAATATCAGATAATTATCTACAAGGCAGTTATCCTTGCCTTAGGAGCTCTACCATTTGAAAATTAACAATATCACTTGTGACTGTGAGAAATAGAAAAGGCATGGCTAAAACATGAGAATAAATAATATGCAAGAAAACTCAGTCACAAATCCTTCCGCTCAGCATGGAATGCACAGGGCCTGAATAGCAGAATTCCTAAGCTCTTACAGTGGTGGATCAGGTTGATCAGGCAGTAATTACATATGCAGATCTGGAAGCTGGAGCATGTGGCCAGGACACAAGAGGCCTTAACTTATGCCCCAGACTTACTCAGGCACTTTGCTGCCTGGCAAAATGGGAAAAATAGTATTGTCCATCTCCCTGTGGAGAAACACCATTAGTAATTTTGAGGCGTGTGTATACTCTGGCAATAGATGTCAAAGCAATTCAGCATTCCTTGAAGCAAATGCATCAGAAGCAGAAACTGAAAAGGAGAGCTGAAAAGGTACTGTTGGAATAGCTGCCTCTTTCCCTGAGTTGTGGTGCCTCCCACATACTGCGTGATGCAGGGCTTGTGTGGAGAAAAGTAATAATATAATTAAAGACAGTTTATGTTATACTTAAAAAGAAAACAGATTTGAAGTCATATGGATCACCTAATTTTAGTATTTCCTATCTTGTAAGTGCTTAACTTTTATAAAATAAATCACAATCTCTCAATAGTCTTAGTGTAATTTCCTGGGATTTTTTTGTTGTTGTTGTTTGAGAAGGAGAGAATGAAAAAATTCTATTTTGTGCAGCCTTAACAGCTCCCATCAGGCATGTGATGTGACTCTGATTTCTCAGGACAGATTTAAACTATTTGAATGACATGACTTTTTAAGTTACTGGCAGCAGGAAAAGGTTCTTGTCTTGGAAAGGGTGGGCTGTGGCAGCTCTGTGCTGAGCCAGGGAACCCAGGCCAGATTGTGTATGCAAGCTCATGCTCTCTTGGCTGCATGTGCACCCCGTGCTGGAGGAAAATCCTCTGCTGGTAGGGACACAGAGGTGGAGGATGTGTGAGAAAGTCCTATTAAACACAGGCTTTGTTCCCCTGCAGGATACGTGTGTAGTACTGCTCTGTTGGCTGTGGGGTGACTTGACCTTTTAAAATGTTCATTTTCCAGAAATATTGGGAATTCTGTGAAAACCTGGCAGATAGTCGAGAGGAGGAAGTAAACTATATGCAGGAGGGAGGAAGTTAAGTGTGAACTGCAACCAGTTCTTTCCCTCTGCACTAAAGAAATAGTGGAAGAACTTTCTTAGCTCCAGCAATTTCTTCATGTCACACTTTGAAAAATGAATGAAAGAAGAGGTTTGTAAGAATGTCTCTAAAGTCAAGGCAAGAAAGTCTTTTAAAATGGAAGGTGGAAACTGAAGGGGAGTTCCTAACTGCCTTTGATAGAAAAGTTCCCCGCTGTGTCTTAGGAGGAAGTCTGCCTTTTTAGAGCTAAAACTCCAAGTAGTAAGTTCTCTTATTTCTATTATCATGTGGATTTTTTTTTTCAAGATTTTCAGAGTGTTCTAAGATGATTGTTAAATCCTTAAGGTGTTCATTCTATACAGTACCAATTTTGACCTGTATTTCTAAGGAAGCAGAAGGCAGAAAGGCTTAGACTCTTAAATATGTCCCGATCCATAATTTGCACTGATTTAATAGATGGTAAGTTTTCAACACGGGTTATAAACCTGCATACTTTGACTCCTACAGACTTTCTGCGTGCTGTGGCTCCTGCACTGTAAAACCCAGGTGGCAAGGAGCTATTTAGTATGGCCAGTGATGGGGAATCCTTTTAGAGGAAAATCTATGAGAATAAGGCTTGAGAAGCTTGCTTGTTTGTTTGTTAATAGAATTGTATTGGGTAACTTGAAGCCTTTGGGCTTGCAACAGTCCCTGGCTTTGTTTCTTGTGCTCTGTGTTGTCGTATTTCTCTTTTCATATTTGTATGGGTTACCATTAGGAGATGTGCTGGTGTGGCCTGCCAAATGCTTTTAGAAGGTCTTTTCTGTGCTCAGCAAATAAATGATTCATCAGCCCTGATATAGTCACTTGAAATCCATGTGAGAAGTACCTTTTAAAACTTACAGGTATTCTCTTAACAATAAAATGCCCTAAAAATGAAATATACATCAAAACTTAAGCCATGTCATTTCCCTGAGCAAACAGAACTCAGCAAGGACTGCTCTTCAAAAGGGAACAGTGACTTTTATCAAGTAATACATTTGTATATTAAGACTTTTCTTTTGTAGTATAATCAAGCTAAACTAAAACTGGCCATCTTTCAGTCTAGTTCCTTATGGAAACAAGACAGGTACAGTCACAGAGCCTGTTTGGTTCTGTGAATCCTTCCCATGCTTAAATACCTATGAAACTGGGGCTCTAAAACCAGCAGATGGACACTGGCTTTAGGGTACTCATTTCCTATCAGCTCCAGGTAATCAGACAGGTAGAGTTTAATAGTCTTCACTGGAGACAAAAATTTTAGTTGGTATTCATGATTTATTGTACAGCAAAGCTTTTACACTGTGGGAAGTCCTTCTGAATAGCCTTGGATGGACCTTGTGTCTCCATAGATGTCATAGTTAAGACACATATCTACTGGAGACAGTATTCTGGTGTTATTTGTTCACTTTGAATTGCAAAATTATAATTTTCATGACCTGCCCAGTGAATGTTACTGGACATATAGTTGACATTTCTCTCTGTGTGTATGTGTTTCATAATGATGTGAGGTTTTTTCTCTCTCTGATGTTTAAATCAGCATTTTCCCAAGTTGAAAAGGGTTGTTTTTTCTTCAGGAGTTACCTGCTACAGCAGTGTTTCCAGGAAGGGATCCTAAGAAAGATGTTTTTGAAGCAGAGTACTGAATTGCTATTAAAGTGATTTTCCAACCACCTGCTAACTGTTAGAAACTGTCTCCCAGGGTTCCTGGATTCAGAGATGCCATATGCTTCCCTGTGGTCCATTTGTACCACCAATGGGAATTCAGGTTTTAAGAGAAACCTTTGCTCTGACAGCCCAAGACTGAGAGTGGCAGATGGGAAAGGGCAGTTGAAGGCAGTTTAGGTCCTTCAAAAATACCCTTTTTAATGAGGATGTGGTGGAGGAGGTAGAAGTGGCCACCAGAACCTGGAATGGAAGGATGAGGGTGAGATGAGATCAGCAAGGAGATTTAAGGAGATCAGGGCCTGGGCAGAGCTGTGGCAGAGGAAACAATTTTAGCAAATGTATATATAAATATTTCTAATAATTAAAGCTCTGCTATCACCCACAGTAGGAATAGTAAAACATGAGGGCTTGGGCAAGCGGGACTAGCCTACTGCTGGAATACTCCATTCCTTAAATGCTGATAAGTGTTTTTAATTCTGTTCTAGCCAGGTTAGTTATAAGCTCAGTGATATCCAGCTGTATAGGAACACGTGGCCAGTCCTGTCATCTCTCACCTTAATGAGCACTGAAAGCCAATAACTAGAAATTCTACCCAGAGCTCAGCATAGCAGTTCATTATATAAGTTCTACATATAGTTAAATTAGTAGCTTAGTTGACAAGAAGGTGACATAGCTCAACTTATTTTTTAAATTGCTTAGCTTTATCACTCTATTGAACAGATTGTTCAAGTATTTATAGAACACTCTGCTACAGCCAATGTGATCTGCAATTAAGGCAAAAATGGTCAAGTAAAATGACATGATCAAGCAGTTTAAAATGAATTGACCTCTGATTGCCATCAAACAACCAGAGGTTGAGGCTTGAACCACAAAATTGCTGTCTTTAATTCTTTAAGGAAATCGGGTGCAGGAACTGAAATATGTTTTGACTGAAACTTTAGGAGGGAAAAAAAAAAAAAGGTGGTGATATCAGACCAGGAACTTTGTTACTTTCCATTGTGGTTTAACATGTTGCTGAGTTTCAGTAAGATGACCTTTTGGAAAAAGCTGTGAACCTTACAGGAATTACAGTTGTTGAAGTACTAAGCCACAGACCTTGCCACCTTCAAGGGGTCAGGTTCCCGAAATGTAGAGAGTTTAAATTTTGGTTTAAAAGGAGAAAGTATTTAATGGAAAATTAATGCAAAAATTCATGCATTCATTGGAAAACAGTCCAATTGAATGGTCTAAGTCTTTGCTTCTAGGACTTTTGGTCTTCCAAGACTGTCATTTCAGCCCTGAAGGAATGTGGAAGTCGTGTCTTCTTCTGTGCAGAATTGACTCAGAGAACATGATTCCAGAAAAAAAACCAGACAAAAATAACAAAAAAACCCCAAACAAATTTCTTTAGCAGAATGATCTTTGTATATTTTAATTTTACATGGAGCTAGCCTATCTCTTGCTTTTGGAACCACAGGTGGAAATAAAAGTATAAAACAAATAAATAGTAAGAAATGCAGCTCAGATTCAGCAACCCTCTTCAAAAATACATACTTCTAGAACTATGACCAAAACTTCTAAAGTAGCTGTTTTTTCTTACCTTGCAGGAAACTTTTTTAAATACACTGTGTGAATTTAGTTTTCTTTCTTTTTTTTTTTTTTTCCCCAACTTCCCTCTCACAGATATCCTTTATTTGGAAATGGAATTCTTCATTAACAATTATTTAATTGATTCTGGTAAGAAATTGTGTTGAGAGCAGTCTTGGCCATCATCATCTTTGGTAAATTGTGGGCTCTAAGAAGGAGAGCTGGAAAAGTCATATAAAGGTAGAGGGAAAAAAAGGCAGGGATTAAAGAATGCATGCTTAGAGGAACTTTTGAACAGCACGAAGAGAAAAATCTTCCCAGAGAGAACCTCAACCAAGAAGTGCCTTAGCTCCCACTGATAATACTTGGGGCTCCTGGCTGGGGAGGTTTTGTATCACAGGACTCAGCTGGACACAGTGGTTGGAATGCTCCCACCTTCTTCTAGATCCACTTTCACAACTTGGTCATGTCTATATTCTTTCTGCTCTCAGTTATGCTGATGGTGAAAATTCCTATGGTTTAGAAAATGGTTTTATATGTTTCTGTTGCTAAGCTGGTCAAACATTCCCTCAGTTTGAAAAACACCTGGTCATTATTGTCCACGATTTGATTTAAAGAATTTGCAATACATCATGTTTCAGTTTGAAAGAAAGTTCAACTGTTTTAAGCAAGATTTATTCCATAAGCTTCATTGTTTTAATTCACTTGGAGGTTCCTCAGGCTTTCTGTATTCTTAGTTTAGTTTAAAAGTTCTCCAAAAAGAGGTCTACTACTGCTAGCACTTCCCTCTAGCACAGCAGACTGTATCTTGTTTCCCAATAACTACAGATTCTGATGCTGCCAGGAAATATTTCCAGCAGATTTTGTAATAGAGGGTGTCCACTGGAGATGGGAAACAAAGATACAGGAATATCTGACATCAGTCTTGGCCAGAGCATCCAGTTCTGTTTTTAACTGGCTGCTGCTGGATAGGGAAAAATTCATCAGCACAAGATTAAATGCTACAGAGCAGGATTTGGACAGTGTGTGGTTCTTGCTACCATATTCCAAAGGCATCCTTAGCTCACATCCCCATGCTCGTCTCAATGCCTTGGCTTGCTCTTCTTTCCAGTTGTATTTTGAGGTGGAAGGCAAGGAAGAAAAGGTGTTACACACATTCTTCTACTTCTCACAGCAGCATAACTGATTTTATCATTGAGTGTTTTGGTTTGCTGCTGAAGCTGATAGCACTGTATGAATCCCTGCAGTTCTCCTCACTGATTACCCCTGCTGGCATCCAGGAGCCTTTGAAAGGTTTTTTTTTTTTGTGTGTGTGTTTCTTTTTTGACAGGGGAAATTTGTGAGAGGAAGAACTTTTTGCTGCCAGGGGGTGGCAGGGCAAATTTAGCTTAGCAGCTCACCTTAATTGAGTCTGCTGGTGCCTGCCGTGCACTAAAACTTCAAATTTCATCTGGTCAGCATGGCTGCATAGGTGGTTTGAAGTTGGATTTACCCTGCCATGGGAACTGTCTCCACCAATGAAAGGAACAGTCTGTGAGCCTAGTGGTCTGTGACAGCCTGGAACTCCAAATTGAAATGGGTGTGTTGGCAAGGGACGAGCAGCTGATCCTCAGAGCAGTTAATCCCACTTCTGCTGCCCCCCTCTTTCTCCTCACAGTGATACACAAGTCTATGTAGGGAGTAGAAAGCAAGATAGGTGTTCTCCACTGCTCACCCCCTCTCATTTATTTTTTGTTTGGCCACACGCCCCCTTTTTTATTTTTGTCAAGTTTGCAAAGCCAGCTATCCTGACTCGCTGTACAAGCAAGATAAAAATTTTAAAAGGGGAAGTTCAATGCGGCAATGTGATTTAACTGTACCTGTCTAAACCTCCTAAGCTTGACATGTCAGTATCAGAATGTGACATGTCCTCATCAGAATGATGTGTGAAGCCTGGGGCGCTTCAGGAGTGCTCTTTAACCACACTAGAACAATTACTCTTTAAATGCTTTTTTAATTTTTAGGTTTTGATACCCCGATCCAGTTCATGGCCCGTGTGTAGCTGTTTACTAAATAGGTAATTGTGAAGAATCCAGCCAGAGAAGCAGTGGGATTGGTGTATGGGTGTTTTAAATGAGGTGGGAAGGAGGCTCAAGAAAGGTAGACTGTGCATGTGCTCAGCCGTGCTCTGGATGCTCAGGGCTGCTGGGCAAGTGTTTGTGTGCATTCACACTCAGTTTGCTTGTCAGTCCCATCTTGGGAGGCCTGGAAATCTCAGCCTCACCACCAATCACTGTCTTTTTTTTACCTTTTTACCACCTCTTTTCAAGCAGGGGAACCCCCTTTCTCCCCATTTTTCCTTGTTTTTTCATCTGTGTGACAGAAATCCTAAGCAATCAAGCTCCTCCAAAGGTACAGGCACCACAGCTTGGGGATGGCCCTCTCCTTTGATGTCCAGCCTTTCTGGGGATGGTGTCACACAGAAACTGCAGAAATGAGTTCTGTCATCAGGAGATTGTTGCAGCCAATTTTTATTGCCTAAAGACAAGATGTTTCATTTCTGAGACAATTTGTCTTTGCTTAACCCTAAACATTTTTTTAAGACCTTTCCACAAGACTTGATGGCCAATATCATGCCAAAGAGGGGATTTTTTCATTTGCTTCTCTTCTCCCCCTAAGGTCTCCTTCATTAACTTCAGCTGCCGCAGCAGAGGGTGGGAGAAATGCTTTTGTGTTTGGGCTAGAAAATGATAATTTTTCAAGACTGTTTTAAAACATCAGATGGGAACAGAAGTTCACAAAAGTATTTCTGCTTTTTTCCTTTTTTTTTTTTTTTTTAACAAACTGTTTCATAGCATATGCACCACTTAATATGGCATATGTTAACTTCAGTGTTTTAATTGATTAGCAAAGTAAATAGACATATATAATGGGAATATTCTGTCAGCAGCATCATGAGGCTCCAGCAAGGTGAATTCTTTCTTAACTTAAGAATGTAGTCTGGGGGGTTTTGTTGCTGTGATTTAAAAGAAATTTGGTACATTGTCTACTGTACATTTTGCTTTCACCCCTCCAAGCTGTACTGTCTGACAGCATGCAAATGAGAGATGGCTGTACATACAGAGGGAAGGAAAGAAAGGGATTAGGTGGGCTGCTAAATACACAGTGTGGAATATTGTCAATGTTCCCTAGTGACCTTGGGAACAGACCTTGGCTGAGAAGAAAATGGACTGTAATTAATAACTCAAAGTTCTAGGCAACCGGGCCTTTGTCTCTCCAGGCAGGAGAAGGAAACCATTTAATTGCTGTTAACAAAAAATCTGAAGAGAGCTCTGTTAAGGGGCATGTTGGAAAAGCTGACTTCCATGAGCTTTTCCACGGGCTGTTGGTGGCTGCTTTGTCTTACCAGGGGTTTTGCTCCTGGACAGACTCGTGGGAAGAGAAGGTACCAAAGCACTAAGATTATAGCAAGGGTTGAAAACTGTTGCCCACTTGCATAAGATGAATTACAATTTATTGAATGTCTTTGTCGTGTGAACTATTGGATAATAAAATCCAGGCTGTGGCATGAGTGTCTTTCTCAGTACTTGAGTTGTTCCTATGAACATTCCTACAAACTCTAACTTCATCTTGGATTTTCTAAGTTCATTTGGTTTGAATGATTTGCTTTACTGTGGGACTTGTTTTACTGTAACTCTGATTTTCATTGGAAAATTTCAGCTCAGACAGCACTGTGAACTGCTCCTTTCCAGCTCTAAGCAATCCCATTTCTGTAGGCAAGCTTGAGGACTTTGAGCTGCTCTGCAGGTGGGCCTCTCAAACCTGGGCATAACTCTTAAAACATAACTGTTATTCTTAGTTACTGCTGTATGGACAGCTTTCCTGAGAGACACAGTCCAAACAACTTCTCTAAAATCAATCATTCTATCTAAAGTATTGCAAAAACATCTATGACAGCCTTAGATTATTTTAGATGCAGTAGATAAGCACAGTTGTTTTTTAACTTGTACATGGGATGTAGTTTTTTCCACAGTTTTGATAACCTCCATGCACATAGCATTTAACAGCTGAACAACATTTTTTTTTTTTTTTTTGTTAAAGCATATCAGCAAAATACAAAAGCATACATTGAGTAGGAGAAAGGCTTTGGGGACCAGGACTTCTTGTTGCTACTCTCTGCATGCAGCTGACCTTGTCTGTATTCTATAATGGAAGTTACTTCATCATCCAGCCTTGGGCCTCTCGTGAGCAAATGCTGCCAATCACACTGAATTGTGCCACAAGCCTCACCAGCCATGTCGTGCAGTTCACTGTCCACTGTGGACTCAAATGAGACCACCAGCCCTTAACCCCAATAGAACAGAGAATTTGTTTTGTTTCAGAGAAGCAAAAAGCACATAGGTCTGGAGTGTGCTTTTGTTTTTACATTAGCTGTTGTTGATTTTCTAGGGATTACATACAGCTCTGAAAAAAAAAAAGAGTTTTACTGGTTCTCTATGTACTGTGTAAAACCCAGTAACATTCAATGCTTGATACCTAAATTGATGTGGAATATAAGCTTTAAAGAATTTGCCTGTTGATTTTGCTTGGTTATTTTTGCTTTATCTGTAGTTTCATTTTGCATATTTGTTTTAAAAATATGAAGCATATTTGTTACAACAGTACAATGTCCCCAAGACTTTATAACATACAAAGCTCTTCAAATTTCAAGTTGCAGTGCAGGTAATGGCCTCAGTTTAACATGGGAAGTTTTCAAAGATCCTACTGGATAATGTTTTAGTGTTTTGTTAATTTTTGCAGCAATTGTTCAGACACAGATTGCCATTTTAACATTTTCCCCTAACTACCTTCATCAGCCACAGATCATAGGACACTGAGAATCTTGGCTAACAAACCTGGGAAAAAAGTATTTAGCAGACAATGACTGTAGGAAAATTTCAAAGATCCAGGCCAATTACAAATCATGTTCTCCTGTTATTCAAAATCAAGGCACTATTTTACCCCTTCCAGAGCCTCTCTGAGCCTCCATTAGCATTCCAGATTTGCTGCAGCAAAATGCTCATTTGTCCCCACAGGGAAAATACAAACTGAATTCTCAAGGTGTGGTCCATTGTCTTCCTTGTGCCCTCAAAGCCACATTTGTCCTCCAATCAGTGACATTTGCTGAGCATCAGTCCTGGTGCTTGTCTGGCCATTAATCCTTTGGTTGTTGGATGGGATAAGCTCTACGTTTGCTCATCACCAGGAACCACCTGGTGCATCACCTGACCTGGCCTGCTGAGGATATCATGTCTTTCACCTTTGTCTCTTGGCACCAATTAAAGGCTGAGCCAGGACCTTCGGTTTGAAAAGTTTCTATGAATAAATCAGGGAGAAAGTATAAGCACAGATGTTTTTAGGGCCAAAGTGTATACTCCTGAAGTTCCAGAGAATTTGGCCCTTTATCTTGAGGTATAATTTTGCATGATGATTTTTCTGGTCAAAACTGGGCTCACCTTACTGCAGTGAAATATGGAATATAAAGAACTATTTTTAAAAAGTCACAACAGAAATGGTGCAAAAGCTTCCTGAATCATACTCCTCAGGATTGGTTAGGAGTGTTTCTCATCAGAATCTCTGGCTCCTTTCAAAAGCCAAGTTTCATAAAACTCCCTTTTTTTAAACGTACTCGTTATGAGAATGGAAGATCAGTGACATGGCAAAAAGGCCAAAGGCAATCTTAGAATGGTGTCAGCATCTTCACACTGGTGAAACTGTCAGTTTGCTGCAGAGCCAGTAGGTCCAGTGCAGTCTGGTACCTTCTCAGCTCATGCATGTTTTTCAGTTTTCATGTCACACCTGAGTCGCTTCTCTAAAGGACGTCTCCTGTGCACAGCTACTAGGTTTCTCTATTGAAATATTTCAATGTAGTTGAACTGATTGCTGAAAAAGACATAATTCTTCTTTTAATAAGGCAATTTACATATTGGGTAACTTTAGACTTGCCTGCTGAAAGACTGCTTGAACATTTATTTGTAAATTCTTTCTCTTTAATGTTTTGAGAGTCTCTCATCTTGGCTCCATTATCATGCCAATGAATTAATTCAAAATATAAGGCAGCTTCTGTATTTTTCTTATTTAGCAGATTATCGTGAAGGCCTTGATTTGAACTTCAGTAGCTTAAAGGTATTTCATTTTTTATTTAAAAGTCTTAAGAAAGCATCATGTGATCCTCACCCTCCCAAAGCCCCCAGTCCTCCTCCCAATCCAAACAGAGAGACTGTACAACAACAGTAATCAAGCAGTGGAATTTAATACTTGAGAGGATTAAACAACATTCAAGGCAACACTAAATTTTAACAATGACCAAAAATCTGTTTTGGACTCATACCTCAAGTTTGATTTTAAAACTTAGACTTCAATTTGATTTTTTGTGAATATTTTTGTTAAATGCCAACAGGTTCATTTCCTGTCACCAATAAACCCTGAATGCTAGTTGTAGGTAAAGATTTGCAGTAGTCCCATAATGGGATATCTTTTTATCTTTTTATGCCAGTTCTGCAGATCTTCTGATCATTTTTGTGCTTATAATGCACAATTTAGTTCTTCCTTGGTTTGCAAATGAGCCACAAAAAGAGATTGATTTTTACAGATGTTTGCTATTCAATATTGGTTGATAAATGTTTTAGATGTGGTGTAGAGCTCATAATTAAGGGTTTACATTCCATAGACCAAAACTTCTTAATATAAAACATTTATTAGCTAATATGTACCACAGATGCTGGTAGGTGTACTGCTGTTGGAAACTTCCTATCTATGTGTTGATCACTGAGATCAAGTTACTGTTTCTGCTTCCCTGGTTCCCTGAGTAAAAGGCTTACATGCAGGAGGAAGGTCTGTGTAAGCTATTTGCTTGTTACAGGAGATTGAACTTTACTACAAATACATTTTCTCATGCATATGGATGGCTTGCGGGAGAACTGACATGGGCATGGCTTTTGATTTTCATTTTGAGCCTTCCTGCCAGTTCCATTCCTTTGAATAGGGGTAGCAGAGGACTCATGCTTCAGCTCATGGAATTAAAACAGATTTAACTGGGGTAAAGGCTTCTTCATAGCCCTTGGCTAAGTGACCACCTAGAGATGCTTCCTAAATGCAAGAGGAGATCACATGAATTTAGTTGTGCGAAATCTTCTTTCGCTGAAAACTTACTAGGTTGAAAGTCAGAGACTAATAAATTTTAACAGAGTATGGAGATTATATCTGAGGAACTGAATGAATGCTACCAAGGAGTCATTTGCCATTTTTAAAGTTCTTACAATGAAATGAGAGGACAAAAATGATAGTGATAGAATTTTATTTTCCTGCCTGTTTTACTTGCCTGACCCCTAGTTAGCTATGTCTTCATTAAAAGAACAAAACTCAGAATTTCACACCCATTTAACACCAAGTTAAGTATCACTTAACCCCTTGGTACTGACCAAATGTATCCCCATTAAGCAGAGTTTTTGTTAGTACCATCCCAATTAAACAGCAGTCACAGCTATTCACTAACATTATACCAAATTAGTTTCCTGGGAGGTATCTTAATAAAGCAACCATCCCAATTAAGCCTGTCCTCATTAGATGGAGGATACAGTATTACTATTTTATTGTAATTGAAGAAAGGCTCATGGTCCCATTTCATATAGTTTAGCTACGGAATTATTAATAAACAACAGTCCCAACTAATATATTAGTGCTGACTCAGAACATAATAACATTGACCTATTAAATATGGCATTTGCATGTAATCAGTGGCTTCTAGCTGTAGTTTTCTGAGCCACTGGAAAACAGGAGGATTCTGTCTTCTTGTGATGTCCTTGCTCTTCTTTGTTGACATCATCACATTTAGTCTGTACAAAAGAAGTGTTGAAAAACATAGAAATTGCTGACTTAGGCTCCTTGGAGCTTTTGGAGGTGATGACTGTGATAAGCTGGAAATCTTTTGAGCTTATGGTGTTTGCAGTTTCCCAAATGTAATTCAGATACTTTGCTAGCTCTAATTTTTAGCTTTAGCTCCGGTTGTTTTCTAATACAATCCTGAAAGGGTGAATTTGGACAATCTCATCTTGGCCATTTTGAGCACATATGCTAGAACTAAGTCTTTTTGGCTCAGCTGTAGCTTGAATCTAATGAAAATGACAGATAATGCAGAGCGCTGTGTGCCTGCCAAAAAAGAGGATATTTCCCATGAGATAGCACCTGGTGATGCAGAAATAGACACTATAGATTTGTGATTGGCTGGTACTTACCAGTATTCATATCTAGTCAGTATTATCAACCACACAAGATCACATCTTGGATAATAACAGCAACAATGGCATGCATAAAAAATTACTGCAGCAAAAAAGGGAAAAAAATAGATCAATTATGTCAATTATATGGTAGCACTTTTTTTCTCCTCACAGTTTCAACACTGAGAAAAGGTGGCATCTAACTCTGATCTAATTATTCACATGCTTATTCATTTTTTTCTTTCACTTTTCTCTTTTTCACACACATAAAGCATTTTCCCTTTAAAAAACAGTGTAGAATCAAGCATGCATACATTCTGTATGTGACTTACATTTTAGCAGCTGAGTAGTTGGCTACTTGAAAATAAAAAAGCATAAAAAGATTCTCGTGTTGGCTTTCTCTAAACAGATATATATTGGGATGACCTTACCTGAGAGCAAAAATGCCATCAGCCAGAAAACTGCCATAAATTAAAGTGCTATTTAAGCCCTGATTCGAGTAAAGGGTCCAAATTTCCAAGGTGCCCCTAATGGGTCTCTGTTCGATGATAATGGAGCTTTTCTCTGAGGGTGTATAGTCACA
>VXAC01002685.1:311939-374050 GCA_013399225.1 Rhipidura dahli | reverse complement strand
TTTTTTTTAGGTGGAAACTTGATGAATCTCACATTTGGAACTGTGCATGAAAAAAATATGTTATGTAAAAACAGAGCAAATGGGCCCTTCATTTGCTGATTAATGGGTCAGGCCTCTCTTCTTATACCACGAGGGGGTTTTAATGTGAGAAAGTGATAATAGGTTCACAGAGACAACAAGCTGGGGCTTAATGCTGCTGGTGAACCCAACGTGTCCTTGTGTTAACCTAAACAGAGACTGTGTGCTACATAGGATTTAATAGTCTTTTCTCTTTCCACTTTGCCTTTTGCCTAGACTACCTGCATGGTCTAAGCCATCTGATTTTTGTCTTGCTCGTTCTTAACCTTTTCTGCTGTGATGAGAAGGGTGGTGTTTGGTTTACACTGAGCAGCTAAGCAGATGTCTCCGTGATGGCACTGTCTGCCTTTGTACTGGAAGGGAATTTCTGCTGGCTCATAGCGCTTCCTGAAAGAGCTGTCTCTTTAAGGAGTTATCTCATATTTTCAGAAATTGACTGTGAAAATTCTAAGTAATGGTGTGACATGATCACACTCACTTTCCGTAGTTAATCCTTCACTAGGGGTCAGGCGCTTTCCCTGCTCAATGAGTCATTTGATTGTCATCTACCTTGCACAAAAAAACTACGAAGCCCCAAGCACTGTCTGGTAAGGATGACAGGCAGTCACAGTGCTGAGCTCTGTGCAGGAATAACTGAGTTAGAAAAAAGCTGCTGGCACTGTAATAAAGCGTTTAATGGACAGACAGCCTCTTTTACCTTCCTTGGGGTAACACTAAATCCCTTTTTATTGTAGTTTGCACAGATGTTAGTGAGTTATCCATTTCTCTAATCATACTAGAAGTTGGCACATCCATCTTGAGTAAGAAGACCAGCCCACTCTGTTTTTGAGAGTCCTTTTTCTAATAAACTTGTGTCACTTTCAGGTCAGTTTCACCAATACAAATAAAATTCAAACAAATAAAAAGTATATTGTCTCATGATGAGATGTATGTAATTATGTCCCTTAGGTCAGTTTAAATTTACAGTGGGAGTTACACTGTGTATAACCCTTCCTGCAATCTAGATTTTCCTGCTGCTTTAAAAAATAAAACAAACCCACCACAATATTTAGCCAATATATTGTAGCTATGTGGTAGTCTCAGTTTTGGAGCTGAATGTTCTATATGATTCATTTTACTTTGCAATTATTTGTATATAAATGCATCATTGTGTCTCGTGAACAATATCTCCCCTCCTCCCTCCGATAAATCTTTGTGAATGGAATCCACTTGTTTTGTTTATCTCCTCTACAAAGTGATGCTAACTGGTTCCTTAAATGCAGTGTATTTATATTTGTTTCTATTCTTTTGCACGGTGCTGCACAATAGCATCCTCTTGCTGAAGAGTTTATTTCCCTTCACGTGGTTATTCCTAAATGCAGCACATTTATTGATGAAACGAAATGAAAGCTCGGGTCTGGGGCTGAGTGGGGAGAGAGAAAAACCCACAGCCTTGATCGTCCCTGCCAAGGTGCTACATGCTTCAACTGCTAGCCTGCTTACAAAGGTCAGCTAAAGTTCAGGAAGGGATAAATGATTGCTACTTTGAGGGGGTCCGTGGTAAGCCTTGTTCTTTTTTGCACTGAGTTGATGGGTTCACAGCGGTAGCTGAATTTTGATAGATTGGCAGACACTGAAAGGAAATGCTAAATCTGCCACAGGGACTCTAACTAACTTCATTTTCTAGGGGCAAAGGGTAAAAAGACAAGGGGTACTGTTCAAGGGCAGGACATCATATGACCTGGTCAACAAAGCTACCAGTGTTGTTTGTTTGGATCCTTGCCTTGTGTACCTGGCTTCTTAACAAAAGGCTTTACCAGCAGGGTGGGCTATCAAAATAAACATTAAAGGTTCAGGGGTTGATGCTAGTCCTTTGTGTATGTAAATTTACTGCTCTCTGGGGTCTCACTGTAAATGAGAAGGCCTGTCTCTGTTGTGTTTCCTGGTAAAATACTTTTAATAAATAAATCAAAGACTATGGAACATTAACTATTTCTCACCAAAATGGAAAAAGACTGCACGGGATCTTTTTTGTTGTCATTGTTTGTTGGATTTTTTTTTTTGTTTTGTTGGTGTTTTTTTGGTTTTGGTGTGGTTTTTTTGTTGTTGTTTTTGGGTTTTTTTGGGGTTTGGTTTGGTTTTTTTTTTTTGTTGTTGGTGTTTTTAAACAGTTTCCATACTTTGCTATAAAAAAGAAAACCTCTCTCAGCTTCCAAGCACCTACTGCAAGTTGCGCTGACAATCTTGCAAAACAAAAACCCAGCCTCCCAGGTTGGCTGTTGAGTTTTACACCGAGCTGATGTGCTGAATATATCTGACTTTTTATACACGCCTTGAAATAGATAAAACAATTGATTAAGCTGAAGGCCATGTTTTGCTAAGGTCAGTTTTACCATAGGTTATGTACAGTCTAGGCACATCTGACATCCGGTTAGTACACGCAATTGTAAAGACTTTATTCACAAACTGGGTAATTGTGCACATAAATGCTTAATTAAGTGTGTTTGTCCGGGTCATTAAGCTGGTTGTATACACAGTTGTGAAAACTGTACGTTTCTACCTTTTTCTTCTTTTTAATCTTAAGTTTCCTTTGTGATCTCCCAACACATTCTAGAATGAATGAAAGAATTTATGCTCTGAGAGAATGGGGAGTTTGAAATGTTTGCAAGGGAATCTGAAACCATGTGAAACCAGCTAATGTTTCAGATTTCATCAGAAACTCAAAATGCATCAGTGATTCTCCAGGTTTACAAACCATATGGTGAACCTGAGTCTAACTTTCAATGACCATAGTCTGATTTATAGTTTGCCATGGCAATTGGTCAAAAACTGTGATTTTTCCCAGGCTTCAAAGAAGAACTAGACAAGCTTAAGTGATTTGACTGAGAGCTGGATTTAGTCTGAAATCACCACTCAGAAGTTGACTGGAGGTTGATATATCCACAGCTTCTGAACTGCCCAACCACATTATCAGTATGCAAAAATTAAAATTGGCTGCTTTGCTGGCCAAATATTTTTAGAACCATTGGCTTCATCTCTTTGTTTATCTTCTAAGACCACTTGGGGAAGAATAGAAAAATCTCATTTTGATTTTTTTCCTTTTTTTTTTTTTTTTAAACAGTGTTTTTAACAAGATCAGAGCTCAATGAGCCTGCAGGAACCAACCTCTTGACCAGCATAGGTTAATTTAACTTTGTTCCCATTTCTGGGAACTGGACAGCACATATTGCAGGGATTTTTTTAATTTTTTTTTTTTTGCCCAACAAGGAGCAGGTCTCAAAGCACTTTACCTCACCCAAAACAGATCTGTGAGAGCTTTCTTTGAATACCACACACATTTTGAGCTCAGCCTGTCCCAAGTCAGGACACAAAAGAATCAGTAGCTGTTTTTTGGGATAAATGAGAGCTGGGGAGGATTAGAAGGTGAGTCAGATTGAGTTCTACAAGAAGGACATAAATGAATGCACAAGGCTCGCAAGCAGGTTGATTTTTTTCCAGTTATATTTTGGTTTATTTAACAGGAGAGCAAGAGGCTTTTCTTGGGGTTTTAAATTTTTTTTTTCTTTTTTAATCCTTTAGTGAGATATTATGTATAATGCTGGAGCCAAACACCATACCTAAATGAAACAGGAGAAATGACTTTACTCAGTTGTACATCTGTCTATGCTGAAGGTTGAATTTCTGCTCAAGCTAGTGATTTTAATGAATTTTAGATGGAAATTCTAAATAAATTATATAGGGGGAATTTCAGAGGTTATTCTAATTTGGCATATTTTGGTTTAGTTTAATTTAGAATTCAGAAGCTGGGATGGAGTTGAATTGAATGAACATCTTGTTCAGCCAGTTCAGCTGCTGTATTTACTGAGGTTGTTGATGTTGTGACTTGGTTTCTGTACTATTGGATGAACTATGATCTCCTACGTCAGTTTGGGTTTTTCGTTGGTTTGTTTTGGTTCTTTTTGTTCAAGAGGGCACATCAAGATTGCCATACTTAATTGAAGCATTTTCTGGATAGGACAAAAGCCCTTTCATGTGCAATGTAATCAGATGTTATAATCTTCCATCATTACAAAATGAGGCTTCTTTAGTGAAGAGTGCAATAAATAAGTGATAGGTAGCATTCTGGATTCCTCAAAGGCAAGAGGGTAATTTTATCCAGCTGAATTCTCCACAATGTTGCAGCTCAAGGAGTGGTCTTTGAGAGATCACTGGTTTACAGTATCCTGGAATGTGTTTTCACATCTGTTTCTTGAGAAAATAAAAGCATGTTTCTCTTGATAAAAACATCAGTGGTTAATGACATGTCTTTGGGGAGGTGAGCACTGCCTTTCTACAGGCAGCTTCGAGGAAGGCACTGAGCTCCAGATAAGGGATTTTGTTCAAGGTTGTTGCTGTCCCTGCCTCCTGCTTAGAGTCTCTGGGCAAGGAGGGGAGGGCATGGGAGCTGACCAGGGCTTGCAAAACACCCCGCAGAGCTGTCTCCAAAGAGTGATGGAGCCTCTAAATTCAGTTATTGCGTAAGGGCAAACATCACTACTGGAGCAACGTGGGGATGGTTGTGATCTTCCAAGCCAGCTGGAGAAAATACTTCTGTAAGTGATCAAGAATAGGTATTTCTTTGTCATAAGATGAACCAGACTCATACAAGAGGAACACGCAGGTTGTAGGCGCCCCAGGACATACACAAACCACAGAGCTGCTGGTGTCTTCTCCTCAACATGTACTCAGTGGTACTGAATCTCTTTTCCCTCATGTCCTCCACTTCTACTCATCCTGAGATTTTTCCTTCACATTTCTATCCTTTGAGGGCTAGAGAGGAAAGGAACTGCTTCTTGACAGCATGGTAATCTTTTGGTTTATTTAGCTCATCCATTAAAATACCTCGGTTTCAGGAGCTCCCAATAAGCATCATTTGCAAAACAGTGGATTTTGTCTTATCCTCTGAATTTTATGGACAGACACAGGGCATTGAACTTGATGTTGCTAAAAGCAGAAGTGTTTTAGTATAAAGAAACAGATGTTTGGCTCCAGAACATGGGCACCACCTTCTAACAAAGGTACTTCCCTAAACGCAGATCCAAAGGTCATGGTGTCTCTCCTTGCTTCCATTGCACTGATGGCAAGCATATCCTGAGGCAGTCACATTTTCTGGCTCTGTTATACACAGAATTTTTGTTCATTCCAGGAAGATTCAATACTGAATTGTGTGACTCTGATAAGCTTGACAAAAAGAAGGCTCTTGTGTTTGCTGGAAGAACAAATACACCGGCTTTCATGGTAATACGAATCCAGCAGGAGAAAAAGGCGTAATTAATTGCACTTGAGCCAGTTCAGAGTGGGAATGTAATGTCTCCCACATTTCCATCATTACTCTGCAACCACTCAAAACTTGAGGGGGCCTCCCAAGAGCACCCTCAGGGATGTGTGAATACAAAACGTGGGTGTCAGTTATGCATGCTTAAGTCAAATGAGCAGCTTGGCCTGACCTCACTTTCAGCTGGCCTTGCTTAGAAACAAAACTCCTGCAAAACAGAAAAGCTCTTGCAAAAGGTAGTATTCTTTATAATCTTTCCACCAACTCAGCTGCTATTTTATGGGTGTAAGAGGGTACATCTACAGTGACTTTGTTTTCTCAGCGTTTCTGTCTTGAGGGGAGGAGCATTTCTCTGAAAACAGAGACCATCATAGCTCTTTGTGGTGTAGGACGCCATGAAATCTTTAATTGGTCTTAAATCTGTCTTTTAAAACCTGTCTTTTAAAATGTGATCTTAGCAGAGAGAAAGACCAGCCTGATTGGGCCAGTGGATCAGGCTACCAGCGTATCACCCTTGCAGGTTTTCAGGCACAGCGTTGGAGAAAACAGTAAATCAAAGAGTCAGCTGAAAATAGGTGCTGCATACTATTACTGGTTCTAATTCTTTGTGTGACAGGCATTTTTGAGAGGTTTTATTGAGCGTTAACCGAGGAACATCTCCACATTCTCAATCAGGAAATCTAGTCTAAAACTGCTGGCTATTTGGGTGCCTAGGCTTGTCCATTGCCGAGAACAAAATGTACAAAATACAACATTTCAACAGAAGAACTGGTTGAACAGAATGAATCATTAGTGCTTACTCAATAGGTGGTTCTTTGGAATCACTTTATATTTAAATGCACTATAATTATAATTTTCTTGGGTACTCACAAGTCTTTGAGTCAAACTGATATCCCCTTTGATTTTTCTGTTACAAGCAGTAGAAATCTTCCTTGCAAAGCGCCCTCGACTACATTCAATCTAGATTTAGTTTAGGATATTGATGGTCTCAAGACACTCAAATTTATTCAGAAGCTGGTGTTCAAGTAGGTTTGGAGCACCATTTTCCAGCTTATTGTGAGCTGTAATTTTGTTCTCTGCCCACAGTATTTCCTGTAATTCAACAAAGGCCTTGGTGGAAGGTTTGGAAGTAGCTTAGGCAATATTGAGGCCCATTGTTTAAAGACACTGACTCAGTTTTTGACCAAGTGGCCCCACTGCTATCTATTGCTAGTAAATTTAGTTTTCCACTTGAACAAGAAAAACAAAACAAAAAAAAAATTTAAATTAAGGCTGAGAATTCCTTTCCTACATTGCTGCTGGAGGAGATACTTCTGTAGCAAATTGACTTCTACCCACAAAAATGGTGTGGCAAGATACCATATGTGGTGATTGTATGCACTGTTCAAAATATTTTAAATGAACTCGTTCTTACAAAGAAATAAGTTAAAAAGTTAACTTTTATATGTGTGTGAATAATTAAACTATTGTCACTACTCTAAATTATCATCTATTGTTAACTTACATCATTAAATCTTTCTTCTTTGCTAAAGAATAATGAAAAATACACTTAATTAACAGTTATTGCAAGCTTGAGGCCATTGATAACACAGTTCTCAGACTGAATTTCACAAGTGTGTTTTGTACTTGACTTGAAATTGCTGCTTTATTCTAAAGCCCTGCACAGTGATGTGGGCATAACAAATTTTGTATCACAAGAACGAACTCCCTTAGTAAATTATGTCACTGTTGGTTAAGATTAGGTTGCTACAAGCAAACAACTTGAGTGTTATTTTTTTTTTCCAGTGCAGAGGGAGGAGTTATGGCTTGAGCCTGCTGTTTTAGTTGCTTTCAGCAAATTTATGAAAGATCTTTGCTGTGCGCCAAATCTGAGAAAATCCCACCCCCTTTCCCTTGCAGCTTCACTGTGCCAATCCATCAGGAGATTTTGGGGGGTTCTGTAACAGTTCCCTGAGGAAAGGGACTCTGGTTAATTTCCTTGTTGTTTCGATTACAGAGGTGATAGGGCTTTTTTTTCCTTGGATATTGTTAAAGAGGCTTGCCAGCACTGTAAAGAATGTGCTGCATTCTTCAGATGAAATAAGGCCAATCAGTGGAATAATGAGGAAAGTAATATCTCCCTAGAGAGTCTGATTGGGTTTTCATCAAATCAGCCAACCTTTTCCAGTCATTTACACCAATGTTCACTCCATGCAGGGTGTTATGCTGTCTCAGATTCTTTCCTCCTTTTAAATCCCTCGTGATTATTTCTGATAACTAAATAATTGGGATGAGGCAAATTTATGTATATTGTATATGTTCTTCTTTTTAAAATTAGTTATTTTGTTCTTATTTTTTCGCATATATTTTAAACAACTCTGCTACCCTGGAAGCAATTCCAGAGAAAAGAAGGATATGCAAGAGCTGGAAGATTTATTCCTTTGTGACACTGAATGTCCTTTTATTTTTAATATGTGGCGTAGTCTCCAATGAATGGAAGGTTACCTACTGCTAAGAGTACAATCCCATGACGAGATGCCCAATTCTTGTTGTTAATTATGGCTTGACACATTTATTTTTATTTATTCATTAATTTGCCTTTCCAAGATAAACCTCTAAAATGAGCCATTTAAATTATCAGGGAGTGAGGAGAACAATAGTTACCATGATCTTCTCTTATTTCCTGTTCTTTTCTCTGTCAAGAGCACAAGAGCTTCTGCAGGTGGTTTCTTGCTGTACCTACAGACATCAATAACCTGTTCTAAAAAATACAAAGATTACGGTGTTGGGCCAGATCCTCCCATGGTGTAAATCAGCTTGGTTCTACTGACACCAGTAGCTGTCATCCAGCATGAGACCCTCCAGACACACATGGCAAGTTAGTGGCTCACCAGGGCTACTGCTCATACATCATTAAGTAGCCCTTTCCTATGAAACCAGTACCTTTTTGCCATCGAACGAGAAATAGGCAGGAGCACAAAAGATGCAGAGTACTGCAGAGCTGTGCTACTCCAGTGTGTTTGCAGACTAAATGTTGCAGTCAGCCTGTGCTGGCAGCTGCATACATGACTATATAGTACCTAAAATAAGGGGGGGTTCTGATTCCCTTCTGTGCTCTGTTCTGGAGCACAGACAAAAAGAAATCTGGTCTCCCGTGCAAGTTATCTTCCTTCAGTGGCTGGGAGATTCAGAAACAGTGCAGCTTCGTTATACACAAACACATTTATGGCATCTTTGACAAGCTCCTGGACCACATCAGCCATGATCTGATTACATCACTAAAATTAATGTGGTCTTTGGATGTTTTACACAACAATCTGGGAGGCATTTATTTCCTGCACTTGGTGGGGGGGGGGAACATGTTTAGCATGTGAAAGTTTTCAAAATTAACTGAGTTCCATTCACACCAGTCCTCCCACACCGCTCAGCAAATGATTCAAAGCCTTCAGCGTGATTTCATCTGTGCAGACTCTAATCCACTTACTTAATGAAATACATAATTAACATATTATAATTGCAGTAAAGATGGTTTTGACAGAAATCATTTCCCGTATCTAATACCGTGGTAATTTAATCTGTTCCCCACTCCCTAACACGACCCTCCGTGATTAAGTTTCATAAGAATTTTTTTGATTGATTGATTCATCTGACGTGCCTGGGCCCTGCTAAAGGAGTGTCTGTCAGCTTACAGAGCTACGTGATGTTGTGGCAGATGGTTGTGGAGAGGCTCTTTGCGCTGTCTCCCTGTGTGGTCTTTTTTTTTTTTTTTTTCCTAAATGCCCTGATAATCCAAATACAGCAACCCTGATCCACTAAATCGCTACATGTTTTTATATGCTGTCTTTTAGTTGTGTGTATAGTTATTAAACTAGGGAAGGCAGGATGTGTTAAACTAGGAGGTCTAAATCCTAATGCTGTCATTCACTTCCACAATAAAACAACCCACACAGATACTTTTTATTTGATTTCTCTTTCTGTTTGTTTTCAACACAATCTCTCTAGTCTGTCATTCACTCTCAGGCAGTTACTTGAGTTAAAAGGGCCAGCAAGCCAAGTTATACAGACCTTCTCAGTTAAATATCACTTGTTACCTGCAGGAATATATGGGGAACATTACCAACCACTTGCTTTTCAAGTCAGACTCAAATGGCTGCTCTCTTGATATGGGTCATGACTCATGAGATAATATCCAGTAAAAGGTCTGTGGCAAATGATTACTTCCTTTTCATAGACTGAAACCCTATAATTTTTTTAATGCTGTCAGTCTCCAGGAAACTGTGTCCTAGTGACATTGTGAAAAAAAACAAATCCCAAAGGAAGGGATGCTGGATGCCTTCCTCTGAGACAAACCAAACCCTTTGGCAACAGAAAGGATCCTCCTCTCACCTTCCTTCCTGTCCCTTACACCATCCTATGCTCCATTATTGCTCTTTCCATCTCTGGTTTGCTTCTCCCATGGTAGGAGTTAACCAATGCTGTACTGCTCTTTCCTCTGTCCATGGCTCTCATGCAGCTGGCCAGGTCTCCAGAATGTCCAGGGAAAAGCAAGTAACTGTCTGTGTGTGGGACAGATGAGAGAAAGACAAAGACATGGCCTTGTCAAGTCACCCAGTCATTGTCAGAACTTGCTCAGCTTGCTGAAACAGATCATGCTGTTGTAGGTTTGGGCACTGGTACCTGCAGACTTTGTTATCCACAGCTGGGAGGTTCCCTGACACTCTGAGCTGCACCACTGGCAACCTTTGCTCTTTATGGCTTGACTTTGCTCACGAAATGGGCTGCACAATAAAGTCATAGGCATGAGACAGGGCACAGGGCTGTAGTGTCTGAGCATTCTCCTGGGGCCAGGCAGGAAGGGGATCAGCAGCTTGTCATGTGTGAGATGGTTTGCCCCAGGGACAAGGTGGGCATGGATTTTCCAGGGTTTCTGTTGTGGAAGAGGGCAGGTTTGATGTGTTTTAACCCTTTGAAGTCCCTTGGCTGTCCAGACTTTTAAAAGTCTGTCTTGTGAGGTGAAACAGCACCACAGTGGCAGCAGAAGCTCCATCTCTCTTTGTAGCAGGGATGCAGCAGCATGGCCATCCCAGCAGCAGGACAGTCCCTTAGGGGCACGTTTTGCTCTGCAGTTGTGTCAGTGTGTGACACTGGTTGGTGCCAGGCAGTGTGGCACTAGGACAGGTATTACAGGCCAATTCCCAGCCTGGTAGCAGGAGCAATGCTGACACTGGTGGTTTATGGCTTGTAAGAGCTGAGGTGTGCTGCAGGCTCAGCGACCACAGTCAGCTTCTGTGTGCTGTCATGCCCCAGCTGCTGGGAATGTTTTGAATAGCAGTCCCTTGGCTCTGTTGGTCAAAAGGTGGATGAAGGTGGTGAAGTTGTGAACAGTGAGCAAATCTTTGCTTCCTGTCAGCCTGAGACTTAATTTTTTTTTGCTTTTCTATAACTGCAAATAGTCTCAAAGGGTCTGGTGGACAATGCTGCTTGTACGTCACAGGGCAGAGACCTTGGTCTTAAAAAAATTGCTGGACAGAGTTGCAAATTGCAGCATTCATTCTGTTTTACACCTGGAATGTCCAAGTGGGTGTATTCACTGACAAGGAGGGTAAAGACAGTAGAAAATAACAGAAAATACTTTACAGCCTGTCTTAGCTCTGCTTTGTTGTTTCACTTGATAGTAAGTCAAAGGTGACTCAGGCTCCAGCCTCTGTGATGGTCGTAATGTACAAAAGGGACTGGAGGCAGAACTGCCTCACCTGTCCTGCTGCCTCACATCCTTCTGAACATTAGATCTTGGGCAAGTGCTTCTGACAGAAGCCTCTGTTCATGAAAGGCTCAGTCTTCTTCCTGGTAGGAGGATGCGTGAATCACTTTTGATGATGTGAAGCTGCATTTAATTGTGTCATCTTTCATAAACTGAGTGTGTACCAGTGCTTGACAACGTACTGGGTTTGTGGGGCTTTGTTAGCAATGTGAAATACAGCATATTCATCCATTTCAGCAGTGTTTTAAACACTAATAGAGGTTTAGGTGCCTAATTTCTGTTGATGAGCTGATGCATTAGTTAGGGTTTATTTGCCTACCCGTTCTCACTGACCTGTGTTCTACTGATGTGTTTGCATTAAAAGTTATGCCACGATTATCCTATAGTAAGCAAAGACTTTCCATGGTGCCTCTAAATCTGCCACCCCTCCCAGTGACAGATTGTAAATGCTCTGAGCAACAAAAACTCTGCTTTTCCCATTGAGTTGTGAAACACTTACCTGGGAACAGCTTGAGCACAGAATGTGAGACAAATTAAGAGGCATTTATGCAAAGGGAGGGCAGAGCTTTTGAAAAAAAAAAAAAAAATCAGATGGTCAGCTTTTAAAAACACTGGCACAAAATCAGAAGCATGGACAATATAGGGTCCCACCCCAGCCCCATAGCCAAACCCACATTGAGTTCAAGGAGGCCACTCAGAATGATGCACACCAGCTCCTACATCTGAGTCAGTGAACTCATTGAACTTGACTGAAATTCCTGTTGGAGCATTTTCTTTTTCCTATGAGTGTGGAGGGAGGGGGAGGCTCCTTTGTGAGTGGCAAGTGTACATGAACACCACCACATCAACTGCCAATATGTTATGAGGCCTTGGTAACAATCTGGAGTCTCTGGGGAGCTCTGCTGCAGTTCAAGTGAGTATCAGACAGAGAGAAAACAATTTCTGGTGCCAATAATGCAGCACAGATGAAAAATGTTTTAATATTTGAAGCTGCTTTATGGCAGAAGCAATGACAGTGATGGAGTCAATGTCAGCTTTTTTCCTTTAAATGTCATCTTTCGTCTATGAGTTTTTTCTGCTCTGGAGGCATGCAAGCCTGATGCTGACTGTTTGCAACCATTGATCATTGATTTTATTCTAAATGGAAAGCTTGCCAGAAGACTAGAAATTCTGGAATTTATTAGGATTTCTTTAAGAGGCACTTTAGCTCAACAGTTCTCATTACTGTCTTTACAATGTTACTTATTTTTCTTTTTATGTCATATGATTTGTAAAGGGTTAGTACTCAGAGAACAATATACGATTAAACCACTGTGCATGCTGGAATTGCAAGCTTAGAGGGGAAAAAAGGATTCTTAGGCAGGCTAAGCACATATCTGAGTGTTAAACAACTAATGTCTCTTCAGAACCAAAAGCTCTATTTTGAAATCTGTGAACATGATTTTTATTAAACAGCAGTTTTGATTAAATAAGGTCACTCTTAAATTAATAACTCTTAAATACATAAATAAAAGGGCTAAACCATCTTTATATTCTGACATTTAGTGCATAAACAACGTACTGTATGTACCAAATGTCAGGATATAATGAAAGTTTGTCCTGTTAAACTAATACTACTGATGGGCAAAAATGTCTTGGACTCTAAAACCTCTTCAATGTATTTATTTACAGTGACATTATTCTGAACATGCCAACTAGGAGTGGTTTAAGGCTTTATTATATATTAACATTTAGCATATTTGTGTGCTTATGTATAAGTGATTATTCTTCATTTGGTTAAAAAGAATCCATTTACAATTATACAGTGAGCTAAATGTTTTCAGTTGGTGATATGTTTCCATTGGCACAGGACTAGTTCAAACAGGTATGTTAGCTCTTGGCTGACACGCCTGACATTCAAGCTTTATTACGGAACAGCGTACCCAGGGAATGTGAATTATAGAGAGTATCAGCCTTGGCCTGCTGAAAGCATCATTCAGCCTGGTTGATTATGGAATTTACTCCTGAGTTTGGGTCTGGAGATCCATCTACTGAGCTGATGCTGTTTATTTGTTTAGTCACAAATATATTGCAGACCAGACAAAGGGAAAATCATAGTGGGAAACGGGCTGGTTGGATAGCACTGACCAGTGAAAAGCAAAATCTTTCAGGGTAAAGAGCCAGTGGTAAAGTTTATTGCCACTGTTTAGATAAAGCTAATTCTGGCAAACCCTTTAACAAACCCTCAAGTGGAGCACTTTAAGTGTAAAAGAAAACTTTCCAGCAAATAAAACGTCCATCTGCAATGTCACCTTGGATGCTGTAGAGTTCCTGGTGCAGTGGGGTCTGTTGTACCCCATTGATCAAATTGCTTTTAATGTTTATAGTAATGGACTGTCCTGATTTGCAGTGCCATGTGTGATACAATGCCTGTGTTGTAACTGGGGTGGAGGAACAGCAGAATATTTTCTGCTTGCTTCAGCCCCATTTATTCTGCACTGGCCATGTCCCCACATACTCATTCTCATATTTGTCAACATGCAGGTTTCTCTGTCTGCAGCAGTGGAGTTCAACTGATAAAAATGACATATTTTCCCTTTATTGTTGCATAACCTCTGCTTCCTTCTGCAGAGATTGCCACCAAAAGGGCTTATTTAGATTTGTTTTGTACCAAATGACCTGTTAATTCTGTCAATTCTCTGATGAGACTAGACTTTTTGGCTGAGTGCAAGCTGGGAAATACTGAACACTATTCAACAGCCATTTCATGATACTACCATTTAAAATTCACTGGTGTTAGGAATACCTGAATCATAGAATGCAGCACCATTTGCACAAACCATTTGTGCACTTTTGGAAGGTGAATCTTCAGAGGTGTTCTACCAAGAGCCCTTACAGCTTAAAATCCTAATGAACATTTGCAAAATAACCATGAATTAATTTGCCCTAGTGGGAATAGCTGAAGCCTATCTGACAGTTTTGGTGTATGTTTGTGAACCAAGGAATCCTAAAAAAAATTGAAATATGAAGTGACAGTGTATTATGTTCCCATGGCATAGAGATCCTCCTTATCATTATTAATTTGTGTTGTAGTAGAATTTAGAGGCTGCAGGGGATTTAAGGGTCCCGTTGTGTTAGTACTGCCCATGTACATCACAGATACTTCTTGCACTTAGGAACTCAGTTTCAAAAGAATGGGACAGCACAGGCAGAAAGAGGAAATCATAGATTGACCTGGATTGGAAGGGATCTTAGGGGTCACCCAGTTCCACCCCCCTTGGCATGGACAGGGAAAACTTCCATGAGACCAGGTTGCTCAGATGTCCATCCAGCCTGGCCTTGCACACTTTCAGGGATGGGGCAGCCACAGCATCTCTGGGAACCTGTGCCAGGGCCTCCCCACCCTCACAGGGGAGAATTTTTTCCAATATCCAATCTAAACCTGCTGTCTGTCAGTTTGAAGCCATTCTCCCTTGTCCTGTCACTCCATCCCTTGTCAATAGTCCCTCTCCATCTTTCTTTCAGACTTCTTTCAGGCCCTGCAAAGCTGCAGTTAGGTCACCCCAATGCTTCTCTTCTCCAGGCTGAACATTCCCAGCTCTCCCAGCCTTTTCTCCCAGCAGAGCTGCTCCATGCCCCTGATCATCCTGGTGCCTCCTCTGGCCTGGCTCCAGCAGCTCCAGGTCCTTCCTGTCGAGGGCAGGGGGACAGAATCACTGCCCTTAATCTGCTGCCCACACTGCTTTTCAGTATGAAATGTGCTATTGATTTCCAGCATCATATGATTTGGGGTTGGAATTGAGATTTAGTAGGTTTTAGTTCACTGTCTTGTTTAGAACATTGCTTTGGAACCTCCAAGAACAACATGATTTTCTGCATTACATTTACTGTGCAGGCTTCTGCTTGGACAAATTATGGGTTGTGTACAGATCTCTTGTCCCACTTCCTTTCCCAAAGGAAAGCACCACAAAGTGTGATCTTAAAATAATTAAGTCAGAGTAATCCACAAAGAAAAAGTTACATTTTTTTGTTCCTTGGTTGGGAAAATGAATTTAAGGAAAAGCAAACCTAACTTTTCTGTTCCTAAGTGGATTGCTGCTAAGTGGCAGCAGAGGACTGCAGAGGTAGTGGCAGGTGTGCCTGAGATATTAAAAAGAAAATAATTTTGGGGAGGAATCCTGAAATTTTCCAGAGAAAATAATTTCAGCTGAAAATCCTTGAGTAGCTCTAGTAAGGATGTTGCTCCCTCACACTGAGAATCAGTGACTTTAGCAATCCTGTGCTCAGCATTTCACTGCTTTGTGCATTTATCCATCTTTACAAATAACCAGCTAACATCAGTGAAAGGAGTCAGTTCCTTCACTGTGAGGAGCTTAGCCTTGAAAGAAGACTCCTCCTGCTAATCCACATTCAGAAAAGCCCTGAGGAAGCTATCAAGACTATTCTGAGAGTAAATTATGCACCCAGGAAAGGATTACAAGATCCTGGCCCTGCTTGAGATCCCCAGCTAGACCACATCAGTATCTGACAAAGGTTTGTGTCAGTTGTATGTTCAATGTGCTGATGCCCCCTACACCACTTCTTAGACACCTCTGAGTCGAGAGGACAAAAGCCAAAGGCTTGATTTTGGAGCTGAAGAAAGCAGCAGCCACTGGTGACTTCCAGTAGGGAAGCCTCAAGGCCCCAGCACCCTTTGAGTGATGACCACAGGAGCAGAATCAGAGGACAGGAGTTAAGGGTGTCCTGTGCTGTTTGCACTGGAATGGTTTCTGCAGGTTCTCTTCTGACAAGGGAGGGGTTGGAGCCCCAAATCAACCTCCTCCCTCCTCTTGGGCAAGACATGAGCTGCAATAGCTCACATCATCTCAGCTGGGCTGCCTCAGGGCATGGGCACACATTTACTCTGTGGGGTCAGTTAAATGCTGGTGCTGGGCCCCACATCATCCTTCTCATCTTCCGGATGATGAAAAGATGAAGGAGTCGCCTGGCTTGTCACTCCTGCTGACACCAGGTTGGAACACCAGGTGGGATCCTCCTGTCACAGTCTGCACCTCTGTGACTGAGAAGAAAAGTTCAGCTGCCACGATATTCAATCTGGAACTCCTCATTAAAAAAAAAAAAAAAAGGTCCATTAGAAGTTATATCTTTTATAAATGGCCTATATATTATGACATAATTTAATATAGTGCTCTGAATGTATTATGGCCACCATAATAGTTTTACATTTATAGATTTCAGAGTTTTGCTTCTATAAAACAACTACAATCTGTACCCCTTCCAGCTAATTACAATAAAATGCTTCAATTCACATTTACAATGTAAACTAAGGGCAGAGGCGTGTGAATTCTGACTCAGGTCTATGCTTCACAGGCTGCTGAGAATGCCTAGGCTTAGCCTCCCCTGACTGAGGCATTTTCTGTGGTCAGGTCTTGGTGGAAACCTGCCAGGAGGAAGCTGTGCCCTTTGCTAGGAGATCCTGGGGTTACTGCTGGGGGACCACGCTTGTGGGACTGGGTGAATATTGAAAAAATGAAAGAAGTTGGGAGTAGATACTCATTTAGACTGAACTGGAGATAAAAAGAGTTAGATCTGAGTATGATGGGACTCATTGATAAAAAAGAGAGGAAATCAGCTGTAAGGGATGCAGATTGAGTGAGCAGGTTACAGGGGAATGAAGATTTGGAATTTAAATGACAGATTCAAAAATGGTGTAGGCATTTGGGAAAATCACAGAATCACAGAACGCCGTAGGTCAGAAAGAACCTTAAAGTTCATCTTGTTCCACCCCTGCCATGGGCAGGGACACCTTCCACTAGACCAGGTTGCTCAGGGAGGGCCCCATTCAGCCCTATCCCAGTGCCACACGTGGGGCATCCACAACTTCTCTGGGCAAAGCATCCCAGCACCTCATCACCCTCACAGTAAATAATTTCTTCCTAATATCTAATGGAAATTTCCTTCCATTTAAACCCATTACTCCTCGTCCTGTCACTACAGCTCCTGATGAAGAGTCTCTCTCTGGCTTCCCTGTAGCCCCTTCAGATACTGGAAGTTCCCCACACAACCTTCTCTTCTCCAACCTGAAAAGCCCCAACTTTCTCAGCCTGTTTTCATAGGGCAGGTGCTCCAGTCCACTTTTCAACTTCATGGCCTCCTCTGGACTTGCTCTTGCAGTTCTATGGCCTTATCTTGGGGGCACCAGAATGGCACACTGAGAGGATGCAAATGAAAACAAGATATGTTATGATGAGCTTCATTTTCCTATTGTGGTGTAATGTATTTACTCAAGAGCTGCTTGTGTACAGAAGACCTGCTAAAAGCAATGCTTGTTTTATTTTTTTTTTAAATTAAAACATACAATCACAGGTCCCCAGTGACTGTGGAAAAAGAGAGCAATATCCTTTCTCATTTCAAAATCCCCAAACTTAAAATAGGCTTGTGTCAAGAAAAGAAATAATTTCTGAGCTAAAAATAATAGAACACAATACTTAATGGGCTTTCTCTGCTTATTAATTAACTAATAGATTTTCCATATCTGCACAAATCAATTAAAAATGAGATACCATCTGCCTTTGATACCCTATTTGTTTAGCATTTCTCCAACCTGTTTATACTCAGCACCTAAGAGTCTCTGAGAGGGGAACAATAAGGGCTTTTGTTCCAGTGAAAATCCTTACTTTGGAACCCACATTCTTACCAAGTCATTGGAGACAAGTCATTCCTGATTTTCAGTCATGGCCAATTTTTTTGAGCTTATACTCCTTCTTACACAGAACTCAAAATGCTCTGCAGACTTCAAACTGTTTCTAGGATGCAGCTTGGTCAAGAAGTTTTATGATTCCTTCCCAAATTTTCTGATTTTGTGAGGGTCTCTTTCCTGAGGAAAGTGCTGCATTTACATGGTTCAAAGGTGGCCACTGTTTGTATCAGCAACAACCACTGCCACTGTAATTCCAGTGAGAGAAATACACATGTGAGTTTCCTTTTGTACATACGATAAAAATATGTCTGATTCCACATTCATGCAGCAACCCGAGTATCTCTGGTAACCCAATTTTTGATGCTTTAAAATATGGCCCCAGGTCAAATAACCTTCTCTTGCAGATGCTGTTTTTGTATGTTTTTAATCACAAATCATTCCTTGTCTATTAACCAATCATATTTGCTAACTGGATTGCTTGTGAAGACCTCTTATTGTAATTAGCATGCTTCAGCTGAAGAGTAAACAAATATTCTAACAAACTACTATGACATAAGTTGATTTTCTGTTCTCAATCACTACCATTGTGGATACAGCAAGTTTTGAATTAAACATCTCTCCAAGATGTAATGATCTCAGTCAAGAACATTTTAATTAAATTAAGGGATTGAAACTTTTGTTTTTTACAGGGCATGAATAAATCAGCAAGAGGTGAATCTGATTCAGTGAAAAGCTTGATCCAGAGAAATTGTCTTGGAAATAATTAAAATTGTGTTGACCAACAGTGCTCAAATGAAACAGTAAATATTTTGTCAAGGGATGCTAAAACATAATGTACTACACAGAGTTCAAAGTGTTGTTATAAGGAGATAGGCATTTGCCTGTGTAAAAAGGGTCCTCTGATGAGGAGGTTATGTCTTCTGCTGGCACCAGACCTCTGTTCTGCCACCCTGTCTTTGAGCTGACAGATATGAATGTTGGGGTATTTCATGAACTATATCAGCAACATTTTGGGAAGTCTAGATACACTGGGGGTCTGTCTGATAGGACTGGCACAGGGTTTGTTGTCTGCAGCTTGCAGACTCTCCTACTGGCTGCCCACCCACCATCACTGGAGCTGCAATATACTACATTTACTATCACCTTTTGTTTTACTGGCAGGATAATCAGAACGGGACATCAATCCACAGCAACAGATTTATGTGTATAAAAACTGTATGATTAACATACTTAAATCAACCAAAAGGCATCTGTCTGGCTCCCTGATTTCAAGTTTGTACCTTGTTTTGAAACACACGTGCACAAACACACACACGCCTGTGTCTGGATATTTAATCAGTCAAATTACCTAGGAAGTAGATTTTGAGTATTGAATATATTATGAGCTTCCAAGAAATATGTTTACCCAAAATACCTCTCTGGAATCTGTAAAAAATTTCAAGGTTAAAGCAACCTAAGGATCCAGGCTGCAGCAGCTCACTCGTACACCAGACAATATCTCTTTTCATATTCTTTAAATCACTGCACACAACTCTCCTAATCTTAATAGTGCTCTGGAGAGTGTGGAATGGCCAAAACATGAAGCAGAATAAACCAAATATACAGAAAACTATTACATTTGCATTGCTAAGCCTTGGTTTGGGTTTGAAAATAATGGAATGATAGTCTGTCCTCTAAACAGTGTCCAACGTCCTTAACCTTTAAGAGTCATCTGCCTAGGCAGCCCTCAATGCTTGTTTTTACAGATGAAAATAGGACCCGTAGGACTTAAGACAGATCAAATAACTGGGCAATAACCACTGGGCTTGCTCCTGAAACAGAAGATCAAAAAAGGGCAAACCAAAATAAAAGAGGTCTGATTAAGAAGTGGGTTTATTTGGCTACACTGAAATGTGCAAGGTAGAGGAAGGGATGGAAAAAGAGTGTAACCTGGTGGGAAGAAAAAAAGGCTAATAAAGAAGAGCACTCCCCTAAGCCATGCTGTGGAAATCTTTCCTTGGTTATGTCCTGGAGGCACTAAAGCAAATGCAAAATGGGAGAATGTTCTTCCAAACTCTGTTCATGTTCATCCCAGCTCTGTGTAGATCTGTCAGATCTCCTGCAGAATATGTGAGAACTTGCACGTCTCCTTGTCTTCTTCTGGCTTGCCTCCTCTTCCTTCAGGAAAGAAGTCAGCTATATGATATTTCCTTGCAGTTGTCCACCTTTCAATTTGAATGCAGGATGAGAAGAGCAAAATTCTTAATATTTCCTCAATTAAGTAAGAAGAGTTATTTTTCTGGGTGCCCTTGCTGCAACTCCACTTACAGACCATATCTAATTTCTCATGCTTATTGTCTCAACCTCTTTCAATTCCAAGATTTTCTTTCCAATTCTTGCAGCTAAATCCCTTTGCCAAGCCATCATACTTTCATGTCACAAGTACTACAAGCTTCTCCGTAGCCTTTTTAACCCCCATTGCCCTCCAAGAAATCAAATGACACAAAAGAAAGGTCTAAACAGGGGTTTCAATATGTTGTGTCAGAAAAAGTGGCAATTTTAGTCTGTAATATGACACTATAGAGAAAGGAGGGGTTTTTTTTTAGGATATTTGTCCACTTTTGTTGAAATAGTCAGCACTGCCTGTGGAAATATTTTTGCATCTTCATGGTGGGAAGATGTCTTTGTTCTCTCAATAAGATTTCTGAACACTAATGAAAAATTTGGCTTTTTCTTCCAGAACTGGTTTCACTGGCTTTGCCTTCCCTCCTCATAGGATGAAGGGCAAAACACAGCAGGAAACCGAGACAATATTATTAAGTGTGCAAAGGAAAAAATGCTATAAATATTTTGGTTGAAACAGCAGAGACATTAAAGATAAAAGTTAAATGGAAATAAAGGCAGTCAGATGGTTATTATATGTTGCTATAAAATCCAAGAGCTGTTAGAAAAGGTAGATCAGGATTTGCTTTTAAAAAAATGACAGGCCTGTAAGAAAGCAATATTTTTGATTGATAGAGATTTTAATTGCTCTGATATTTATTGGAATGACAGCTATTAGGAACTGAAGCAGTGATAAGGGATTCTCTGAAGCTTGAGGGTATTTGGATAAACACCTCAAATTTGAATGCCTATCAGAAGGTTATTAAACTTATTAAAACCTTGAATTTTTCATTTGGGCTAAAAGTCTTTGAAAAGAGGTTTGCATGGTGAATTTCTTATGAAATTATATCGATTCTGTTAGTGACGACTTTTTCTTTCTCTCCTCTTGAGAAGCATGTGTAAGCTAGGTTAGGCAGGAATTGCTGACATGCATATCTGCAGAGATTATAGTGTTAAGGACAAAAACCCATGTGGGTAAAACATGTTCCAGAAAAATGTGCAGCCTTAGAATTAGCAAATGGTGTTACTTCCCCTAGCAATTCAGGTTTTATTTATAAGAGACCTAATCTGTACATGTGCTGTTTTCCATCTATGGCAACTTGTGTTTTTAGAAAGTTAATTACTTGCTTTGGATATGTAATTGGAAAATCTAGTCCTGAATTATTTACAGTTCTCTTCTGGATGCCTGATTTTTCTGTGATCCAAAATGATTTTAGAACTGTTGAGCATCCAAAGACTGAACCAAAGGGAGGAGGAGGCTCTCATTGTGTCAGAGACAAGAGGGGATGTGAAAGCTCCAAGTGTGGTCATCACATCACAGCTTTGCTGATCTATGTGTCTTTTATTATCCTACAGAGATGAAACACGAATGGCACAGTTAATAAAATAGCCATTTATTATATTTCATGCATATTTTCTCTCTTTTTAATGTTTTATTTAGTCTTTTCCACAATAAAAAGCAAGAGGGTAGAGCTCTAGTACTATTTAACCTCATGACATTGGTCATATGAGGGTAGGATTTCTCTCTCTTTGTTTCCCCCTCTAAATGCCATCCCAGTAACGTGATAGTCATGACCATTCATTATCATTAGCTCAACCAGTTCCCTGGGAGATGTGATAATAAAATGTTGAAATTATAAATTGATTAAGTGCGTATGTTATATACTGATGGTTGGGTATAAAGTCTAAGTACAGGTAGGCTTTGCAAGAAACATTTATATGGGTACTTTGAATGAGTGGGATGGCCTATAGCTGTAACAACTTGAATTGTCATCTCCAAGAGTATTGGGAAAGGATGATGTGAGGAAACTGTCACTATTTTTGGAATGATGCAGTCCAGGGTGATCGTATCAGATCACAGATGAAATAGAACTGTGCAACTCTAGCACTGTGCTGCTTTGTGGAGCAGTTCACGTGGCTGAGGATTTTTGAGTAGATGTGGTGAAATGCGAGGGAGTGGATCCTTCCAATGTGTGTACATGTTGTGAATCAACAGAGCCATAAACTGCTACAGAAAAAAACCAAAGAAGTGTAAAAATCAAGGCAGAAGCATAGGCAGCTGTTGTATGGGTTTGGGAAGAAAATGGAGTTCAGGGGGAGATTTGAGAAAGTAATGCCCTATATTCTAGAGGTGGATGGAAATGGAATTAGCTGAGAGATAGTGAGAAGAGTTAGGCTGAAAAAGTCAGCACTGGCAAAAAGGAAGATGCCCCAGAGTTTCAAATACACATGTCTACTTTGGAGATGGTTTTTGCAACACGCTTAAATTCTTTCACATGTGGTTTTCTCTTTGTCAGTTTTTATCCAGCCAGCTTTCTTCTCTGCTGTAGCCCTTTATAATTTCCTGTATCTTGTCCTCCTTCGAATCTCTTCCTCTTCCTGTCCTCTCCCATTCAGTCCCTCACTGTGGGACTCAATTCATTAATGCTTGCACTGAAATGCTTCTGAAATGCTGCACTGGAAGGGCAGAGTCTGTCTGCTAAATACATACAAAGGCTTTTCACTGTTTTTGAGCAGATTCCATCCAATGTGCTGCATATATATTGCACTATTTTAGAGTCCTGAATATTTGGGAAATTTTCATATTTGAATTTTAATGCTAAACGCAGAACTGTAACTTTGACTTGATTTTATTCTTCCATGCAGGGTGAGGATATACCAGCCAGTAATTAAGAATGTAAAAAAAAAAAGGTTCCAGAGGAGAGTCAATAATCCAAGTATTTCTATATATCAAACCTCCACATTGTTAGCAAAGTTTTTCTTTATAACAGTATGTTTTCTTTTGCACTGACAAAATGACATGACATAACCCTTGGCATTTGAGAAGAATATGGTTGGTTTTTTCAGATGGATTAGTTCAGGTAAGCAGATCTGATTCAAATATTTAACAGATTGTCCATAAATCTGACATTCATGGGAAGCTGCTAATTCTGAAGTGATCGTAAACACTTCACAAATGCAGAGACTTCAGTTAGCACATAACTCACTGAAGACTGGAAACCGAGATGGTTGCTTCTGACAAATCTTTCATTGACGTGTGTGTCTAACCATCAAGAATGAACAAAGAGTCAGCATGTTTCATAAAATACTCTGCGTATTGTAATTCTTCTGTAAAAGTATTTGACATCTTTTTAGATTTTTTTTCTTGGATTTACTTTTTGTTGCAATCAATCTTGATTCAACAAAATGCTCTTACCAAAACATTTTTTAATAATAAAACAATGACAGCAGTAAATTTGCATAACCAATGAGTTCTTTCATTGTTTCTTTTTGCTATAGTATTATTCTTTTCTTTGTTTCAGAGTAGTGTCTGCTAGTCAGTGTGGACCAAAGAAAATAGATTGGTTGAAATGGATTGAAATTCTTCATTAAGGCTTAAAGTTAAAACAGTTTATTGGATAATTCTTCATAATTGCAGAGACTCTGTAGTGCTGTGTTAAAGCTAGGGGCAGCTGCAGTGCAGTAGCTGGACTGTTCCAGCAAAAAATCCACACTTTGGAGAAGTAAAAGGCAGGCTGCGTGCCCAATAATAATCATTCCTGCCACCTACAAATGTGGTGCACCCTTTAATTTTTCCTGTCCATGTGTCCATGCCATTGAAGAGACAGTGGGCACTCGGGGCCAAATGTCTCTGGGAGGACCTCCACAGTAATTCTTGCCATGTCCACCAAGATTTTCCTGTTCTTTAGTGGAGTAAATCAAGAGCCAACCCAAAGATGAGATATGTTTTTTTCTGGTATTGAGCTGCAGAGAGCATGGGTGGTCTCACCGAGGCCCATCTCCGTGGCTGTGACACACTCTGCTGTGCTGGGACCTGTGTCCAGATCACTTTGCACTTCTCTCCAAGCCAGCAGGGCTGCTCTGGAGGGTTTCAGAGCACTGCACTGGGCCATGTCAATGTGACCTCCAGTGAAGGCTTAAACAAGGCTGCTCTGGTGGGGTGGGTGTGCCTTTGAGCTCCCTCCAGATGGCTGAATTCAATCACTTTGGCATTGCTTACCTGCTCTGTCTGGGGTCTTAACATCTTCCAAAGTCATTCTATCCCCTTCCAAAGTGAGTGGCACTCACAATGCCAGCCA
This sequence comes from Rhipidura dahli, assembly GCA_013399225.1. Lineage (NCBI taxonomy): Eukaryota > Metazoa > Chordata > Aves > Passeriformes > Rhipiduridae > Rhipidura > Rhipidura dahli. The sequence continues at coordinate 349,820 of VXAC01002685.1, read as the reverse complement.
CATCCTGTGTTTACACAAGTCTTGTAGCAAACTGTGTGTGGTGTCCAGCAGCTTTCCCAACTTCTATCAAAATGCTCAGAATAGTTTTATCCCAAATTGCCCACCTGTATGGGTACAGGGGGACCTGAAAGAAGGTTGGTCATGGCTGCCACACATATTTTGCAGAAGGCATGAGGACAGATTTCTGTTCCTTTTCTTTTAAAGAATTTTAACTCTGATTCTTCTATTGATGTGACTTGGAGCTTCCTTCATGTTGTCCAAAATAGTGACATTTTGAAATAATCCAGACCTGTAGGTGCAACTAATGAGGAGAGTAAAACAGAAGATGCAAACTTTAGAAAAAGATTAAAAATATACTATGGAAATAGCCCGTCTAGGTTTTGACAGATGAAATTTGAAGACAAATTGTTTGTCTTTCAGGCAAAGGCATTTTTAAAAGAGAATTTAAATGTAATGCATGAGGAAGAGTCGTGCTGATCTGAAAGGAGGATTAACTGACATGATCTTGATCATAGGGTCATTATATTGCTACCTTGGAAAATAATAAAACAAACAAAAAATGTTAACAGGAGGTCAGGGCAGTGGCTTTTAGCAGCTTAGACCATGGCAGGAAAAACGTAACATACAGAGCTGCAGAATGTAGGAATTGCCTGATTGTGGGAGATTTATGGGCTTTGTGGGGAACAGAGGGCCATGTTGCATTTCTAACACAGACCTGGGGAAGGGAGAGCAGCCAGAAACAGCTTTGCCTAGAAATGTTTCCTGAAACGGGGGCTGCAGTGAAAACTATCCGGATCTCTGGTTTGACTTAGCAATCAGGTCATGCTGGAGCTGTGACATTCCAGTCACTTCTGCAGCAAAAATCTTTGTATGGAGCACAAAAAAAAAAAAAAGAGGTGTTGCTAGATTGATAAAATGTGCTCATCACATAATCTTGTAGCGCTGCTCCGACAGAAAAATGTATAACAATATGTGCAATTTATTGATAAATGTCAGCCTAAATAGTCTGTGAGAGAAGGGGGGAGCAGAAAGCTGTACATTTCCCACAAGCACCCCCTCAGGCAGCAGCTTGAGCAAATACAATACATGCAATGCAATAAACTAAGATTATGGGACTTCACCGCAGACAAGTGTGGCCTTCACCGTAGGCTAAGTAGGCAGTCACCTCAGCACTATATTTAAAGGGGCACTGGAATAACAGAGATAACATGGTCATTCCCCAGTACTCCTGCTCAGACCAACTCCTCTACGACTGTTTCAATAACACTTGTCTTTCTGTCTGATAGGATCCTTCTGTCATTTTTATGTAGAACCTCAGCACTTGCCCATCCTCGGCGGTGCTCTGGTTGCGGGCAGGATTTCCAGCCATGCAGGGCTGAGCAGGAGGGTGAGCTTGATTTACAGCAGAGCTGCTGCCTCCAGCTCGGAGCCCCTCCAGCCTGGGGTTGCCTCTCTGGACTCTCCACGTGGCGTTTGACCCTGTGTGGGCTCAGAGCTGCACAAACCTAAACCCGAGGAGGGAATGGGGGCTCCCCGCAGTCAAGGGGAGGATTTTGGCACAAGGTTTCAGACCACAGGGATTCACTGCAGGGAATGGGGCATTAAGGGCTGCTTCAGTCTTTCAGCAGCACATGGCTGAAGACTGGCTGAGGGAGTTTTCAGACAAAGAAATCAGCTGCAGTCTGAGGGTACAAATGCCACTTTCACTGTGGGGATGATGGGGCTTATGCTATTATCTTGGTCCAGTTCAATTCCTTCCTGTTGCAAGGCTGCATTTCAGTAAGTAACACAAAATGACTGCAATCAGACTCTACCTTTTTGCAGGAAAACGAAATTTTAAGGTGACAAAATGACAACATCTGGCCTAAATAACAATTTTAAGAGTATATTCTAGACTTACATTGTCAGACCCTCTGGAAGTGTGGACTTTCTCACTGGTGGCATATGTAAGCAGCAAAATACTGTAAAATACTTTTTTTTCTTTTTACGTGAGGACTCTTGTAAGTGAAAGGCCCTTCTAAAAACTGCACAAAACTGAAGCACCCCAAACAGTTAAAAACATACAGTTATTGCTGCTTATAAGGCAGCTCAGATTTGGAAAGGATCATATCCATGCATGTGAGATTTGGGGTGCTTTATAATGACACATGCACTAAATGCCTCAAATAAATAATTACAATTTAAATAGGTTGTTCTCCTGTTTTTCTGGAGCCTAAGGAGGCTTTTTCCATGCAGGCCTGCTGAAATACATATGAGCTGAGGTACTTGTTTGTGATACTAAGCTGAGTACGCAGAGAAGCATAAATCAGTTTTTTCCTCTTTACTGCTGTTTTCCTCAGTCAGCTTTCCCATAATGCCTCCACAGGAGCTGACAGTTGGATGCAGCACAAGACCCTGCTGGACAACTGTCAGGTTTGTTGAAGGATATTAAAGAGAACTTGATCATGTGTCAGCTCTCTTCAAAACACACTCACATGGGAAAAGTGATATATCTGTCAAAGCAAGGACTTCAGCATTTGGCAGAACAGGCCATTTTCACAAACAAAACTGTCCAATTACATTAGGGGGCATGAACTTCAGGTGTGTATGCCAGGGACAGAAAGATCTGCAGCCACACATCACAGACACTGTCTCCTTAAGCCATATGGTTGGATGTGGGCTGCATCTCAAGCATAGTTTCTTTATGCTTCATAGATTAGGAATTAATTTAAAATTATCAGAAACATAAATTGCTGCTTTGAACTTCTACATGAACTTTTTTTTTTTTTTTTAATTTCACTGAAGGCTGCCAAGAATTCATTTTAGGAGAGAGAGAGAGAGAGTGGAAAATTTATCAAGTTTGATTAGATGATTAAGAACTAAGCTATGGAACAGAAATGCTTCTTTCTTGTTTTGTTTTTTAAATGCTTTTAGGAAGACTAGTGTGAGTTTTGATTAAATAGCATCATTGGTTAGGAAACAAATTGTGCCTGAGAGAATAACAGCAAAGACTTTTTCTTGGAAATATGCTATAGTTGGGTTTAGGTCTTTCTTGGCTCACACAGAAATGCAGACATTTGGTGGGAGTGAGCTTTCAAGTTGAAACCGCTTGTATCACACACAATATCCTGTGTGTGGGGAACTGTTATATCTAAGTTCAAGAAAACCATCAAGATTCAGTGATGAGGATACAAACTGTCTTGATCACATTGTTTATGCCAAAATGCTCATTTTTTGTGTACAAGAAATTCCAGGCTTCATCTGTGTGTGGAGGTAAAACACTGCAGTGTAATACAGAGCCATACAGCCTTTGACAGACAGAATTTACAAAGGATGAGCTCAGTTCTGGGACTAACCTTAGGAGATCCTAAGGTGAATTTACCTTTTTTAGCTTGCTTACAAATCTACTAAAGAACCGTCGACATGTGTACAACCTTTTAAATATAAATTATGATGAGATTTCACAATGGAAATGTGAAAAACATGGCATTAAGTTTCTTATTCCAACTAAACATATGGGCTAAATTTTATGTTTTACCTTGTGCAATCTCACCAAAGGCTGTTCATTAAAATGGCAGCTCTCAGTATTATTTTTTTTCCCTTTTCTTTCAAATTTGCAGAAGCAAAATGCCACTTTCATTAGGAAAATTATTTATTTTGAATGAAATTAGCAAACCTTCTTTTTTCTCCCCTGGGACAGGGAATGCCACATGAACTCAGTTCCAGGAGAGCAAGTACCTCTTCATTGCCTCCTGCTTACTGTGTGCTTCCTTAGCCAAGTTCCCCCTCAGGAGCAGGAAAATTAACAAATAATTATAGTTTTTTATGTTTTCAAATAAATAAATATATGTGTACATATACAGGCACACACACACATAGGTGCACTTATCCATTCACATCCCCAAGTTCTTCTGCTTTGCTTTGGTTTCCTCTTCATGCTTTCTCCATTAGCAAAACTGTCCTTTACTTTGTCTTCACTTGCAAAAATGATGTCTTTTAACAGCAAAATAACACACAGCTGCAGAACCTCAGCTTTTAAACCTTGGTGGGGACAAATGTCAGAGTGGTTTGCTGTGAAGCATTTGTGCAAGATTGACAGAGTGCTTGTAACAACTGAGGGTTTGAGTTCACCAGCTCCTTTGCAGTAACTCCTAGAGGCTGTGAATTAGCCATCTGTGCTTGCAGGATAAGCAGAAAAGCCATGAAAGTTTTGGGTTTCTTGGTCCATGAAAGCCAGTGTAGGTGAATAGCTCCATGCCTTCTTTTTGAGGCTCTCTTCAAACTTAGAAAAGACATTTCTGCAGTTGCAGTACTAATTGTATGTTTTCAAGACTGTTTTTATTCACAGTCAGATTTGTCTTTTTGTCTTGTGAGATCTCTGGAAAACAATAGAAAGAACCCTCCCTTGTCTCCACCTAGTCTTTTGTGTCATTGCCCTGATGGATGTAACCCACATTTTGAGAAATAGGCACTGTTCTGTGTTATTACATTTGTTTCAAAATCCTCCTCTAAAAGTAGCTTAATTTCTGTAGAGCTGACATTATGATTGATAGGAATTTCTACATCACAGTCAGTAATCCTTAAGAAACTAAATACCTAAGTGGAAACAGCTGTAGCAAGAGCTTTTAACTGTATGTCCATGATGGCTGCACGGTAATGTGGTGACATGTCACCATGACAATGATGTGACATGTCACCTCACACAACGACATGTGACAGCCACAGAGTAACTCTGGCACTACAGGATAAATCACAGTTTGTGTGTAACTGCACTCTGGCTGCTGAGCCAGTTCTGGGACAGGCACAGCACTTCTGATTGCTAATTAGCTCCAAACCTCACTGCTTCAAATCCACTGGCCAACTCTCAGTGGGGTGGGTGAGGATGTTATGAGAGATCTGAGGGAGGTGAAGTTGTTTGTATAGAGATCTTCAGCACAGGCCTGGTAAAGGGCTTTTCTGCTTGTCTGCAGCAGGGCCCAGGGGAGCTCATGGTGAGGACCCACATCTGGTAACCCCTGTCCCTGTGCAGGCAGCCTGAAGGGCTCAGGAGGGGGACTGATCCCCTCTGCATCCCCAGTTCTCCAGCAGGACAGCAGAGTTAGGGTGGATGCAGCGAGGAAGGGCCATGGGCAGTTCTGTGGGTGGCTGAGGAGCAGGAGCAGGAGCAGGGTTTGGTCCTTGCCCTGCAGGGAGCACTGGGACTCTGAGCTTTGGTGGCACTGGGAAGCTGGACTGCTCCCCCAGCCTCACCTCTCTGCTCCTCAGCAGTCAGTCTGGTCTGCTGGCACTATCCAGATGAGGCAAGCCTTTCCTGCTTGTTTGAAAGCATCCAAACATTGTTGTGAGGGCTGGGTGACAGTCAAAGCTGAAGCAGCAGGTCTGAACTTTCACAAATTTCTGCATTTTTAAATTCTTCTTCTAAAAGAAAAATTCCTTCCCATCTCTCCTGATCCAGTGTCCTTCCCATCCCTGTGGTGCCTGTAGTCTTGGAAGATGAGCTCTGTGTGAGACCTTCAAAATTTTTAGTCTAAGGGATGTGATGATTGTTTAATTTTATTATTATTATTATTATTCTTTGTAATAGTCCAGTTCCATTCATAGACTGTGTACCTGGAGTCACATTTGAAGATCAGTGTTTATATGAAGAGCTTGCTCTTATGGTTGCTAAGAGCTGAAGGAGATGCCAAGATGCTGTGAAACTGACCTTTGCAAATCTGGCACCTAAGGGGTCCCTCACTGTGGGCCCAGCACCCCATGCACACACCTCCCAGCCCAGAGCTGCGAGGAGCTGGGGATAATCTGCATGGACTGACACAAATAGTTGTGCTCATCTGCAAGCTAGAATTACAGCAGAATTTATTGCAGTGCATTCAGTGTCCAAGCTAACACACTGTGAGTCTCAGCTGCAAGTGGGGGCACAGCAATGGGTTAATTCAGCTTTATAAATTTTAGAGAGGCACTGAATTTTGCCTGTCTGACTGTAGGGTGGGTGCAGCCGTTGTATGAATATTAGCACTCATGTCTGCAGTAACCTAGGGTTTAAAAAAAACTGGATTTAATGTCTGCTATCAGGCTGTTGAAACTAATTCACTATAGAAAATTGATTTCACTCAACTCGAGATAGGAAGCCAGCCTGAATATGGTACTGTAGCCCACAAATGAGATGGGAAAAGAGGACCACCTCTTCATTCTGGTGTAGAAAACCCCCAATTTCATATTTTTCTGTGTAGTGAAATTTTTCAGTGTTGGGTAAGGTTGTCTACAGGGGAAAGTATGGATTGGGTTTGTTCCCATGGGTGTATCTGTGTTTTATAAAGTCACAGAATGGTGAGAGTTGGAAAGGACCTTAAAATCACCTTGTTCCACCTCCCTGCTGAGGACGGGGATGCCACTCACTGGGTGGTGCTGCTCAGGGCCCATCCAGCCAGGTCTTAAACACTTCCAGGGTTGGGACATCCACAAGTTCCCTGGGCAGCCTGCGCCAGGACCCCACCACCCTCTGAGTGCTTTTGGAAGCAGAGCACCCCCATGGTCCTCACAGCAGTGTTTTGGTAACGTGCTCTGAGAGAAACCTGGCAAGAGCAGGGGAACACTGCACCAACACGAGCAGGCTGGCAGCAGGGGAGATGCTGCACTTCTGCCTGGGCACACTCACACACACACACACACACACACACACAGACACACACACACAGAGAGAGATTTTGGCATCCAAACCACTTGGAAGTCCAAAGGTAACGCCCAGCTGAACACGAATTTGGCAGTGTGCTTAAATTACATCTGAACCACTTCTTTTTTTTTTCTCCAAATTTTCAACTATAACATTTTAAAATACTTTAATTGTGAATATAAAACATACTGCATGTATGAATAGGCCCTGAAGTTCTTGTATGTTTATTTTATTGGCATTTATGATATGTATGGGATAGTATTTACTATACACAAATAGCAGAACATGTCTCAACTCGAGCTGGGAAACTTTTATACCACTTTTTCTCTTTCCCTCCTCATCTTTCTATCTGCACAGGAATCATGACAATAGAGAACTCCACTGCCAGTACAATTTCAACTTCACAGTAACCTCAGCTGACATGACCATTTGAGATATTCACGGTTATGGCTGTGTCAGGCTCTTCACAAGCTTCAGTAAGTGGAGTAGCTCCTCCAGTTGACAGATGACTTGCCAGAAAATACAAGGGGATCTTAAATTTTAGTTCTCCCTCTGCTTTGTTCCATAATTTAATCTCTTAATTGCCATGCAGAGTATGTCCCTTTATTTAATGAGCTGTGTGGTGACCTACACTGGGTTTTAGTAAAGATCTTGATTATGTGATGTTCAGCTCCCAGCCAGCACTAAAGGCTCACCATGTGAGAGCTCAACAAGTGCTGAGAGAAGGTGAGTGAAGAACAAAAAAAACCCCAAAACCCCAAGGTTAAAGGCAGTAAGACTTTTTATTAAACTTGTGGTACAAGGCTTGTAGATTTACCTGGGTACCTCTGAGCTGAGGTGGTGTGAGGAGACAAGCTGGCCTGTCATCTGCAAGAGATGAAAGCTCAAATCTTTCAATTCTTCTTCTACCACATTCTGGGTTTGCTTCCCAGCATAGTGGGTACCTGCTGAATCTTTGCTTCAGACTGATATCTCCACCAGAATTGGACTTTTACCTTCAAAGCAATAAGCAGCAATGTCAGAACATGGGGGTCCTTTTGGTCTCCTGGTTGGGCTGGTGGGTTCCAAACTGGAGGGAGGGGAAATTTGCAAATAGACAGGCTGTGGTGGCCCCACAATGTGCTGCAGAGCTCTGGATAAGCAGAAAATCCCTGATGGACTTGGAAAAACCCTCATAGAGCACCCTGCAGGTCCCCAAGCTGCTGCAGGGCACAGGCAGCACTGGCCCCCTGGCAACTGGAGAATCTGGGGGTGGTTCTCACTATTTGGGCACAAGTCCCAGCAAAAAAGGGATTTTCAGAGCTTTTTTTCATTGCTTCAGTTCTCTCCAGACACAAGGGATCCCACCAAGGGTGTAAAGACTGTTGAACTCCACATTATATGAACAAACTCTATGCTTGAAAGCAAAGGGATAACCCAAAGTTTTAGGTGTGAGCCTACAAAGCTGGGAAATAGTTGCCTCCTGAAATGTAGGTAATGATCATTGCTGTGGAAGCTGTGAGAAATCTGCTTGGTAAGCAAGCACTCTAAAAAAAGTCAAAGCATTAGGATGGTTTAATTGGCTTAATTTACTTCCTGTTACTTTAAAATATGCCTGTTTGAGCCTTGACATTAGAACACTTCAAGATGCTCCCTCTCTGATGCTGCATCAAAGCAGTGGTGAAGCAAGACGGGCTGTAGTTTAAAGTGGCAGCTCTAAAAATTACAGTTCTCCTCTTGCCCTCCTTAACTCCCAGCAGCAAAATCCCAGCCCGATTAGCAGACTGATTTATTTTACATAAAAATAGTAATCTCCCTTTCTGCTCGTCTCCTCCCTGTTGGTGAATTCCATTCCTGACATCTGCAATTTCATCTGGATACTGTTTTATTTTTTCTCCCCACCCCACCTTCAATGCATATCAAATTGCTGGGTGCTGTTAAGTATCTGCTATATTTCACTGCAGAAGTGGGTGCATTTGGATGATGAATTGAATATTTCCTATATATGAATAATCTTCAATATCCTGCTTATATCCTTTGGGGTGAAACACATTATGGGTCACATTTTAAAACTGTTTAGGTGCTTTATTCATATCAGGCATTTAAATAGCTTCAAAAATCTTTCCTTCTGATACTGACTTTTATTTATTATTACCTCGTCACAGCTTCTAATTCAATTAATTAATTTTATGCCACAGCAAAGGAGAAAGATGAAGACACATTTAGTATGAAGTCTCTACCCCCCAGTACCCCCAAGATGAAGGCCATCTCAGGGGTGTGTTGGCACATCCATGGCAGTGTAGAGCCAGGCCTGATGGCAGCACCAGATGAACAGCACACTGTGGGATGGCAGGGAAATGACAGCAGGGCAATATTTCCCTCTTTGCATTCCTGGGGTTCTCGTGGGTGAAGGAAATTGCTTTGCCACGCTTCCTATCAAACAAAGCTCACTCACTCAGGTTTCAAAGCTTGTGAAAAATCTTAGAAGTTTCAAAATGGTTTTGCAAAACCCTCCAATTTTTGATGTTTTGATGAAGTGAGGGAATTTGCTTGCTCCTGTCTTCCCAAGCTCTGGATCATCAGTGCATCCTGGTGTCTGTAACCAGGCCCTCTGTGTCTCCAGTCTCAGATGCCAGAGGTGGCTCTGAGGGGCAGGAGTTTGTCACCCCACTGGAGTGGGCAGGGGGGACAAGGACAAGAGTGGCCCTGGTGCTGTGCTAATTGTTTGCTGCTGCCTGAGGGTGCCCTTTTTGTGGCACCATAATTTGGCAGGATGATGTTTTCTTGCTCTCCTCCCATAAAGTTCAAGCAATTTTCCAATGGTGTTTCTGTTAAAGCATAGTTGGACCTTAGACTAAAGCAGGGATGAGCATTTCTCTTGTCCTGGTTTCTAATAAGCTCAGGTGAACTTGTGAAAAGGGCCTTGAAGACTCTATTGACTGGAAGAGAATCACATTTCATGTTTGCTGAAATACTCTGTCACCCCCTCACGGTCAGAATGACATTGGAGATATCAACGGGGTCATCCAACTTGCCAAACATTTTTGAAAAGAGAGTGAAAAATGCTTTCTTTTTCAGAGGATACTTAGAGGTGAAAAGGTGGAGAGCAGCAGTTCCTGGAATCCCTTCAGTGTGGAGGTGGTGTTTCACGAACACAGGGTGAGGGATCTAGACCTAGGGTAGGACTGGTTGAAATGCTTTGTGCATCCCCAGAGGAAGAGGGAGAGAGGGAGTGAGAGAAAAAGGGAAAGAGGCATTATATCAAAACCAGGTGATCTTTGTCTAGTATTGAGCTGAAAGTTTTGCTCGGCATTAATCATACTAGAAACCAATTTTCATCCCCCTGTATTACAGATTTCAGGAAAAAGGGCATTTGGGAAGAAGAAAAATGCAACGAAACTCGACTGAGGTATTTAATGCTGTGAGTATGTAGTGAAAACTGATCAGTTCTTCCTTTCCATGTTAAGTCCTAATATAGCAACAATCTGTCATTCACTAAAATTAATGGGAAGTACATTTAGAACAAGTGAGAGGATATCTTTCTTCACCCAGCATGTCCCCAGCCTCTGAAATTCACTACCACAGGTGATCATAAGGACCACTAGTGTAGCTGGAAAAGCTACAGACGTTTATGTCCAAATACCATCACTTATGCTTGCTAAAATAGGAGTGATCTAACCACAGCTCGTGTTCAGGCTCTGCAGTGATCTTTGAACTAACTATGAAAAAATTTGCTCCTGTGGCTGCTCCAAGATAGCAGGCAGCTCTATTGTTCTCAGATATTTCCATGGTTTTGCTGTTTTTGTGGCTTCTATGGTTGAGTTTCATTTTTAATGCATGTTTTCCCTTTTTAAACCATTGGGTTTTTTACAAGATGGCTGACATTTGCTGTTAAACTTTCATTTGCCAGGAAGTTTTTCGCTCCATGCTGTAAACACCTGCATGAAAATTGAATATAAGATGCTAAAGATTGATAGGCACAACTGATTGCTGTTCCAAATGAGAATACCAAGCACTAAGACACTGAGAGATCAAATTGATGACCTGTAAGAAATAAGTTCCGATTAAGAAATACCAGGTTGAGAGAAATTCCTGAAAGCAAGGAGACAGGGAAGATGAAATACTTTTGAGAGTGAATGATGAAGTTGTTGGTTATAAGTAATTTTGAATTCCCTTTACAGTCTGTTACAGTACATCAGATCTATGGCTGATCAGAAAAAATCCTGTATTGTGGCCAGGGATGTGTCAGTGCTTGGGTGATTAGTAAAAATCTGTGTTTGTGCTCTGGCTTTTCTTCATAGGCAGGTACTGAACATCTACACATTCTCTTTTCCTTACTGCCCCCTCAACAAAGGAGCATCTTTGAACATTCCACAGGTTCTTATAGAAAACATTACATTTTTGTCTTCCTCAGTCGTAGCTCAGTTTATCTAGGACACCTGGCTGGGACACTGTGTAATTTACAGTATTGCTTCAAAAACCCTCTCCGAGGGGAGTGTACAGATGTGTTTTGGGGCATGGTTTCAAGAACCTGACCCTGCAGACACTTACTGGCCTGAGTATCTGAGGAGAGCCACCAAGTAGGACTTTTTGCATGACTTAGGCTCAACTAAGAAATTATTTGCAGGGCTGAACACTCAGCTTGTTAACCCTTTGGTAGACAGGACTCATCTCTCTCTGGGAGGGCTCTGGGCCCTCTGACAGCCAGACCGTGGTTCACATCTCCAGAAACAAAGGCTCTGTCAGTGCACACTCAGGACTTTGTGTCTTTGTGTGCTGTAACTGCCAGAGCAAAAACCCCAGCACTGCAGGCATAAAGAGCAAACCTGATCTTCTTTGATGCCTCCATGTGACTTTACTTGTCTTTCCTTCTGGTGCACTGCTTGTCCCTCCAGCTGCACCACTACAGCAGGAAAGCAAGTGGTAAATCAGGCCTTGATGACTTCTGGAGGTGTCTGCATCTGAATTTTGGTCTCAAAAATGGCTTAGGAGGAATACAAATTGAAGATAAGTTCCTTTACTCTGATATGGATTTTCATTTGATTTTTACTCTATGTTTTCAAAAAGAACTGTCAGTGTGTTTGTTCAACTGAGTATATATGATGTTATAATTGTTTTGTTTAGTACTGTAAATATTATGTGTGATTAATCTTGTTCATGCTGGAAAGGTATTTGAGTTTCTTACCAGCCAGTATATGTTTAAGATTTGCTTTATTTATGTGGAGAAAATGGCAAATACTGTAGCTGAGAAAACACAGAAAATGAGAGTGGTGCACTAAAAAAATTGAGGTTGAAAACTGGGGGAACAGAGCTGCTCTGCTGTGCTCTGGATTGGGGTGACACTGTGTTGTGGAGGGTCAGAGCTAAAGATTGCTGGCAATTGTCACATCCAACCTATGATAACAGAGAAACTAACAGGAGCCTGAGGAGCAGGATGTGACCCTAAAGGCTAAGGAGAATAAGCCTGAGAGCCTGTAGGAGACGTCTTCCCCAGAGTTTAAATCTTTTGTAAATAGCTTGTTCCATCACAAGTACTGATATCATGACCCTGAGCTATTGAAGTTGCTGCTTTCAATAGATCCTGGAGGCTCCATTAATACTGCTAGATCATTCACACAAGATGACATGATATTCCTTTACTTCCCTTTTTTTTTTCTTTTTTTTTTTTTCTTTTTTTTGGTACTTCCTGAGCAGTCTGCACTTAGGGGAAAAAAAAGGGGAAAAAAAACCCCAACCCAGCCAGCCTTCTCCAGGAGTGCATCTACTTAAAATGTAATAATAAATTGTACCCCATTAGGGTTAAAATAAACACAGCTACAGCCCTGCCATACTTTTGGGAAACACCGCTGTTCTATTTTATTTTAATACTGCAGGACTGTTTTGCTCTCACTCCACACCAGCCTCACAAATCACTAGTGCAGTGCTCTCACTAACTTGTCTGTATTATGTTCATTTTCTGGGTGGCAATAAATATTAGAATAAAATAAACTAAAGACTGCTGGCTGGGGCTCTGTTAGCTATCTTTATGGTTTCCACGGCAGCTGAATGACAGCTCAGGCTGGAAGCAAGCGGCCCCTTTTCACCAAGTAAATTTAGCCTTGGGAAGGATGAACATCTTCTAACTCTTGAGCTGTGATGGTTGATGCCAGTCAGTAAATCAGTCAGATTTTAATTATCGGACACATGACAGGGAGCAGTGACAGGCAGCAGTCCACTGGAGAGCATTCCTTCAAAGCAGCTTTAAAAACAGAACAGCACTTGAAGAGGAAAACCAAGTGAACAGAACACAGTCACAGCTGAATTGCAGGACATTAATAGCATGATGGAATTCCCTTCCTAATAATTTTAACTGCTTCTTGGCCACAGCCTTCCAGACCTAATGCAGCTTTACAGGGGATTTATTTTTTTTCTAACCTGCCTTTATACAGACCTGTGGTTTTTAATAGAGTTTCACACAGTTACTTGCATAAGCAGCTGTTTGGTGCAAAGAAAGCAGTGACAGATTTATAATGCAGCAAAACCTGCTAATTGGATAGATGAAATTGCATTTCTGACAGTGGCCCCTCTATGAAAATTGGTAACATACCTCACAATGATTTGCATATGTAAGAACTTGATTATTTATTATATTTTGCCTTTTATGTTGATCCTATGATTAATTCTTGGGTAATTACCTACAAACACCTCCCTGGAAGCCTCTTTAGATAATATGGGCTTGGTGGTTAGTGAAAGGTTATGGGAATTTTACAAAATCTATTTAGACAATTCTCAGGATATTTAGAAACACTTTATAGTTTCAATGTGTATTTGGGGGAAACTGGGGAATTACTAAATATTAGCTAGATTTTTTTTTTTTAAAGAGCCATTAAGGGAATCAAAGTCATCTTTGGAAAATATCACTGAGCTAATAAAAAGCTTAAGAGAAAATTTAATAATAATAATAATAATAATAACAACAACAATATCAACAACAAGAAAGCTCTTAGCTATTCAAAATATATTAATGAGCTACCTTTGCAAGTGGGCAGCTTGCCATTATTTGTTAATTGCAAACTGAAGTGTGGCCTTAAATTGTTCTGCTGTTTCTCTTGCCCTGGTTTGAGTTCATTTGGGCTCTTGAGAAGAAGCCTCTGCTCAGGCTGGGTCCCACACGTTGCTGTACAATCTTTCCCACTCTCCAGCTGCTGTGGCACACCTGGGATAACCTGTCCCCACACACAGACCCATCCAGAGCACCAACAAGGCAGCCCAACTCAGAGCACAGCTGACACCCAGCTGAGAATATGTGGGGATGTGGAAACAAGGCCAGTGTTTGGCTTATTCTCAGTGAAGATCAATAATATTTCAGCGAATAACCCACAAGCAGATACTAACAGTCCATGCTTTAGGATTGGACCTCTCTTCTATGAAAATAAATATCTGCTTTACTGTCACAAAAAATCACTCAACATCTGTAAATGGATCCTTCTTACCAGTGGGAATCATATTGTGCACTTCAACTATGATTAGTTTTTGATCTTCTAGGTTAGGCTTCAAAAATAACTTTAATTTTATTGAGCTCCATAATAGGAATGCAGATTTCCAACAAGTATATAACTGCTCAGCATTGTTGGAGTTCCTTGGTAATCATCTTCACAAAACTAAAAAAGCTTCATTTTTGTTATTTGTTTTATAAAAAGAAATCTGTAGATTGTCAAATGTTCAGGTTTCCTTGGGGTTTTTTTTGTTTTTTGTTTGTTTGTTTGTTTGTTTCTAAAAGAAACAGAGGAAAGAAAAAGTAACATGTTTTTTCAATGCCTTTATTTTCCAGTCAAGTAATTCAAACATCCTCCCCAGCTGACAGGAACAGAGGCTTAACAAGAACCTATCCAGAACAGGTTTCTCAAGTGCTTCTCAGCTTCCAGTTGTCCATGGTTCTCTGAGTGTGGAACATGCAATTAGTGCTGTTTAAATAAATCATGAGCCAAGGACAAGGATCAGAGCCTGCTGTGCCATGCATATTCTGATAACTCAGCATTCATGGGACTGCTGTTTTCCTACCCTTCACTCTGGCTCTGTACCTGTCCTCCAGCTGCTCAACTGCACTGGAAGACAGTCAGAAATACATTAAATACTTCCCAAATGCTCCTTTCCCAGGAAAACCATTGCTGCAGTTGCAGTAACATTTTCTGGCTGTAGATGGGAGGGCTTGAGGGTGAGTGTTGGGCAAGGCATCGTCCTGCTGGTGGGGAATGGGGAGAGACAACACCTGGGAAGAGTGGCTCACTGTCAGGGCATTTGTGAACATCCAGGTTTAGTCACTTGAGGAGAATGAATCATGCCTCATTTCATTCCATTTGTAAATAAGTTTGTATTTGAGGCTGGCATTAGTGAAGCATAGAGCAGAATCTGGACCTCATGTCAAGTTCAGTAGAGGATATTCATCTAGTCTGGACAAGTTGCTTTATTATGTTGTTCAGATGTATGAAGGAGGTTATTCAGGTGACTTAAATAGTAAGCTGTAATTTCTACAGAAAACAGAGATTTGTAAGTAGACAGCAATATATGCCAGTGTTTTACTGTGATTATTAAATTCTGCAGGAAATGCATCGCATAATCCATACCCTTTGTGGTTTTTTATTTCTGTGTGAACAAGAGGATGTTATGGCTGCAGACAAAGAAAGAAATCATCCAGCATGGAGTTTGATATTAAAAAAACCCACCCCCTTTATGAGGCAGCACCTCCTGGCTAGGGGACAAATAACCCAGACAAAGCAATAGCCCTTTCAGGAAGGTGGGAAGGTAATGAAACAACAGAAAACAGATGAACTGAGAGATTTTGCTAGCATAAGTCAACATAGCTTCACTGGGATGGAATCAAGTAGACACATTTTCCTGAGAATTTTGCAGATTTCAGGAAAGAAAAGCCAGTGGAACTCAGAGGAGATTCCATATATTATTGGAAGCGTATGACATCCAGAAAAGATAGCTTTCTTTAACCAGGATTTAATATTAAGGAAAGTTTGTGTGGATTTCTAAGGTAAACACACTACAGTGAATTGCAAAGTGATATTATTCACTAATACCAGATAAAAGATAAATTATATCGTACCAAATGTGACAACCAAGTCCTCTCATTACAGGCAGTATTTTCACAGACGTATTTTCCTATTCCTGGGGTTTTAGTTGACAGTGAAATATATAATCATATACTTGAGTATTCAAAGAACCTGCTTATGGTTTGCTGTTCCTCATCTGTGAAAAGAGAAGGTTTTCTGGGAATCTTTCTTTTCTTATTGCCGTATTTTGCAGTAGATAAGAAGAGAGAAACATGGGAAATATAAGATTAAGCCTCTAATTTAAATGACAGTGTGCCTAACTGCCAAATTTAGAACAGAATTTGAGATATCCAGGCAAGGTTTGGTTTAGAAATAAGGTCCAAGAACAATATCTGCATGCAGATTTACGTCTGAGCCTCTCTCAGATATCAATCTGCTCGAATGTGTGCTGCAGAGGGAAGAGGAGGGGCTCACAGTTGCGTTGGGCTGGATTGCTGCAAGGGCAGGGTGACAGTCACTGCCCCTGACAGGGGGCTGATGCCAGTTATCCTGACCTTGATCCATTCCACTGGCCAAACTGGGCACAAATGTTGCCATTTTAATAAGGATTTGCAGCTGCTTTGTACCATGATTGCAAATGCTGAAGGCACATAGAGAAGGAGGTCAGAGCCCATGTCTGGTGAGCAAAATGTTTCCAGTTCTGGCTGTCTCTCAGGTTGTTCACTTCATCATTTTCCCCTGCATCTCTGCCTCTCAAATGATGTTCTTGGGCTTTAAAATGAATTTATAAATTTTAACTAACTAAGTCTAATAACAGCCTTTGAGAAGTAGAAGCTCTCTTCACCCACCACTACCATGCAGCTGCTCTTTTAATAGTGAACAGGAATGCTACTGAACAGCTCTGAGCAGGAAATAAACACTGTCTTAGGCAGTTGGAAGCGTAGGTAGACAGAGAAGAGCTGGAGAGTATCCAGAAGTCTGCTGCACAGAAAAAACCACCAGCAACTCTGGTTTACATCTTATCTGAAGGCTTATTCCATTAGCAGTAAAGTTCCTCCCCTCATACCATGCTTGGTCATCTTGGCCCATGAAAGAAACATGAGACCGCTTGAATCTCTCTCCCCACTTCCTGCAGCACCCAAGTGTGTTTTGGAGAGACTCTTTGCAGGTATAGACTGGGCTCAACACCACTTCAGCCTGAATTCTTAAAAAGTCTTAAGACTTTAAAAATCACCTTGGCAAATACAAAACCATTCAGGGACTAGAACTGGAAATTTCAACTTTTATTGCCAGCTTCAAGTACAACAGTTCAAAAAGTGTCTCCTAACTCTAGGTTTATCAGATCAATGCCTTACTCTTTCCAGGATAATCTGCTTGACAGCATTGGGAAGGATGAAGTATCTGTGAGACTGATTTAGCTGAAGCAATTTAGCATTTAGCTCAGCCTATGTGAGCTCAGCATTAGTACTTTTGAGAAATGGAGCTGAATTTTTCTGGTTCTTAACAGAACAAAGACCACCCCGTTAATCCAGCCAGCAGAAAAGTTTTGGGAGGCTTAAACTCAGTGTTAACATGTAATTGTGCAGTGGTAACTCCACTTTTCCTTGGTTAGTCTCATGACAACATCAAATGGTGGAATGCCAGGGAAAATAGCTGGAATTGCCAGAGTCTTCTGCCCTCTGCAACCTGCACACAATCACATGGTGGTGCATGAGGAGGTGGTGGCACACCCACAGTAGGAAAAATATCCACTCTATTCTGTCCAAAAGAGAAGGATTTAAACTTGTCTGTTGCTGTTATTAAAGCAAAAACTTTGCAGAAGCAAGAGCAATTGTAAGCTGCAGAACTTTCTGTATACCTGAGCATTTAAAATGCTTCTGAGACAGAAATAGGTGCCAGGAGCTGTCTGATATATTTTTGGGTGGCATTAAATTAGTTTCACTAGCAAAAAAAGAAATGATTTGGTAGAGTAAACTATATCCATCAATGGAAAAGAAGTGGTCAGGTGGGAGAGTATAATATGACTGGCTTAGGCAAAAGGCCCTTTTTCCCAATTACAATTAATTTCAGTGGACTTGGGCCTACAAGCCCCTGGCCTTGGGCACTTTTCACATCATAACAGTTGTGGGGAGGGAAAACGCAGAGATGAAATGCAGCCATTCAAAACTAGCCCAAAGCTGTTCTAGCAAATAGACAGACTTTTCTCATTTTCATGAAACCATTGAATATATGAATTTCACTGGATTCACTTTCTTGTGCCAAAGAAGTCAACATAGTTCATCCTGGCATGTTCAAAATTGGAAGGATCTGATTGACAGAAGAGGGAGATGGCAGATTCAGAATATTCAAATCTTGCTGTTGCACAGTTCACTGCAATACAAAAGATACACACACAAAGAAATACTGCTGACAGTCCATCCATTGCACTGTGCCATATATACTTTGCATTCCCTTTAAAATATTTTTTGTGGCTTTCTGTTTTACTGCCTCATAATTATCTTTTAAACTTCATATCATATTTTCATATTTTAAGCTAGATTCCTCATGGGTCATTCTTTAAAATTAGAGCCATGCAGGGCTTTTCTTCTTTCAGGGAAGATCTCTAACTATATTTTCTCTTGCAGAAAAGGTCTCTCTCAATAAGTTTTAATTTTTTGGACTGTGCCCAAGAATAAAACTTACCTCAAATCAAGGATGTTTCTTGAGAAAATGTGCTATTTAGACTTGGAACCAACAGGAAGCAAACATATGAAACCCCAGTAAAGAGCCTTTGACCAAACCCCAGACTTAAATATTGCACTGGTGCATGGTATACAGATACCCAAATTATCCTTAAACAAACTGGGGCATTTTAAGGGAGGAGTCCTCCCCTGCCCAGGCTGATGTGATTCTTCTTAATGTGCTTTACCCTATTTCTCTACGGAATAAATGCCCTAAGATTTGCCAAAATCCAAAGAATGGGCTGAGCCCTGAAAAAACAGCCAAGTGTTTTGTGAGGCTAAACAAAGCAGTGCTATTTGAGGTGAGAGAGATGCTCGATGTGCATGTGCCCCTGTGACAGTGTGGGGCTGGAAAACCCCACAGCCCCTCAGGTAGCTCCAGTCTCTGCAGGGACTCCTCTCCTGTGCAGCTGAGTTCCACTCAGTGGTTTGTGAGGAATGGGGCAAACCTCTGCCTCGTTCTCTTGTCCTCTTCCCCCGTGCATCTGCTGAGGGAATGTTTTGTTTTGGAAGTTTTTAATAATAAATAGGTACAGTGCTATGTCTTAATGTCAGAGAGGGCCAAGCCAAAGGCAATGCCTTGCTCTTATTGCAGAGATTGGAGTCGACCCCCAGCTGCTGTGGGATTTCACAGCCAGGGCCCCTTCCTATGGAAAGGTGGTAGGCATAGCCCTTTGATTCTCTTCTTTGTGCAGGAGACATGGAGACCTTCCCTGAGTGCTCCCCTGAGGAGGAAGCCCTGACCCACTCATGGGGGACAGCTCAAACAAGAAAGATGGGAGATGAACAGATCTCCTCCACAGTGTCTGGGAAAATTTCAGGTAGGATTCTGGCAGACAGCTGAATGTGAATTCAGGAATGCTTCATCCAGGCAGCGCAGGGAAGCAAACAGCTGGGAAATTCCTAAATTTTTGTTAAATCACAAGATCTGTTTGTTGTGGACAAGAAATACATATATATATTTTTACTCCAGGGTAATGAGAAATGAGTCACAAATCTCATCCTAATGTAGGCAGTGCAGGCAAACTAAGCATTAGGAGAGCATGTGCATGTATTCCTTTGAGGCTGCCCTCAGCTGACCATACACACTTCCCTAAAGGGGGAAGCCATGGCTGGTAAAGGTTTCAGGTGTGTTATGAAATCAGAGCCTCCATTCTTGCATTTCTTAGCTCTGAGGCACTCCCCAGGTAACTTGAGTCACAGCAGTGAGAGGCCTCAAAGCTCAGGCCAGCAGTCAAACCTCATCAGATGATGAATGAACCCAGCCTGGACACCGGCTCGGTGAGGAAAGCAGGTGAGTCCTGTCTGGTCCCGAGTTCAGTAAGAACACTTCAAACAGTGCCAGCTAATACATCTTCTCATCTCCTGCTTTATTTGCCATTAGGCAGTCCTTCCTCGGGCTTCCTTGTGTTCTGCATAGTCGCTCATTTGAACTGCCATTCTCTTTGGCAAGCTGCAGGATTTTCAAACGCAGGTTGGAGCAGGTATTTCCCAAAGCAGATAGTGCACATACGTCTGGGAGCCCTTTGTAGCATGTACTCTACTAAGGTCTAGCAGCTCTGGTTTGCCATTTCAAGCTTATGATTAAACATTTTATCTTAAGCCATCAAAAAAGCCCTCCTTACAAGACTAAATAGAACACTTCACATGAAACCTTTCCTATGAAAAGAAGGCTTCTGGATATGAGATATACAGTAATTAATGCTGCTTGATAGAATCTATAAATGTACACTGTGGCAATGCTATTTGCTTTAAGTACTACTTTAAGCAGAAAAAGGCGATGAATCCCCCTTCCAGTGTCTGATTTTATGTTTAAGAGCTAATGAACTGAATTCTTCGTAAACATTGGCAAAAGATGCAAATGAACAGACAGATTCTCCAAATGCAAAGGGACACATGAGAAAGAGCTAATTTCACACAATTGACACTCTAACCTTTTTGGATCAGTGGAATTAGAGGCTGATTAATCTGCCATGATTAGCATTTATTGAAGCTTTTGACACTGCTGCATTGTTTTTCTTTTCCTTTTCTTTTGTGTCTCTGAGAGTTAACAGTTTATAATACATTTAACTACCAGTCCATCACCCTGACAGGGTCATAGCTTTCCTTTATGGACTTTTAAAATTAATAACAGACAGTTCTATTTTGACATGCCCTTGCTTCTGCTGCAGAACTCGGCTGTTTAATTGTAGAGCTGGCCTCTTGTGGCCAAATGCTCCCAATGTTTAGCAAGGGTTGAAAATATGGATGTTAGGAGAAAAACTGGCAGATGGCTGACAAGGCATTTTTACTCATAACACACCAGTAAAACTTTAACTCAGAAGATTTAGTGCTAGAGCTTTGCAGTCAGCAAGCTGCAGCCATATGCAGATTTTTTTTTTCGAACTTCTAAACTGATGGTTTTGCAAAGTGTGCATAAGCAGCCTTTATTGATTATGATGTTAAAAATTGAAAGCGTCAGTATCATTTAGCTTGAGACACTTTTAAAGAAAAAATGAACATTCGTTTTCATTATGAATTCCTGATAGGCCAGATGCCAGTAAGGTCTATGATCTTTATTTTTTAGAACTAAAGCAAGGAACACTCCTTCTATGCTTTTTTTTTTTTTTCCCCCTAAAAGAAATGCTGTATATATGAATCAAGCAGCACCTAACATATATACAGTAACTGTTGGCTCTTACACATTCATAGACTCCAGATGATGTCCCGACCCATGAAAGTGACTTGTTAGCTGGATATAAAATCACAGACACCATAAGCCTGGGTGATAGCTTCACAGCCCAACTTTCAGACACAAGTTAGTATTTATAACACTCTCAGTACCTATCTATCACCACAAAAAGCGTGTTAAATAACTTTAAAGGCCTGACAAACCCACAAAACTAGGAAATGAAGATTTATGGGTGCACAGTCCATGAATTCATTCTATTGTGCCCAGGTGTTACGGCACACACTGCAATGACATACGTTTGCTTTAGTTTAACTGTGAAGAGATGCAAGTACATTATCACAGGTGTCCTGCAGTGGCCAGGCAACACTCCCCAACATTTTTTCCATTCAATGCAGCCAAATGTTGTGCTTGGTCGTGAAACATGGTATAAAACTTACATCCTTTCTCCATGTTTCTATACCACAAGACACTAATTCATATATGTCAGCTAATGATAAGCATATCTTATACTAAAAAGCCAGAAAATATGTTTTCCTTAGAAACTCAGGAAAAAAAAAATCACATCCCTTAGTATTAGCTCAGAAAGCACCAGATAATTCTTTAGTGAGGCAAATAAAAAGAAAGAAAGAATAAATACATGTTTTCATAGTCCTGTGAGACAGCTCTCTTTCCTAAACACAACCTTGGTACAAAAAAGAAAAAAAACCCAAATGTGCATTTTCTAGTGCAGCTGAGCATTGTATTTGTCTGTGTAAAACAATATTTGTAGGTAGAAGAGGAATAATTATGCATCTAAATAATCTGTGCTCAAATGGATGAGCCTGCACTTGGATGGGTGGCATGCAGGATGGTGCATTCTTTGCAGACACACCTCTTGCACTGGCCAGGGCAGCGCTGCCTCCCCTGACAAAGTTTTACCTGAAATCCCTTTTAGGAAGATACATTGGAAATGAAATTCCCTTAAACCCTCAAGCACAGCGGTGCAATTATATCATAAATCAAATTAATTAAACAGTGTTTACATCTATCAGGGCCTCCAAGAGCTCTGACAAATTCTGCTCTGTCTGCAAGTCAAAAGGGAAGCTAAATGGTAGGGACAGAGGCCCCCTCACAGCCACTGCTGCCCAGGGCAGTCCATCTCCAGTTGGGAGATCTGCTTTTGAAATAACGAGGCTGGAGACCACCTCTAACAACTCCCTTGGGTCAGGCCTTCCATATTTTCCAGCCTTTCCCTCCTGGTGAAGGGCTGCTTCTCCTCGCTCCCAGTGTCTCCTCCCCCACACAGCCAGAGAGGGCTGTGTCCTGCTGCCAGGCATGCAGCATCCCAACCCACCCCTGGCTGCTCTTAATGCACTCATTTTCCTAATTGCACTCCCAGTTTCAGTTCTACTGATCCCCTTTGGGCATTTGGCACAGCCACCCCAAGCATCTGCTCCACCTCTGGCTTGGACAGCAATGGTCTCTGCTGATGTCCTGCAAAAAAAGTGAGGTGAGGAGCCTGATGCAAACCCACCTCTGCTTCTGCGAGAGAGCAGGTGGGCACCTGACCTACCCCAGTGCCCAAGATCAGCCTTACAGGATAGTTTTGAGAAGGGTATTCTGCTCTCCTGCCAGGTTTCTGGGAGCCAGTGGACCTATTTGGAGCCTTCCTGGTCTCCACACACCTCCAATGCCCCAAGGAGAAGAAAGAAGCCCCATGTGCCAAGGAGGGCTGAGATTCAACCTTGTAGTTGGAGGCTGTTGTGAGAAGGGTGGTAAAAAGTGTGGTTATGTGGGAGAAGGAAATTCATTGTGCAAAACAACCAGGAAAACCAAAGAAAAACCTTCTTTGTGAGATACTGAGACAAAATGGGGACAGTATTTTGAAAACCCTTTGGGCTGCAGCAGCAGTGCTGATAGCATCAGCAGGTCACCTGACTCTGTAATTTCATGTTACCAATTACTGCAGTTGAATTGATTACATGATCTAAATCCATGTGTATTACCTGAGCGTGTGGCCCCTGGTGTTTTGAACACTTATGCATAAAGATTGCTATAATTCTTGTTAATAGTCATTGCAGTTCATCTATCGCTCATCTATAATCTCTTGAAGATATAATAGGAATAATTACCATGAGGCACAATGGGGAAACAGAGTCTAACACCCTGACTGAGGCTGAATCACACCAGAGCCTGCATTAGTCAAGCTTTGACTGAGGAATGCCTGAAAATTTTCCAGTGAGTCAAACCTGCTGAAAACCTGGCTGAGTTCCCTTCCTTATGAAAACTTTCCAAAGACTTGCCCTGCTTTTTGCCATGGAGTTATTTCCTCTGAGGAAGATTCTGCAAGGGCAGGAGTTCATTTTGCCAAATAAATATTATCCAATACTGGGGGACTATTGGCATTTCTGAACCTAGACAAAAAAAAAGAAATCTGTTTAACACTAAGAGTCAGGATTTCTTGCTCCCTTAGTACGTTGCCAGCTCCAGGCTGTGCCAAAGCCACTATTGCCAAGGGGATAATGAGGTAATGTGCCTGGGTGATAAAATTCTGGCTTTCTGGCTTGTGGCCTGAGGTAGAAGATGGCACACACCTATGTTCATATGAAAAGGCAGTGTGGGATTTTTCAGGAGGCTTTCCACATTAAAAATATTGTATCAGATTAAAAAAAAAAAAAGATCCAGGAATTAAAATGTCCTACAACTGCTTATAAACTGAAAGGAGACTCCAGTTGTGGAATACTGACCCATGCCTAATCCAAAGTCTGCATTAACTAATGCTTGTTGGATGTTGAATTACAACAGAAAGCCTATGTTAATGCATGTGAGAGCCACATGAATATCAAACAAATTCATTACGATCAGTGCTATTACAGTGAATACCAAATGAGTTCGTAATGATGGAACAATGAAACTGTTACTGATAGATTTTATTTCTGCAACAAATCCTCTGTATAAGAGTCCACTCCTGTAGTATTAATTCTAATATAAGACTGCATCTGAATATTAGCCTCATCAGATAAATTATACCTTTCAATTTTCTGAACTATATGGTTCAACCTTTTTTTCCCCATCAGTACATATTTTTTTTTTAATCTCAGTTTGTCCTTAAAGTTTGATGACTATTGTAAAGGGGTAACACTTTATTTTAAGTATCCAATCATTAGGAATTCATTTAGTATTCATTGCAATAACACTAATACAATAGAATCGAATGAATAAGGAATTCATTACGAGTTCATATAGATGTGATACCTACTTCTAGAAGAGTTCCACTCTAATTCAGCATTAGTTTAGCATTATTTAATGGACACTTTATTGTAAGTGTACTGGTAAAGATGACTAAATTGTTACACTAAGATATTTAGGTTTTTAATTTTTTTTTTAACTTAAGGCTTAAGGTATATGGCAAATTCATCAGAATACCATGCCTGCATTTCAAACCCATGCATCAGCTTTCTGAAAATGTTTGAAAGAAAATCTGAGCATCCCTTTTTCCTGATTAGTATTGATATATTTACAGGGCATGGTAGTTACAGAGGTTGCAATAATTCTTGGATAATACAGTGCATACCTGCTATTTGAAGAACTGATTTTGGTATCGAAACCTAAAGCACACAATTATTTTTTTTTCATTATCATGAAGGACTTCTAACATATAAATTGCAACTGTAGGAACAAAGGCAAGTCAAGCCTTCTTCCAGATTCTGACGTTCAAAGTCAGAAATGAGCTGCATCAGTGTTCAACTCTCCCATTTGGTGTAAGTAATTCAAAGAAATGCCCCTGTTCAGCAAGGGCAAACCTCGGAGATAACCTCTCCTTCCTCTTTAAGCTTCCTGCCTTCCAGCCATTAGTGATAGGTACCAGTGAACTGCAGCCACATCACTGAATCTGGCAAAGTTACTCTCAACCCAGAGGGATTATGATGATTTGCCTATAATTTCTGGACTTCAGCAAACACACAAATGCATTTATGAAGTACCCACTACCCTTTCAGCTAACTCTTCATTAAAATGTATTTAGATGTCCTTCAAAAGGAAAAAAAATCATCTTACAGTGAAACTCAAACTGGCTGATTCCCAGGCTTACAGTTACTTTCCTATCAAGAATTAATGCAATATCATGCACACACCATTACTGAAAAATTCTACGCTGTTTTTTGCCAAGTGTTCCTATATAACAGTTTTATCACAAGTCTGACAGCCGCCATAAAAATTCCAGGCATTCTATATCAACAGCCCTCTTTGTACTAAGTTATTAAACATTAAATTTTTATTCGTCATTTGTATTCTGTTATGCAAAATAAGCTCCTTGATAAGATGTGTCTTCTTAATTGGGCCCTTGATGCTTCTTGGATCGGAGTTGTCAGATTAGCTGGAAGAAGAGGCTCTGCATTGAGCCAGCTCGCTACCAGGAGACCAATAGCTTTGTAACAACGATATTAAGTTAGAGGGGCCAAATGGAGGGCAGCACTAGGCTCAGGTGAGACTCTACATCTGTGCATGTCTTATGCTCAGGCACTTTTCTCATAGCATCAGCAGGGCTGATGGAAATAGATTTGTTTGTTGTTTACAGCATGCAGCTGTGGATGCTGCTGCATGGGAGTTGTATAAGATTGAAGCAAATTTGTACTGAGACTAAAATATTGAGCTTTTCTCCAGTCAGCAGTCTCTGGAATCTTATTGTTGAAAACTTTATCTAGTTGTAACCCTCCCCAGGGTGATTTTGGTTTGCAGCTGCCCTGCTCTCTCTCATTGCCTGTCCCACACTGCCTTTGCATCAGCCAGCACAGGAGTGGGCTCCTGGTGCAGGAGGGAGTGACTGGACCAGGCAGAATTAATGACAGCCGGGTCAAGCATTTTGTACACTGGGTTTTCCAGAAAGCTTTTTGATTCCCAAATATCCCTTCGACAGCTGTCATTAGGAGACATCATTATTTTCTTCCTTTTAGCTACAACCTGAAGAAAGGGCTCAACATTTAGTGTGGGGCTCGACAGCAAAGCATAAGAAATCTATAAGTACATGGTGAAAAAGAGAGAGCCCTCATCAAAATGTAGGATTTATTATTTTCATAAGGTAGACCAGTTTCTAACAGAAGTATAGTGTGTTTCCAGGCTGGTGCTAGAAATTTAATTGATTAAGGCTTCTGATATTTTTTTGACCGAATTCTCCTGTAATTCTGAAAAACTGACTCCCTCATTTTATCAGTTATTGTCTGTGTTACAGGCAGACATGGAGACCTCACCAACATCTGAGCTTTGAGCAGAAGGTGCAGAGCTGCTGCCTCATTAGAGCAGCTGGGCCAGGGGAGGGTGAAGGGAGTCATGTTTCCAGTTTGCAGATGGGAAACAGGGGGTCACTGGTATGACCAAAATCATACTCAGAGGCTGTGGTGGAGTGACACAGGGAACTGAAATTTCACACATTTCAACCATCAGACCTTTTAATAATTAAAGAAGGTTTATTCAGTATTTAGCAAAATACTACATCTCAGGATGTTAGCTGACCTGCCAGAGCACATTGCTTTGTTTTCCTAAACATCATAAATCCTTCTGTAATTTTCATCTAGGACACTGTGATATTTTTTCAGATTTTTGGCACAAAAATCCCTTAGAAATATTAGCATGCAATAGTATGGAGATTTAACAACCTATTGCTGTGAGATTCTTTTGGATTATTATCTAGGAAAGGTTTAGAGCTTTCAATAGGGACTTTTTTGTAAGAAGTCTTTTAAATTAGTACGGACCCTAATCCAACATACTAGTGTACATTTTCATTATACTTGCTGCAGTTTAGCTTATGGGTAATGCAAAGGAATAGAGAGCGGTGTAAGCTCTTTTACTAATTTCTCTTTGGCCACAATGATCTTTTTTTAAGCACTTCAGCTTCACAGGGCATTTGACTGAAGTTTTGATATCCACCTGGAGAAACAATTTCTTTAGAAGAAAGGTATAGCACCGAGTCCTGTGTTGACCCTACAAAGAGCTGTCTAGTTCTGAAAGAAGGCCTTCTGCAAATCTCTGTGTGCTTGCTCACACACGTTCCCACGCAGGCTCCGTGACTACAAGGCTGTTGTGGATCACTGGGTATTGCAGCAACAGGACTGAGAATATTAGTTTGCACCTAACGTGTTCTGTGCTCTTAGCTGGGACAAGGGTCAAACAGCAGAAGTGTGGTAGGGGAAACAGGCAGCTGTAACATCCAAAGACATTACAAAGGTGTGCTGAGACATCCTTTCTGTTGTGTGTGCAAACACCTGCTTGCTTTCTTTCAGGCTAAGGACAGCTGTTCCTCCTAAGAAAACTCAGTGCCTGCTTCCTATCCTAGGGGCATGTATGCCAGACCTGTGCTCAAAGACCTGTGTTCAGAAGTCATTCCGAGGCAATAAAAGCTCCGAGTGGCAGTGGGGAAGATGTAGTTGGTTAAGGCACATGTTCCAGCATCAGCACCTCACACAACTCAGGGCTGAGGGAGCAGTCAGCATTGGCAGTGCCCTGTCCACCTCTACAAACAGCTGCAAAGAGAGGAAGGACAGGAGCAAAGAAGGTGTGCATTTCCAGCTTTGCTCTGTTATGCATTTTCCCTGAGGTAGCCTGCAGCAGCTTGCTCACTCAGTGCCCTGTGCTCTGCTTGGCACAGCTGAGGCAACCCTGTTGATGCTGGCAGCACTGTATTTCCTACACGTGACCTCCACACCTTCTAGGAACACCATTTTAAAGGAGTATCTGTGCCTAATTTCCAGATTTCAAATGTTGTGCTGCACCTTACTGTGTTCAGAAACTGTAGACACATCCTGCAGTTCATGGGCATGTGCACTTGTGCTGGGTTAGTCTGTCTGCCTACCCTCCCCTGCCAGCTCCACCTTGGGGTGGAGGACATGGCTTGGAGGCTGGCAGATGGTTGTAAGATGTGCAGGAGAGCATTGCTGTGGCAAAGGCACATGCTAAAGGCCACACTCCAGTAGCGTAGTGGCAGAGTTAGCCCTGAGCCATGAGTGCAGGACCATCTCAGCTGTCTGAGATTGCACATTACCTGCCTCCCTTGGAAAGAGTTGTTTTAGCTGCCATTTAGCTTAGAAACATAAGACCCCTTCCTTGACTCAAGAAAGTCTTTCTCACAGCACTTGAGACAGCTTTTGAGCCTTGTTTATAGAAAATTGTGAAGATTTCTAAAGGAGGAAGGGGAGAGAGTCTTTAAATTCTGAGGGGAGCCTACTCTTATCTGCGGAATTAAAACCCACTATTTAGCTGACTAGCTAAATGGATACCTTACATTTATAATAATTCTTTCAAGATACACCAGCTAACCCATGTGATTTCAGCAGCCATGGCTCCAGCATCTGGCTGTGTTTTGACGTTTCGAAGATGTAGAGGTATTGTGTGGAATTGCAATGTTTTTGCTCAAACGTCAGTGATAATATTCCTGGCATGCTCAAGCAGTGGATATGTCTGTGCCTAGGTACCTCATTATCTGCAGATGCCATAATGAGAATATGAATGCTGTCAATCACTTTGAGACACTTGTAGAAGCAATAATATAGGAAAGTTGTCCTTGATTTTCTCTTACTGCTCTGTGTTGGTAGGCTGGGAAAATCATTTGGATGTGAGGAACTTGGACTTTGTTTGGCCTGTTCTTAACAAACTTGGATCTCTCTCAAGCCAAAGTCACTGAATATATCCAATTCATCTTTCCTTGAGCGGGAAGGACAGGACCCACAAGGGACTCTCCCGGAACCTTTCAAACAACTTTTACCTTTAGGAGAGGTTGTGGGGGACTTGCAATGGTTTATCTGATGTGACCATCAATGCCTTCTATAATCTTAATTATAGAATTAAAGTTTATGGATGCTCCCTCCCTCTTTACTTCAAGACTGCATAGACAGCTCAGCTTCAAAGTGGAAAAATCATACTTTCCAACCAAAAAGTAGTCAAAAATCTTGAGAACAGACTATCCCTGGAAACCACCTTTTCATCCAGAAGGGCTTTTCCCAAGCTAGATGTGTGAAGGTTTTTAATAAGTCTTATGAAATCCCTACAGATGTAGATACAAAACATCTGCAATAGTCGACAGCTTCACAGATTTACTGAAGTTATTTCGGAAAGGCATATTCTGTAAGTAAACATCTTGCGCTTCCTAATTATCAAAAGGGGAAATAGTTTGACTAGCCTCTCCTTATTTTTTGCTCATTTCAATTTGACATCCATGGAATATTGGGTAGATAATATTAATCTTCCCTGACTCTGATGTCTGAAAGTTAGACAATTAAGTCTGAGCTAGTTACCCTTTAAAGCCAGTGGAGTGAAACAGGGCAGTTTGTGCTAAGACAGAGTCTTAGCATTGGTCAAATGAATTGGATTTATAGTCTCCACTGATGATAAAAAAAAGATGTAGCTTAGCCTCTAGTGCAGGCTGGATACCTGACATTCTTAATGCTGGGGGGATTGATTCCACCCATCACTGCCCACAATATTGCATCATGCCCTCGTGTTTCCCACATCTGGCAGTGAGCCTCCAGAAGCTGAGGTGGCTCTCTGGGGGCACTGGCCAGGGGACTTGTCTCACCCAGTCATGCTGCAAGACAGCCCAGCCAAATCTCCCTTGGCCTCAGCAGTGCCTGGCTGCCCCTAAGAAATGCACTGTGTACCTTGCTGGGGGTGCAATGATAACTGTGTTAAGCTAGATAAAAGTCTAAATTAGGCCTAGGGAAGCATCTCTATTTCCCTGAGCAAAGATTTTCTGCATCCTTGCCCAGCATCACTGAAAGGGGTCCCAACCTTTGGATCTGCTCTGCTCTTGCAGGATGAGGTGAAGGCTGAAGAGTTTTATGGAGTGTGTGCTTCTGCACAGCCATTTCCAGAGGTTGTTCATGTGTTCCTCTCCTCTCTTTTAATTAATAAGTTAATGAATTCAGTCCTGATTTTGCATTGCCCTTTTGAGTGTTGGAAGGCATGATAAAGTAATCATGAATGTGTTGGTGGATGGCTTAAAGTGGCTTAAGATTCACAGATTTGAGGATGGTGCCCACGGGCGGGAGGTGACACAACGGGGTAGCAGAGGAGAGGTGTTGGGCTCCACTGCTGGATGAGTGCCTGGGAGCTGCTGTCGTTAGCAGGGTTACCATTGCACCCCCCTGGGCTGACCCCACTTTAAAAATTCTGTTGAGGTTTTTTCTGAAAGCTGGTTGGACTTTCATTCTGGAGTTACTTGAGCTCCTTCGTAGTTTACATCACTCTTGCTGCAAGTCTTTTGGGCACAGCTCCTCCCATCCTATCCTTGCATTTAACATAAACATAATTTAGCATAAAGGTGAACTCAATTTTATCATTTCATTGGGTCTCTGCACTGAAATTCAAACATGGTGTGTGTTTTCATTGAATTCATTTTACCTGTATAATCTCACATTAGAGTGGTATTGCCTTCCAGAGGGTCACTGCAGCCTTGCACTGAGATCATTTTGTCATTGCAAGTTTGTGTGATAATAGGATTACCAGAGGCATGTTTTGAAATTGTTCTGAGATTGCTGTGAGAATGTCAAGTCTCTATGCAAGAGCTTGCCTCACTAAAAGTAGCACAAACCAAGCTAGAAAACCTGAGGAATGTGAATGTGTTACAAAAAGAAACACATTTGACGTATCTTGCTCACAAAAGGAAACCATTTGTGTTTCTAGAAGTTTAGCAACAGGTGTGAAAGTAAATCAGGAATGTTAGAAAGAAATGAAATATTTATTGCAGCTCAGATTTACACATATAGGTCAAAGAACATACACAGAAAAGCAAATGGAGTTACTATCAATGTCTGTAGAAACAAATGCTGGTATCAATACCTAATTAAACAGCTTCATGTGGCACTGTGGTTTATCAGATCAATAATGAGGTCTGTCTCTTGGGGATGACCAATCAGAATCACAGAATCATTTGGGCTGGAAAAGATCTCCAAGACCATCGAGTCAAGCCTTCGACCCTCATCCTGCCACCAAGCCCAGAGCACTGAGTACCATGTCCAGTGGTTCCATGAACAGCTACACAGATGGGGACTCCACCTTCCTGGGCAGCCCCTTCTAGTGATTAACCACCCTTTCCATGAAGAAATTCCTCCTGATGTCCTGCCTGAACCTCCTCTGGTGCAGCTTGAGTCTATGTCCTCCTGTCCTGTTGCTATTTCAAAACTCGTGTCAGCTTTTTTTATTCTTAATAAAAATGTCCCATTATCAGCATTAGCACTACAATAGTGACTATTGTGGTATATATACAGTCATCTATGATTTCTTGTTTGAAATGCTGGTAACTATTATATGCAGAAGTTCTGATCAAATAGAAAGTGAACAAGCCCATAAAATTAATGTCATGGAAATAAAGAATTATTACAGCATACTCAAATTTTAAACAAGTAGTGGGAAGTATTTAATTTCTGCTTATCATTTTTGACACTGTCCTTAAGGCCTATTTAATTTAAGAAGGGCTTGTGGCTCCTTTTGGGAGAATAAAATAACTCCACCCAGAGAGGTGTATTGTATTCTATTCTATTCTAGTTCTGTCAGCTCCTTGCTTTTTTTCCTTTTGATTACAGGGCATATTTGCAATGTGATGTAGTGTAGCAGTATTATTTAAAATGTGGCTATTAAGCTTACCTACCATTCTGAAAGCTAGGCAAAGCTCAGATCATCCTGCATGCGTCCCCATCCAAACCTTAGCAGTGACAGATTAGCTTAGCAAAGGGCCTTGCCTGGCCGTCCCAGCTGGCTTCTGTACTCATTTCAAAAATATGTTTTCATCAAAAGCTCTTCAGCTGACAGCTGAGTTGGGGGGCAAATAAAACAGTAAAACTCCTGGCAATTTAATTTTTTTATGAAAGCTTTGACAAAAAAAAAAAAAAAAAAAAAAAAAAAAAAAAGAAAGAAGTTCATTGTTAAATCCTGCTCATCTTCAGCATTATTTTCTGAGTAACTCTTAAAGGTGCCTCTGTCTTTTACTACCAATTCCAGCTCAGAAAGCACCAACCTTTCAGAAAGATCAAACGAATTTCAGCTGGCCCTGAGGAGACTCCAGTCTACACGTGGGTTAAAGTAGGTCAGCACAGCATGATAGGCATCTGGGCTGTCCATGCACATGGATGATGAGTTGGTGGCTGGAACTGTGGAACAAGACCTCAGAGTTGCAGGTACTTTAAAACCAGTGATGCCAAGGGCGGCAGTCATTGAATCATGGAATAATTTAAATTGGCTGGGACCTCTGGATATCACCTGCTCCAACTCCTTGCACAAAGTTGATTAAGGTATTTCACAAGTAGTTTGTTTATTTTCTGTTCTAATTTCAAAATTATCTCACTTATCATTCAATGCACCTTTGAAAATGAAGACTTATACTGATTTTGCAAAAGGATAAGTTGAGGTAACCCACTGCAGAGCTTCTGACTGAGATAGATCCACAGATTTCCCCCCATCTTGCAGCTGTGTGTTTTCCTGCTAGGCATGCTGCCTCTCTGCAAGACAATTGGCCATTATCTACATGGAGGCACAAGATCCTTGTAATAAAATGCCCATCAAAGCATCAAAGCAGTCATCAGTGTGGGCTCATTTCTTCTCTTGGTATCATTCAGAGTTGTACATGTGTTACCCATGGGCAGAATTTGACCCTTACTGCAGAAATTAGAAGAGGTTAGTTATTAAAGCAACGTGGTTTTGAAATTGTCTTGGTAGTTGCTAAGCACATCTGTGATTATGTCAATTTAGGTTTGCTTAAAAATATAAAGCTTTCAGTGAAATGTTAGAAGCAAGGAAAAATAATGCTTTTATGTGTTAATGACATATTCTGGACAACGAAAAAAAAAACCTGCATGGGGTTATGTTCTGGGCTCCCTTTTATTTTGCAGCTCTGCATATACTGGATCGAGGTCTACAGTTGCTGACCACTGCTTTGATTATCTCACTGTAGCACATAATGCTTTGTACCCAGAGAATGTATTCCAGCAAGCTCCTAAATTGTATTTGGACAAAGAATAATTGAACACTGGACAGAATAACAAATGCTATGGTCAAGTTTGCTTCATGGGTTTATCGTGTTGTATTAACATGATAGAAATATGAATACTTAAATCTTATCTCAGGTATAGTTTATAACTGCATTAATCATTTACCGTATTATATATTTTTCATGTCACTAAGATTGTGAGGAAAAGATTCAATTTTCCCAGTGCAGTCAGTTGAATGTGGTTTAGATAAGTTAAAGGCATTGCATTAAACTGTTTCAACATGGCTTTCTCTTATAGATCCTATAAAAGGATGGGGAACATATATCAAATAGTAATAACTTATATTTTACTTTTTTTTCTTAAAGTCATATAGCAGTGCATTTTCCATTTTCATTAAAATCAGATAAATGAAGTTACTAAGTTTGCCACTTACAGGTAAATGCATTCAAATTGATACAGGAATTTTTACCTACTATATTTGCTTCAAAATGTTGAGGGGAAATGCTCTCCTATCAATTAAAGTAGCAGTTTGATAGACACTGAAATTATCCAGAGATATCATAAAGAGCAACAACAAATATCCCCAATATACCCAAAAGTGTTTCACTTTCCTTATATTTACTGGTGATGGGGAGTATGAACCTTCCAAATAAGAGAGTGGCTCACCAGCACACATCTCTGAGATTTCAGCACACCACAAAGCACTCCCATTTTACTCCACATAAAATAAGAATATTTACCAGCATATGCATCACGCACTGCTAGCTGCCTTTCTAGATCATTATATGAACACTGCACATTCATTGTCCAAGAATTATACGTAGATTCTAATTTGCAAGAGAGATACTGATTCATTTCCTCAAAATCAAGAGATGGCCAAAGGAAAAAGAGTGGATGGAGAGGTGAGGGGTGCTGGGGAGGCCGTGTCGTGGCCATGACATGGAAACACTGGGACTGGAGATGATTCATGGTGTCTCAGCAAGCTTTCACAACTGCTCATGGCCATGTTTTGGAAAGTCCCATTTAATACCAAAAAAAAAAAAAAAAAAAAAAAAAAAAAAGACAATTACACTATTCTAGCTGTCATGCTTTGCCATCATTCATTATTACTGCTTTTCAAAAGTTTTGTGCCTGGGAAAGCAGTTGAAATAGCAGGATACTCATGCCATGAGAGTGCTTTTGCCACAAAACTCTCTGCAATCATTTGTATCTATCTGATGCACTTCAACATCATGCTCTATTTGCTTTATGACTGTAAAAATAAATAGGATATTTTAAATATATTGTAGAACAATAACAACTTCTTTTCTGGTCGGATTTTTTCTAATTGAGAACAACTGAAAAAACCTTCAAGAAGTTGTACAATATGAAAGGTTTCCTGCTATGGAGGATTTATATGCCCAGCCTGTAAGTGGTGAGTGAAGTGTTTGCCAGCCCTCAGTTAGTAGTTTCTATGTCATTACTGCGTTTTTAGAGCGTTTTCCTTAAACTGAATTACTTTGTCACAGAATGCTAAATCAATTACATATGTGTCCTTGTAGCTACCCCATAAGTATACCTGCCATGATTTTTTAATGGTGCTTTTAGACTTCTTGTTTACTTCCACAAAGTGAAGTAAAGGTCATAACACAGTGCAACTTATTTCTTAAAGTTTAGAAAAAAATCAAAACAGCAGGTCATAGAATAGAAAGGTGAGATTCAAAGACACAAATCACTTCACAGTCACAAAAATTGCCAAAAAATAGCAGCTTGCAGCTGTGCACAGCAGGGACAGAAAACATTAAACACATGTTAAATAACAAATAGGAGACTTAAATATAGCTAAAAGTGGACCTTATTCTGAATAAATCATGTAAACTGCATCTTAATGGTTCTAAGGAATGTAATGGATCATGTGAAATATGCTAAATTTATATTGTTAAAAAATCAATAGCTAACCTCCTCCCTTTTAAAAAGGGAACTATTGAGTCCATGAGTAAATATTTTGTCTTTCATTTTCTTTCTCTATGTACAGCTGGATTTGTGAAATTTCATTTCATTTAAGGGCAAAGCAGGACTTGCATTCAAAGCAGTTTGGGTTTTGGGTATGAAACTATTTAACATTCTCTTTACAGAGGCTGGACTTTTAATGAAATTGTCCTTTTTCCCTTTTTTTTCTGTTACAAATGCAAAGAATGTGGATTGTGTCATTTTTTTATATACTCC
The DNA here is from genome assembly GCA_013399225.1 of Rhipidura dahli. Taxonomy (NCBI): domain Eukaryota; kingdom Metazoa; phylum Chordata; class Aves; order Passeriformes; family Rhipiduridae; genus Rhipidura; species Rhipidura dahli. The sequence goes on along the minus strand of VXAC01002685.1, from coordinate 314,610 downwards.
TGGTAAAGTGTTTGAATTGGTCTCTCCACCATCCTGCATTCATTTGTGGTGTCTGGGAAAGGGCAGCCATTGCTCAATGGACACGGCGAGCCTCATCCCATCCTTCCTGGGAACGAGCGAGGGGGGAGCAGGGCAAAGAAAGGAGCTCTTCTGTTTATGAGAAGCATGAAAAATAAATCACCACTTTGAGTATTCAAATCAATCCTGCTGGCAACTATCTTTCCCTTGAAATGTTTGTTGCCTTCTATTTCTGCCTCCTGAATATTTCCAAGCCTTTTTGCTTGCCTTCTGCACCGAGGGTCGCGTTTTAGCTTCACCGTGTATATCTTCCTTGAGATTAATGTACCTTAATGACATCATTGTGTGTGATGATGGGAAGGTCCCCAAGTTTGCTTTTCTTCCCATCTCAGTTGCACTTCTGAACAAATCAGCTCTTGGGCTTTGATGTTTTGTTTTTTTGTTTTTTTTTCCTTTAGGGCTATTTTTCTTATAGGCAATATAGCTTACCTATACATTTAGGAACTCTGCAGTCTCTCATTAGCTGCATTTTTGTCATCAATAATAAGTTCCCAAGGAGCCTTAATGCGAGGGGTAACAGATACAGTGTGGAGTGGAGCCATTGTTTGATAATGCAATATCTCTCATAACAATGTAAATAAGAGGCTGAATACATTTCAGGGTTCCTTTGTGCTCCACATTATTAGATGGTGCTCTATTTCCAATCTGAATATTCATAATATGCTCCTAGAGTGCAGCGTTGAAGTAAGCGGCTTTGAGGAAATTTTTTCCTTTTTTAAGTGGAAGAGAAAAAAAAAAAAAAAGAAATGAGGAGTGTTCTAATGAGGAACAGTTGAGTACTATGATTTAACATACTTCTGAGGTTTCTATCAGCCTGGAGCTGTTCTTTCTTGGCTTGTACACTGTGCATTTACATGGAGCTCTGTTTGGATGAGTGCCTTCCAAAGTACTAAATGCTCTAATGTACTGAAAAGCGATAAATATGGAAAATGCACACATGCATACACACAGACACACAGTGCAGATATACATAGACACACACACCTCCTTGCAGACAAACTCACCTGCCCCCATACAGATATTCACATCCCCTGCATGGACAGATGGGCAACATTTTAAAAGCAAAAATAATAAAGCTCTGCATAGTCTGTTTATTTATTACCTGCATTGCATAACACTGAAGTACCAATTAATGTGATGTGCTGCCTTTCTTCAGAATGAAGAAAGGGGAATAAAGATTAAGAGAAAAAAAACCCCCAAACATGGAATAAGACACGTGAGTGTTGTCACTTTCTCCTTGACCTTTCTGAACCCACTAACCTGAAAGGCAAGGGAGGGTTTAGGTTTAAGCAGCACAGGCTGTGTTGCTGGGTCTCGGGTACTGTAGATGCAGACAATAAGCTCTGGAAGCATGTCACTGTTTACCAAAGGGCTGTCTGCAGTGACCTCATGAGCTAACGACAGTGTTGGGAGCAGAAATGGTAATTGTGATTTTTATAGCACAGTCTTTGCTAATTCCTTTCCGTTCATTCCAAAAAAAACTTAGGCTGCGGAAAAAAAAAAAAAAGGAAAAAGGAGAAATAAAATAAGGAAAACAAAGCTGAATAGGTTAATGAAATGACAATAGAAAAGTGTCCTTAATGGGGATACAATTGCTGCCTGAAATATTTATCACTTACATTTATTTAGATCCTTCACGAAAAAATGTGTCTGTTTTCCTATACTTTGATTTTTGCTCTGAAGTTTCGAGGAGTTTTTGTGCTTTTTCATCTAATATTCCTCCTCTAACTCTCCCAACGTGATTCATTTCTTTAAGATCTTGTTTTATTTTTAAGTCATCAATTACTCAAACTTTGTTGGCCTATCTATTCTCTGCCATCTGGACCCCATACCTTATTTTAAAGCATGTTCAAATAATGACAACCTTCTTTTCTCAATTAATTTATGGGCTGTGGGGACCATTTTTCATTTGTTATCATGCACTTCCATTTGATCTCTCATATCTTTCTTCTGCATCTGCAACCATAGTGTATAAATCTTCCTCTCAAGCATTGTCATGGTGCCCAAGATATATAGGTGTAACTCCCTATTAGTTCCACAAAACTGACCTTAATTTCTAAAAATGGTATCAGATGCGAATAAAGTTTGGTAAGATGATTTGTTTTGATTTACTTTGTACCACTTATCTTGGAGTTTTCTTCCTACTTTTCTTTTATCTAATTTAGACAGTATAGTCTTGCAAGCACAGTTGCATGTTTATCCATTACCTCCCTGCCAATGCTGCTCCTTAGAGAGATGGTGCTGTAAGATTTTGGATGCTAAGAATAATAAAATGGCATTTTTCAGTAACCTGTAGTAAGTACGCAATTTCTTTTTGCATTTAAAAATGGTAATTTAGTTTCCAATAAAATACCAGGATTTTGTAGGGCTGATTGAGGTAGCATTAGTCTGGTAAAATGAACAGAAACAGACAAATCCAAATAGCTTTCATTTTATTCTGCTGTGTTGACAAATGGTAAGACTTAAAAATCCAATTCTCCCACCAAGCACTTACAAGAAGCTGGTTTGGACTGCTGAAGGGCTGTGGCTCATGAAACAAAAACCTCTTTCTTTTTGTTATTGTTGTGGGGGGGGTGGGGGGGGGTGAGGGAGA
>VXAC01002685.1:158216-303714 GCA_013399225.1 Rhipidura dahli | reverse complement strand
TTTTTTTTTTTTTTTATTTCCAACATAAATAGTGTCATGCTTAGAAATATATTTGCAATCAAATTTATGAAGTGCACAGGTATCACTTTAATCAGAAGCATCACTTCTATTTTTTGGATGATTTTTTTCCTTGCATTTGGTTTCTTAAGAGTGTGCAAAAAAAGATTCTGCAAATTCAGCACTTAAGAGAATTGATAATCAGACAGTATTGCACTTAAATCATAATGTTGCATTACATTGCAACACCTTGCTTTTCTTAAAACTCATGAAAATTCCCTCAGGACCATCTCTCTTTAGAGAAAATAATAGATTTCATCACTAACAATCCCAAAAGAATTCTTGCACTTTGGACTGCTGGTTTTTTTGTTTTCTTAAAAAAAAACCAAACCAAAAAACAAAAAACAAAACAGCTTACACTCAAGAATATGGCTGCTGATGTGATAATTGAGACTCAGCTGGCAAAAATGGTTTTCTTTTCACAATTATCCTCTTGGATTTCATTCTGCAGGAATGAAAGAGGATGAAACAGAAGTCTTGGCAAAATTTCTGTGTTTGAATGGGAGAGGAGAAGCAAAGTGGCTGCTGTTGGAGGGGTTGTGCTGGACCAGCATGGGACAGAGTGACCTGCCCTCTGGTCACCACCCCCTGGGCCAGGAGAAGGAGCCAAGGCAATTCCAGAAGTGGGTTGAAGGGGAATATTGATGGGGACAGTCACCTCCTTCCTCCTTTGTTGATGACACAGCTTGTCCCAGGGATTTTGTTCGTGAAAACAACACAGTAACTGATGGGTAAATGTTATTGTGCGTGTGTGAATATCACGGGATTGCTCCAGCTCCTGTGATGTGATATCATACATCAGAGTCAAGAGGGATTAACAGCTCTGTCAAATGTCATCAGTGAAAACTGTGTATGTACAGTCAGCTCCTGTGGAAACACTTCTGAGCAGCTGAAGTTTAATTCAAAGAATTTTCAAAACCATCTCCAATTGTCATAAATAGGAGATTCCCCAGAGAAGCAGATGTTAGTTCTACCAAGAGCAGTAAAGCTTAAGATGGAAAAAAAATCATAACTATGGGCAAACTTTACTCATAGTGGATTTGTAGGGAAAGATCAAAAAATTTACAGTGGATGTCATTTGCTGTTTTAAAATACTATCATGTGTGTCATTAAAGAAAAAAAGAACATTCTCTTAAATGTCTCTTCTTTAGTTTTGAAATGAAAAATATCAAATAGTTAAACTTTATTATGTGTAAAATTGTTTTTAGATCATGATGTAAATGCTACATACAAGAATCCAAACTTGAAAAAGCAAGGAGAAGCAGCTTGCTGCAGAAGGATCCAAGCCACCAAAGCCAAACAGATGTTTTTAAACTAATCTGATGGCAAGGGCCACGTGCCATCATCTGTAACTGAGCCCTTATGGAGGGAGGCCAGGATAACTTGGGGTTGTAAGTCCTGGTTTGGCTTTTGAGAACCATGTGGAAATCCTTGCAGTGCTTTGTGGAAAAGGCAGATGCAGTTTCCATCAAAGTCCTGGTTTGAGCTGCTAAAGACCATGAGCTGAATGGGCCGAGGTGGCTGCAGCCCCAGGAGCCTCCTGCCCAGCCCTGCAGCCCTTGGCTTTTCCTCTGCACGTGGCACAGGAGCAGGACACAGACCAGAAAGCCTTTGGCTGTGGCTGAGGAGCAGCCCTGGTGCTTTGTGCTGTGCTGGCCCTCGCTCTGCTGCTGTCTGGAGAAGGTTCCATGGTGCTGCCTCATCCCCCACCATGGGGAAATCCACCACATTTCCAGGCAAACTTCAGCTCCTCCTGCAGCTTTCCAGAAGAGGTTTACAACCCACACTGCACTCAATATACACCAGGTCATGACCTTGGAAAGGAAAAGGGTTTTCTTTAAAACAATGGTCATGCCTCAATGTCGAGCACTGTGCTTAATCCTAATGAAAGTTGTGTAAAAGTAGTGTATTTGGTTACTAAATGTCTTCCTTCAAAACTAACCAAGTTTTCCAGCTACAGCATTAAAAAAACCAAACAACCTGTGACCAGTTCTGTATTCTTCTGGTCTGTTTTTCCTGCTATAATTCTTGGAAGTGACTGGGGTGGGTAGCACTCGTGCAGGAGTTATGTGCCTATTGAACCCTAAATGTTAGTTATAGCATCATTAAATCAAAGGAACATCTCACCATCTAAACAGGTCTCTCTGTAAATGGCGCTTTGAGCAAGCTGGTCATGGGCATCCCTGCCCATGGCAGGGGAGTTGGAGCAACATTAGCTTTAAAGTCCCTTCCATACCCAACCTGTCTGTAATTTTAGAGTTAAACTCACTGAGATTTATCAGGACCTCAGATTCTTAGCTATAAAGGGAAAAAGTATTCCCTAATTGGGAATAAACTTTTAATAATAGATCTGTTGCTGTTCAGCAGTGTGAGAGGTGCCCCAAACTGCAAGTAGCTTGGGCCACCTGCTCAGGTCCTAAGGTTGGCCTACACTGAGCCAAAATATTAAGCAATGTCTATCAAAGTCCATAATTGACTCATCTGCAAGGGCTTTTTTCTAATATCCTGTACTTCATTGGAGTTTAAAAAGTCAAGCTCTGTGTTCTTATTAGGTTCAAAGAGCTTAATTACTGTATAAGGAATTAAAATGGTATTGAAGTTTTAGCTTTCTGAAGATTAATTAATACAATACATAATTAAACTTTAGGTGTATTTTTAAGGGAAGACATGCTCAGGTTACATGAATTTAACCTTCAGCACCGACCTTGTGGCCCTGTGAAGAGAGGACAGCAAAGCTCTGTTGAAGAAATTGGGAAAGCAATGGCTGGAGGACAGCAGTGACACTGCACAGGGGAGAGACACCGGGCTCAGTTCCCAGTCATTTTAAACTAAATTATGAGGAAGGCTTTCTTTGGATTCTAGTTCATATATTGGCACTTATTAGGTTGAAAAACCATCCGAGACAACCTGTGCAGCCTTACCTGTGATCCTGAGCCCTTCAGAACTTCCTGTGCCAGGTCCTGCCACTGCTGGTGGTGAGGAGTTTTGGGCTCCATTCCCTGAATGGTCTGACAGTAAAATACACGTAGAAGTTGAATGCTGCAGGCTCTGCAACTCAAACTGGGCTGTCTGGGGGTCTAAGCAGTCAAAATGCCCCATTTTCACCCTCACCTTCACACACTGGGGCCTGGGACCTGTGAATACCACTCTGGGAGCTGGGCATAAACATGTTTTCTGTAGGAGGCAGGTATCCATGGTCAGAATGGTGCTCAAAAATGTTCAGCCAGGGAAGACAGGCTCTCCTAATTGTCTTTGTTTCACAGCATAATGTAGTACTTCAACTTTTAATGAAAACACATGGGTTAATGTTATTTAAAATACATTTGGGATAAAGGCTGCATATGAAATAATGTCAAAAGGATAAAAAAAAATAAAAATAATAAACTACAGCTTTCTCTCAGAAATATTGCACTGGAATTATTTAAGAAAGAAAGATCCAATATTTTCTGTTTGGAGAATTTTAATGAATAAATGTTATTCTTATTTATTATTTACTACTTTCAAAATTTAATGAATAGTCCTGCTGATAATTTCTTTATTTCTATATTTATAGAATTACAGAATTTCATACATACTGAACTGTGTTATTATCTACACATGTTCCGCCTTTCTGTAAATACAGAAATTTGGTGTTTGCTAGTAGAACTATTCATTACAATTTGAAAGTGGATAAATAATGAATAGCAATGCCATTTCTTCATTAAAATTCTACAAAAGGGAAATACATACTCGTTATTCCTTTCATGAATTCGGCCCATTGAAGGTTCATAAATAATTGTGCTTCACAATTGTGTCTAATTAGCAGTGAACTTAATCCAGTGCATCCAAAAGCCTGAAGCAAAGGGAGGGATTTTTTTTGTTGCTGTTTTATTTCTCACTCTTAGTGGCGACTGCCTGATTTTTGAATGCACCTTTGCTGATAAGGCAAAACGATGCATCTTCAAAGATCAGTGTTACATATACTTTTTGTTTTGCCCCAGATTTCCTCTTTTAAGTACCAGGTTCATAAACATTGTCCCTGTCGAACTTGAGGTTAGCTCAACAGGAGATCAGCAATTAGCAATACAGTGGCTAATAAATGAATCTCAAAAAATACTTCTCCACATCTAAGTTCTCCTAGAGTGCTTTTGTTCCCTAACACGAGCTTCCCCGCAGAGCTGTGCTTCTGCAGGAATCTCTCGCTATGAAAGTGTTACTCCTGGAGCGAGCTCGGCCGCTGCATCTGCTGTGGAAACACCCGCAAGGAAGGGTTGTGCAAGAGGCACAAGGTTGGGTCTTCCCTGCCAGGGGGGCCTGGGAGCCTTTCAGCACATGAGCAGAGTCACAGCTCTTCCTTTCCCCCCTGCACTGGCTTCAAAGTCAATATACAAAATAAACTGATGGCATTGTTAGCGGGTATTTACCAACAGCGTGCCCTGAAGAACTGCTAGGGAATGATTTATACTGAGCCGTCTCTTTTCTCTGTATAAACTGTTTTACTGTGGAGCTAGACATGCTAAGTGTCCCATACTTTTCAGCTTTCACTATCTCCAGTTTCTGTGATGTTTATCACATGCCTATAGAGCGGATCACATTGAGGGTTTTCAACAGGCTTGATAAAAATCCTAAATATATTCGTTGTTTTCTTCTCCCCCAACTAGTCAGTCATCAGTAGTGCTGTTGGCTTTGTTCTTTGTACATTTTCAAAGGAGCTGAATCTCATACTCCAACTGATTTGATGTTATCTGAATCTTAAACCATAGCCAGCTATGAAACATCTAAGTCTGTTATGAATAGTCGTTTAAACCACCAGTACTTCTTTATGAGACACCAGCAGGTTATTTGATTATATTACAATCACATGTCTTACAGTTGAACTTTACTATTGCCAATGAAAAGCAGAGAAGAAGAAGGAAAGGGAAACGAATCTTTGCTTTTCTTAGTTTCCTTTGTATCTCATATGAGTCATACAGTAAGGATACCAGACAATGTCTTTATTGAATTTATGCCATCAAACTATTTAACACAAAACCAGATATATTTTTAACTGACCTTGTCTTAGAAAACAAAGACAGACTCCAAAAGATTTCTCAAGTGAAAGCCCCTGATATTACAGTGTCAATAAAATAGACATCTCTTTTGGTTTTCCTCCCTATTCTTTACAAAAACCAAAGGAAAATCTAACAACAAATTTCTTGAGAGAACAAATTTAACTAAAATAACACCATAGTCTGGTCTTAGAATCATCTCAGCTCCTTCCAAATACAAAAAATAGAAAAATAAATGCTGTTCTGTCATCATATTTCACCCCTGAGAAATTCATATCCTCCAACAAACAAAACTATGAATTAAAATGATCTTTCAATACAACTGCTGGAGAAAGTTACCTAGGGAAGAGTCAGAGATTAGATATATGGACTGGTTTTTGTTCCTAGTTCTGCCACCAGACATACAGAATGACACTGGACAAGCCAGGGATTTTTTAGGTACCTGCTCTCCCATAACAAAATCCATAGCCATGAGTTAAATCCTGATGACTTATAAAATGCATCCAGAGAGTTAGGCACTGAGAATAATAAGTGAAAAGCTTTCTAATATAACATAAATCTAAAAAATGTACTCACCCTTGGGCATAATAAAATGGGCATAATAGTATTCTCCTACCTCACCGAGTGCTCTCAGCATACATTTCCAAATGCATAGATTCCTAAGGACTGCAGAAATAGTTTTGGAGACCCTCCTATCCTATCACCCCAAACAGACCCAGACATTGCCTGTCCCTGGCACAAGGTGTGGGTGGGGGCACAGGCCATGGAAAGCACTGATTATTATTCTTACTGTCTGAACAGGTTTTTACCTGGGATTCTTCATCTGTCCATAATAATGCAGGAATCAAATCTTATGAACTAGTTGGGATGAGAAAGTTTGTGTTTCCCCATGGTTTTCCCTTGTCTCTGACACTGCTGTTTTCTATAAGTCTGGGAATTATCTCGAGGACCTCAGAAACCAGAATTCAGCAGTTCTGATTTTGTGTTTGTCTTTCTGTCAGGCCTCTGAGCAAAAAACATTGACTAAATGCTTGTCCATGTCTAAATTTTCAGAGCAAGAATGTGTAACTCTTCCCTTACTTGTTCTTTGTGCCCACAGGCTCACAGAGCAACTCAGTGAGAGACCTGCAGAAGTGATTTCCCATCTGAGCATGCTGTGACCTGGATGCACATGTAGGGATATTGTTACAATTTCTGCAACCTAGGTGCAGAGGTTTGGAAATATGCCCCCAGTGACCAGTCATCAGTGAAACTGAAATGAGGACAGCATCATATAAGAGGCTTTCTGAATGCCTTGAAATATACTCAGCATATTTTAAATGGCTTTAATTCTACAGTACTTTTAATATAACCCTTTAAACATGAGGGAACACAAAGGGAAGGTTAATTGGAATGGCTAATTAAACATAGTGAAGTTAAAGAACTGGAACACTGGGATTTTGTTTTGATATTTAGCAACATCTCATAACCCTAAGGAAATTGATTTAGCCTAAGGTCTGGTATCTTTATAAATTGCAACATAGCCTGGAGACCCAAAGGAGAGACAAAAGGGTTGAGTGCTTGTAACAACAGATTCCCAAAGGAGCCCTAATAACAATTATAACCAACATGATTATTTGCATTAGTTAAAAAATAAATCCATCTCTCAGGTTTTAGTCATTTTGTACTGATCAACTAGGATATGAAAACAGTGAGAGAAAATCTGCAACAAAAGCACTCTGAATCCCAGGATCCAGAGGACAAGAATTCATATCTCATGACTCTCTTTTGTGGATCTGCAGCCGCAATATGCATTTTGCCATAATGGATAATCCCATAACAATTCAAACTGTTTTCCAAATCTGTCAATGAATAATAATTAAATAGAGGTTTTCTAGACTTTTCTAGTCTTGTTCACCAGTCTTAGAATAACCTATAGATAAGAAAACAAATAAAATATCCAAGTTGCAGCTGGCAAAAGGAAATACAAAAGAGGTGATTTGATGGCCAAACCTGCTCCTCACCATCAAAAATTACCAGTTCCTCATGCTCTGCTGTGCTGATAAACCAGAGGCAAATCCCATAGAGCAGAAACTGTCAAACAGCCCTGAAATGAGAAAGCGTGGAGCAACACCACCAGTAAGATCCTAAACCTTATGTTTTTTCCAGTTTTGGGACCAGGGTCTCCTGTGCACACTGGTACAGGGCATGAGCAGGTGTGACAGAAAGCTGCATGGCTGATGTCACAGACTCAGAGCACTGAGGGTTGGAAGGGACCTCAAAGACCATTGAGTCCTAACCCTGCTCTGCCATGGGCAGGTACACCTCTCACCAGACCAGGCTGTCATGGCCTCATCCAACCTGGTCTTGAGCAGTGCCAGGCTTGGAGCAACCACAACCTCCCTGGGAAACCTGGCAATATGTCTCACATTATTAAACTGGAAGTGCAAACAAACGCTGCTGAACCTCTGATGCCTTTGCTCAGTGAGTTCCATTCCATGAGAGCTGACCTTACCACAGAAAATAAACCTTTGCTTTAACCAAGGTATCCAGATGGCCTTTGAGGCACAGCTACAGGCTGCTGAATACTGAGAACAAATCAATGGATTTGTCTGGGGGGGTTGGTGGTTGTTTTTTTGGTTTTGGTTTCGGGTTTTTTTTTGTTTTGGTTTTTTTTTTTTTGCTTAGGGTTGTCTTCCACACAATTGTCACAGGGACATGAAAAGCTGGATGTTTTCTTTAAGCGTTTTCCTTACTTAGTTCCCACAGAAGTTCCCACAGCAGTGCACAGTTGGCTCAGGGTTGTTTACCTTCCCCATTTCTGATATCACCATTCAGCTGCTGCGGTCTCATAGCGGTGCACAGATTACAACGCCTGCTGGAAAACATAATGTCTCAGCCTCAGCAAAGGTGCCAGGGGAATTGAGAGCACTCCTAAGGATTAAAGCAAGATCCCAGCCGTACTTACATTACCTGAGCACTTGGCATGAGGAGGAGTCAGTGTCTATGTTACCATTAGTCACATGGCTGATGCAAAAGTGCATAATCTTTTTAGGAATGCTGACTTCTATTAATTTAAGGATACCATGATCAGGTTACTGGAATATTAATAGCATAGATGCATAGAAGATTAATGAACTATATGGGTGTGTTTTAGTTTAGTAGCTGGACTGAAGGAAAGCAAGCAGAAATACAGCATGCATTTATAAAACCCCCAGTAACCAAGCCCCAAGCAATTACCTGGCATGTGCTACATCCATGCATCAAAAACAAGGTGTATCTATTTTGTCCAGACTCAGGAGTGATGACAAGGTTAGAGTTAATTGTTTGGACAGGACAAAAAGGTCTGAAGAAATGAGGTAATTTCTAAACTAGCAAGGCAAGTGGTGGGGAAGAGCATATTTAAGCAAATTCTATGGTGATGAACTGCCTTAAAGCCAGCATGGTCCTGCCAAGATCCTGTTATGATTGTCTGCTTCTACAAACAGCAGCTCTGTGGTGCCATTACACCACACCAGGGGCTGTGCACTTGGCTGCCAAGCAGAGCCAGGGACTCCTTGCCCATCAGCATTGCCACGATCGCCCAGTGACTGATCTTTTGCTCCTCACTCTGCGTGGATTTGGGGTGTTCCAGGAATTACACCTGTAATCCTGCTGTCTCCCCAAAGGCCTTCAGCCTCAGGCAGAAGCAGCCCAAGAGCAGGTGGGCAAACCAGGCTCCAGCTGTAGGTTAAGTACTTGCCTCAGATGTCCTTACATCTCGGGGACAGAGAGAGCCACATTATGGCCACACACGTGTCTTTACTGTGTGAAAGTGGTGCTGGACCCCTCCCAGCTGCCCCCTGAGCCAGCACACGCCTTCCCCTCCCTCCCCAGCCCCGTCTGTGGCACTGCTGCTCTCAGAGATCACAAGGAAATCTGCACAGGGTTTTGGGAACTTGGAGAATCCTTGGATTTGGGTCATATCTGTGAGCCTTGGCAACGTCTCTCCAAAGACTACCTACATTTAGATACATAATTCTGATTTCATGAATACAGAGGCAACATTAAATGACTGTGTAAAGCTCTGATCCAGCTCTGAAACAATTTGCAGCCAAAAAGTGTTCAGGCACCAGATAAATCTGCAAAGCCACTGCTTTCATTAATATCTACAGAATGCTCGAGAGCAGAAGAGGCCTTTATGCACTATATGAAATATTTAACTGGAAACATATTGCCAATAATCAAATATCATGCTCGGAGAAACCTAAATACAGTTTAAGAATTTGGAACTTACTGCTGAGATAGCAGATAGTTTGTTCTTTATTTCCAAAGGTCTTGCAAAGTTTTGTCATTGCTTTGCAAAAATATCTGAGAGAAATGTGAATCCTCCCTGAAAAATCCAGCAGCAAAGGACCACTTCCCAGCTGTCTTTGTTGCCCATTTAGGAAAATAGAAAATGGTTTCACAATGATTGCTTTCACTTTAATTCCACCCCCCCACCCCCAATTTCATCAGGAGGAGATTCTGCTCCTAAAAGGGTGGTGTAAGCCCAGAACCACTCTGCTGACTTCACAGAGGCGTAAATGAGAACAGAACAGAGACAATTGCTTTTAAATGGATTAATCAGAGCAAGTTAAATAAAAAGCAGAAAATTCTGTCCCCGTTTTATATTCAGGTCAGAATTTGGGGATTTGTTCTCCACATTTGCCAGTGTTTCAGAACTAGGAAATAATATCTGAGAATTCTTTTTTCTTTCTTGACAAAGAGCGCTAGTCAAAAATTGGGAACCAGATGGCTGCTTATATATTTCTTTTTTTTTTTTATTTACTGCAATACTAAAGCCACCATAAAAAAGCAAAGTTGAACAGACAGAGCTAATAATATAATCATTCAAAACACCTGCAAACAGTGCAGATGGGCAATTTCTGTCTGCAAAATCATCAGTGAAAGACCGCCTTCCCATATGGGCAAATCTAGCTGCCTTAGAGCTTCCTAAGCTCTGTCCCTTACCTTAAGAAAACCTGCATTGAGCATATGCAGTCTTTTTATAGCAGAGCAGAAGTGTCTGTATCTGCCTGTTTATTTTAGTTAAATATAACTTACAGCACTTATAGCCCTCTATCAGTGCATTCCATTTGCCCATTGAATGTCCCGAAAGGGCAGAAACCCTGAAGTAGCAAAGCAAACAGCTTTTATTCAGGCAGAACGTTTACAATTGTTAATGTATATTAATGAACCCCAAACACACAAGTTTTATTCCTTCCTGCAAGCAGTCATGGGACCAAGGTTGATGTTGCTGGGGTGTGTGAGCACATATGTCTGTCTTATGTGTGGGTATGTGTTTAATATTGGGTTATGAAATTATTTTCCCCCCTTATTAAAAAATAAACCCCCCTTTTGGGATCCTTTTGGCATTCTCCAATGTTAAAATAGGCTGGGAGAAGGGAAGGGAGTGAGACCTGTGGTTTTATGGAGCTGCTGCTGCCACTGATCCCCAACAGGATGGGCTGACTGGGCTTTTCACAATCTTTCTCACTCCCCAGCTCCTTGTCACCAGTTCAAGCCTGGCAGGTGGGGAGCTCCCCAGTGGGAACTCAAACCCTTGTGGAATGACCTGCAAACAGCCCCCGTGGCCCTGAGCTCCTCGTGTCACCCTGGCACACTCATTGAGGTGAAACACTCACCTCTTATGTGGTATTTTTGAGCATCATTAAGAAAACTCACCACCTAAACATCAGTTTTTTATGTGAAAGTTTTATCCATAAATTTGATTATCCTTCAGGATACATGATGTTGGAAAAAAGGAGTGCAATTAAACACTGAAAATGAAAGTAGAGCAAAGCAATGGTGTTTCAAGCCAAGGAAATCATCTGCAATACTACTTTATTCAATGAATTCACTCTCTGTTGTGTCTTTGCTCTCACAACACATAAAGGAACCACAGACCTAACACTTTTCTTTTTTTTTCCTAAATACTAGCTGTAGACAAAAATAGAAGGCTTAACTGCATTTTTACTCTGCTGTTCTTGTTAGGTGTGGGCACCCACACAAACTGCTAAATAAAAAATGCTTCTTGTTCCAGAATATATAAACTCACTTTGAAATTCCCTGTTGTTCCTTACAAAATTTGGTTTTAATGTATTTATTCTGCCCATAGTGATCTCAAAAGCAAGTCCAGCTGAAACACAAATGGTCAGGAAATCACAACATGAATTTTGTGGTTTTGTTTTTTTTTTATACCTCTTAAAAACCTACCTTAAAACGAGTGCACTGGTGAGTGTCCACAGCCAGGACATCATGGAAAGGGGGTGAGTGCAGCTCTCACCGAGGCAGTGACCTTCTCCAGGCGTTTTCTGCATTCAGGGTCCATGCATGAGGTCTCTCTGGAAGGAGTTCATTGCTGTGACAGGGCCTTAAATTTCATTTTCTTCAAATATGTGCACAACTTTGAAATTTGTGTTGTATAAATACTTCCTGGCAGTGAAATGCAACTTCTCAAATAGCCAGTGAAAGAACACAAAAGGAGCAGAAACCAGGCCACAAGGAATGCAAACATTCACAGAAAATATTGTACATTATGTACCTAGTTCTGGTGAACATCATCATTAGGCCATTTCACTGGGATGCACAGCATTAGCAGCTCATGTTGGTGTTTTAACAAAACTATTAAAAGGGGAATATGTTGTAGAAAGGGAAGCAGGGGGGAACCCAGGTGAAGACAGACCTCATATCTACATTACATGTGAATACAATCCTCCAGAAAAGCCAAATCTGCTCTCCAAGCAAGAGCTTGGGAGACTACAGCTTTTACAATGCCAGCTCATGTAGGAAGAAAAAGAAAGATGTAAAACCTTTGCCAGGGCTTCCTATAGTGCAGTAGCTCCATTATTACTATTAAATATCTTCCTTTCAAAGTTTCCTGGATTTCCTAAATGTAACAATAATTTTAATAATTACAAACCCAAGAATACTGCTTCTATGGCCAACTGTGTTCCCTGTTTTCCTCCAAGCTAAAGCTCTGCTTTCATGTAATACATAAAAGAGCAATATTGCTCTGATGAACTAAGACACATTAAATATCTAATTAACATTAAAATATTGTCTCTTGTCATTAGCTTCATTTGCACTTTAAGTGTCAGTTCTTGAGAGGGAGGTTCAGAAGCAATGACCTGGCCCTTGAATGAAAAAACAAAAAAAAAAAAAGAAGAAGCAAGGAAGAAAAGAGAAAGAAATGCAGTGTAGGATACCATGTTCCACACACATAGAGCTGCTTTCCTGGGTACTCGGGCTCAAAGCAGGTTTCTCCATAAATAAGAGGAACTCTTTTCTCTCTTCTTTTTGTTTTTCCACTGGTCAACCTCCTCCAGACTTCTACAGAGCAATGACTTCTGGCCATGAGAGGGGTAGGGGCTGATGGGGTGACACCCATCTTGCCCCTTTCCCTGCACACCCACTTACCCAGCATCAGCTGATGTGGCTCAGCCAGCCTGGCCAGGGCTTTTCTGCTCTGGCTGGGAGCTGCTCCTGAGACATCCACTCACCATCTGAAAGTGCCTTGGCCAGGCCTCCAACAGGGTGGCACCTTTGGGGGGAAGACATCCTGGGAATCTGCCCTCGGGTCACAAAAACTAAACCCTGCCACTGGCAAGTAAGCCAGCTTGATGACTCTAATTAATTTATTCAAACAGATACCCTTTTGTGATCTTCCTGATGGGAGCAGGAAGGCAAAGAAAGATCATTACTTTCATTTTAAACTGACCAGTTTGTTAATCAGGTTTTGATTATTTATGTTGCTAGGAGGTCTGTGCCAAATGAGAACTGTGTTTGTTTGTTTATTTATTTATTTGTTTGTATGTTTGCTTTGTACCTGGCACTGAAACATGACAGATCCCTTCACAGCATTCCTTCATCACAACCTTAGGGCACAAACCCCACAAAGCAGCATGGAAGTGGATGTGGACACTTTCCAGCCCAGCTCGAGGTCAGGTGGAGCTGCACGTTCCGGGCTGGGTTTTTTGGCTCTCCAAAGTTTGTCTCATTAGAGGGGAGAGCTTAGCTGAGCTACTTGGAGCAGACGCTCGCCTCCAGCCGCCAGCAATTAACGTGTGCTCAGACAGGGGTGTTTATCTCTGGTCCATGTCTGGTAACAACTTTTTAAATTAAAATCACAGGGTCTTAAGCAAGCAGAGAATTTTTACTGTGAAACAAAGGACGAATATAATTTCTACAATACAGCACCAACACCATAAACAAAATAAACTTTCCTCCTGTCATCCCCTTAGAAAGACCCACTAATTCATTTGGAGTGTGATTACCTTTTTTCTTTGTTCTCAGGTTGGCTAGTGCAATCTATTAATAGCTCTACAAACTACTCCTATTTTGGTCTTCCCTATTCTTGTGAAGGCAGGATTCTGAGACAAAACACTGTTCTGTCCCCATTTCCTTGACCAGGAGAGTTCCCATCTGCTGGTGCCAGGGTGAGTTGCCTTTTGGGGCATGCAGCCTCCTGCACCAGCCAGGGACTGCCACCCTTTCCTTCCCAAAGCTGGAGGAGAGTGGTGCCTGCTGCTGCTTGGGGCAAAGGAGAGCAGGAGAAAATCCACACGTGTTTCATTGGAAACATGCCTCACCCATAATTTGTAATTTCTGTGTGTGCTGCCTCTTGTGCCTGGACACCACGATTAAATGCCAAAACATGTAAAACTAATTGTATCCAGGTAATTCCCTTAGTCAGCACACCTCGTGGTCACGTTGCTGTTATTCCTTGCCATTTGTAGGTCAGGATCTAATGGATGAGCTTTACAGGCCTGCATATTTCTTTTTGGAGTTCATTAAAGCCTGAAGCAATTGCACCTTAACATTTCCATGCAATTGCAAATTTGACCTCTGGCAACGGGCCTTGCGAATCGATTCATTTCCAAACCAGTTATGATTTGTCGTCACTGAAAAGTTTTGGTGGGGGGAGTGCCCACCTCGGAGCCAGCTGCGAGAGAGAGCTCCAGAGCAGGGCTCTGCCTGAGCCACAAGGACAAATGGAAACTGGGAGGCAGCTCTGACACTGATTAAAAACAGTTAATTATTTAAGAGACCTCAAGTTTTTCACATGTTAAAAACTGATGGCAAAACAACCGAGCGCACCCTATGTTTGGTTAACACCTAAAATTTGGCTTTGACCCTCTGGTGCCAAAGCAAAGAAATTCACAGTTAAAGCTTCGTGTCTGGGCAATACTCTGTGTCTAACTCACACTGTTTTTACAAAGGGTCTGTGCACAATTTTAAGTGCCATATGTCCAGGGTAAGGAAGATAAACAACAACAAAAATATAAATATCTTTTTTTTTTTTTTTAATAATAATACAGGGATTAAAATCTTTTAGAACATAATCTCGAGTAATGACTCTGTCTGATTACAGGTTTCCATTTTCCCTGGAGGTTCAGTTAATATTCTTTCAAACTATTATAACATGAATTAAAGGTTGTTGAGCTTTGTTTCTTTTTTTTTTTCTTTTTAATACATTGAAATATATTAAATTTGTGGAACACAGACTCCTAAATCAATGCTGGTGGCACATCTAAGGTGCAAGTGGCATATTTAAGGGATTTCCTTGGTTACAAATAATTAAAATTAGGTAATTTTACATTTTTAAACTGAAAAGTTCACTTCTCTTTATGTCCTGATTGCAAGTGTCTATAAGTGCAAACATGTAAACTGAACAGGAAATTGCATTTATTTTTTGGGTATAGCATAGCTGAAAATCTGCCTCAACCATAGAGCAGAACCAGACTGGGAACAATTACAAGAGTAGGTCATGAGTTTGGCAAGACTCTTGATCTTAAAATTCTTTTTATCACTGCTGCAAATATGTGAAGATTCAGCTTTCAGATATGGGAATCTGCTCTGTTTTTGCATGATGGACTAAAGGGATCTTTACTACAAGATGACATTCTGTGTGTAGGTGCTTACAAAAGGTGGTTTTCTCAGGAAACTTCAGCTAGCACAGTACCAGAGAGGCTCTCCAAAACACAGACATAATCTAAGATTTTATTATTTAAAACTAATGCTTTAACACCTTCAAGAAAGCAGCCAGCTGCATATGCATCATTCACCCTTCTGCCAGTGTCCCCCAAGAAGTGCTTTACTCCTCACTGTTCAAAATAAACAATGACAGTGTGTTACTCCCTTCCTCACATGTATTTCTCAGTGTCCTGCCTTCAGTTTCTCAGGCTTCAAAGTATAATCCCACAAACAGCTTCCAAAAATTTGAGACGTGTTGAGCAACAGCAGATAAAAAAATAATAAATTTATATACCTATTTCTAAAACATCCTCTATATCTGCATTTTGCCAACCAAACAAGCTCCCCAAATGAAACTTTTGCCCTCTTTATGCTTGTTCCAGGAGAATAAATCCAGTTTCACATGACTGAGTAAAATAGTTAATCAGGAGAAACCTCCTTTAATGTGTGGCCATGACAGCACTACAATTTATTTGAAAATGATAAAAGCGAGCCTTGGTCCAGGTCTGTGAAACCACAGTGAGATCTGTCCTCCCTGATCCACATGAAAATTATCAGCACTGAGGCTTTTGTTAAGACTTTTCATGCAAGATGTCATTTTTCAGGAATGTACAGTAGTTATCTTGTAGTGAATGCAAACAAAGTTATGAAGTCTACAAATTAAAGTAAAGATGAATATCCTGTTCTTAGACTAATGTAATATACATCATTCTATATTTCCATATCAAAATTTCATCTATTTTAATATAAAATAATTATACCAGATAGGATTTCCATCTCAGACTGTGACAAATATCTTATTGCTACATGAGGCAGCACCTCTGGTGGTCCTCACCACCCTTCTTAGAGCAAAAGGAAATGAGCCCTGCCAGCTCCTGGGACCTGGGCCCTCCAGAGGTCATCCTTCAGTGGCTTTCAAATTAGTGCCTGGCAGCTGAAGGGTGCAAAACCACTGCTTAGATGAGATTCTCTCAATATGCAGCCTGGTTGTTTTTCACTCTCCTCATGTCCCCGTGTTCACAGTGTTTCTGTGACAGTCCTGAATGGGCACCTGCTGAGGAGATGCTCCTAACTCGCTTCTCATTCAGAGGAGCAAAGAGAAACTCTCTTTGAGTTTGCACTGAGCTCTTTGGAGTCTGCACTGTCAGCTGGGCCTGTCTCCTCCAAAAGCTTCTGGGATGGCAATGCATCACTGGCATGGAGCAGAGGCACGGCTCCTCACTGCAATTAGAACTGTAGCTGTGCTAGCACAAAGGAAGTGTTGCCCTTTCTGTGAACATGTTGTTCTGCCACTCCTGGGAGCTCCTGGCTGAGGACCAGTGGAGATTTGGGTGCATACAAGGAGCGTGATGACGTGCCATGAAATCCTGGCACTGATTCCCTGAAGCCCTGGAAGCCTCACAGCAATCTCAGCAGGGCAATCCATTTTGGCGAGCTTCCTGGATGCTGCACTGACACTGCAGATACTGCCATTCCTCACTGGAAGAGCCTGCTCATAGCTATCCTGGGACACTCACACAATGCTCCCAGGGCTTGCAGAGGTGTCTTTTGCATAAACAGAACCCACCATGTTTTGCAAAATCTTAGCTTTGGACATTTTGCAGCAAGAAAACTCGATTATGCATTAACACCAGCAATGTGAGGAGGACAGCAGCATCCAAATTCCTGCTGTCCTTTTGCTACTCTTACCATTCTGGATCAGGTTTGGGTGGCAGGGAGCAGGTTCTGTGATGCCTTCTGTGGGAGACTGCCAGAAGCTTCTCCTGGGTCTGACGAGCCAATGCCAGCAGCTCTGAGAGCAACCCACAGCTGGACAAGGCTGAGCCCAGCAGTGGTGGTGGCAGTGCAGCAGCTGGAGAGAGAAGTGAGAATATGTGAGAGAAACAATGCTGCAGACACCAAGTCAGCGAGGACAGAGCAGGAGGAGCCTGCAGGTGCCACAGCAGAGATTCCCCTGCTGCTCATGGTGCAGACCGTGGTGAGGAAGCTGTGCCCCTGCAGCCCATGGAGATCCACAGGGAGCAGAGATCCCCCTGAAGTGTGTGGAGGACCCCATGTTGGAGCAGGGGACACCTGAAGGAGGATGTGACCATGTGGGAAGACTGCCCTGGCACAGCTCCTGGCAGGACCTGTGATCCCACGGAGAGAGAACTACTCATGTTGGAGGAGTTCATGGAGGACTGTCTCCCATGGAAGGACCCCATGCTGGAGGAGGGGAAGAGTGTGAAGACTCCTCCTCCTGAGGAGGAAGAAGTGGCAGAGACAATGTGTGATAAACTGATGACAGCCCCTTTCCCTGTCCAACTGGACTGCTGTAGAACAGGAGATAAAGAAAATCTGGAGTAAAGTCAAGCCTGGGAAGAAGGGAGGGTTGGGGGAACATGCTTTTAAGGCTTGGCTTTATTTCTCATTATCCTACTCTGATTTGATTGGTAAAAAATTAATTTTTTTCCAACTTGAGTCTGTTTTGCCCTTGACAGTAGTGGCTGAGTGATCACTCCCTCTCGTCTTATTGACCCATGAGCCTTTCTTTATATTTTCCTTCCCCTGTTCAGCTGGGGAAATATATATTTTCCCTCCCAGTGTCAGCCTGGCCTTGATGGGCACCTGGTCTGTCCCCCTCAGGGTCAACCCACCACACATTTGTAAAATGGATGTATCTGTTATCACCCACATCAAAGGCAACATGTGGGGCAGCAGAGGGATTTAGAGACACTTAAATAACTGTAAAGTGGTGACAGTAGAGAGATGGTGTTAGGAAAAAGCAAAGTATTACTTTGGCAGGTGAATAATTTGAGCCCCAAAGTCATTGTGAGCCGGAAGTGACCTCTTGTGTCAGTTTAGCTACTTCTGTCCTCTGGGCTCTAAATGTCTCATAAATAAATAAAGAAATGAGAGGTAGAGTATGTTTAAATTTCATAAAATTCTGTCTCATTTTTCCATGGAAATGAATTGCACAGTTTAATTACAACTCCCTTTTACCTGCCCACAAACCAGCTGGTTCTAATGAGGGCATTTAGAGGCTAAGTGCAGAACAACAACTCATTCATCTTCAATCACTCTTTTGAGTTTTTCTAGTACTCAGTCTCTTCCTCTGAAGGGTGAACCCTCAAGATCTCAGCACTGGAAGTGCTCTTTCCAAAGGCAGCACAAATGCAGTGCTGTCTGCAGGATGTGGCTGTGACATCGGTCTCCCAAGAGAAAGAACCAAGTCATGAAGAGAAGTCAAGCCAGTGCTCCTGTCTCTGAAGTAAATAACTAACTCACTGTCATGTCACTAGCAAATCTGAAGGGACTGTGATTTGAGGAGTGGATTTCTGAGTACCCTGCTTTGCCTGTACACAGTATTTCTGTCTTTCTTTTTTATTAACGACAACTAAATGAACCTCAAAAATTATCTGGACTGAATGATAACAAAACAAACTAAAATTAGTAACAGCATACTCAATTGCCTAGGGCAGTGCTGAACTGATGGCTGATGTGATGGTGACAGACAAATCCTTATTCCTGTTCTAAATTCTGTCTACTAAATAAATAAGTAATGCCATCAATAGCATTTCCAGCAATTGCATCCACCTCGTGCAACATTTACACTATTATTGTATTGCTTGACTAACTCTGCAGCATAGCTGGGTACCTGGTCTGACTCAGAAGTAGCTCAGCAGCCAATAAACTCATGATGAGAGAGATTGGATAAGTTAGTGTGAGGTATTTGATGGATAATACCCTATATTAGTCCTTAGTAGAAATCCAGTACTCACCATGTCTTTTATTCTTCTATGCCAACCTTCTGCAGTGTGGAAATGCTTTCTAGATATTCCCGATATATCTCCTTGTTCCTCTCCTGTTTGGTTTTTTCCATATCAATCCTGATAATAGAAAGAAAAAAAAAGATCTGATTAGCAACCTATCTCGACAGAAAGACAAGCAACAAAACAAACATAACAGGTCACACCAGAAATAGCTAGAAGATCTGGGAAAAAATATATCTGGATCTAGGCAAAGTTACCTGTTCCTTTCAAAGTTTTTAGGCAGATAACCTGAGTTGTCCTGTTTCAGGTGTTTGGGGTTTTTTTATTTCTCAGTGACTGAAGCCATATTTTTCCGCTTGTGCTCATTAGAAATCACTTTTATAAGAACAGGATTGACTCTGAAGTGTTTGAACACAACATGCTTCTCCCAGTTATATGAAAAATGCCACTTGCCTGCCCTGCTGCAGAGAAGCTTCAATACCACCTCTGAATTATCTCCTATTGCCCCAGAATAAAGACCACTACATATTACATGACATGATGTAAGAATTTCATCATTTTAGCAACTTTTTGAGTATTATCCATTTAACTTCCCCTCTGACACCTCTGCTTTTCTGTGGTTTCGGGCTCGTTGGTACCAGCATTGTTCATCCTGGGGATTGCTCACTGAATAGCAGGAGAGCTGAGAGCCAGTCTCACAGCCTGGCTGTGCTCCCTCTTGCTCATCACCCACCAGGATGCAGTGGTGGGATCCATCCCCTGATAAACATACCTCTAAGGTTCCCCTCATATAAGTAGGCTGCAGTACAGTCCCACTGGGGTATTTGATGAGTACAGACTCCCCCTCTGAGCTCCTTTTTACAGCTGGTGCTTCCTGGAGAGGTTTTCTGAAACCCCACAGCTGGGGTTTGAGGCTCCGAGGTATTGCAGCACTTCTTTTCCCAGACACTGAGCTAGGCATGCTATCTGTGAAAAAGAGAGAGTAAAAATGAGTGAATTCATATCTTATAGAAAGTGATTCAAGTCAAGCACATGCTTTGTAGCACACTTAGAAATTAGGAGTCTTATTTCCATGCAGATATGTAACGTCCCTTAGGCAATTCCTCATAAAATCATGTTCTATTATGGACAGCACAGTGCTCCCTATGATGGAAATGCACAGAGCTCTCACCTTCTAGACACTGATTGACCTGGTGAGACTCGGAAATGGCAGATTGGCTTTGTTTTCCTTTGTCCAGGACTACCCTACAGTGCAGCCATCCAACAAGGCTGGGTGGCAGATACCTCTGTGGTGTATGTTCAGAACATTTACAGCATCACAGAGAACTCATCAGCTCGATGTAGACTTATTCCTCCAGCTATCAAGATTTTCAGGAAAAGCAAGCCCCAAGGTCTTCAGCTCATGGGGCCTTGCTTGGGAATCTGAAAGGAATTAAAGGAATCTGGCTGGTGTCCAGAATTTTTTGAGTGCACAAGGTTTTGCAGCTTTGCAAATTTAGTTTACAGCATAACAAAACCCTCACTGGGAAAACTCACCAGGCTGCAAGGAGTCTGTGTGGTGCTAGACAATTTAGTGGCAGCATTAACCTTGCCATAAAAACATGAAGATCTTCATCTAGACACGCTTTTAGCAGTTATAAAGATGTACAGCCCTTTCACAGTGGATAGAAATGTTGGGTTTGGGTCACAAAAATCTTCAGCTGGATTAGAGTCCAAGGTGGTGCTAATGATATATATATACATATATATATATGTACACACACATACACACACAATCCTCTTCTGCATCACTTTGTGTGAGTGTTCTGAATCATTTGTTATGCAATGACCCTGAAGGAAATCCATGAGGGCCAAACAGATGATAATAATGAAATAGAAAAACCACAAAAGCATATACGTTCTAGGAGGTAAGGAAGAGAGGGGAGTCAATGGGTAATTCACCGAATCTATTTATTTTGAGATTACACAAAAACACCACTTAAAAACTGTGCTATAGAAGATATCTGAATTGCACTTGCTTGTACCCTTAACTTGGAGATACAAGAATTCTTTGAGATACGGAGTTCAGTTCCTAGTTGCACACAGAGATGGTGCTTTATGCTTTTACTAGTACCTTCATTACATTCTTGTGCAATATGAGCTTATCTATTTATATGTACCTGTTTGGTCCAGGAAAAATAAGTTTCGGGTTGTATTTGTTTAATTTAAAGGGAAATTAAAGGGCTCTGAAACCAGTGAAATCAACAAAAATGAGATTAAAGTGGAGACCAGTTAGAAATTACTCTTCCAGAAGACACATAAAGATGTCTGTATGTTTCATTTAAGAATATTATTTTTTCCAGACAATGATATATTAAATAACAGAGATTTTGTAAACCTTCATGCTACTAAACTGCTTAATGCTAAGAAGTCAAATCAATAAGGCACTTTTACTGGGCCTTCACTCCATTCCACCAACATAGCCAGATGGGTTAAGGTGAAGGAATAAAATCCTGCAATGAGGATATCATTACTGTGACTCATACCTGAGTCTCCCCAGAAATGAAGAGTTTGGAGGAGACAGTTGTCCTTGAAGCACTGTCCAGGCACTTCCCCAAGAACGGCGCTGGTGGAAGGAAACCATGAGTGAGAAACACCAAAAGTTGAAGTGACATTGGGATGCTCCTCCATGCATGGTCCTTGCTTGTGTGTCTCAGGGGTTGCAGGTGTCCAGACTGCCCTGTCTGAACCAAAAAACCTTTGTTCTTTTCCTAGTGGAAGAAACTGGTTGAACCTATCCCATTTCCTCATTCCCCTTTTGGAAATGGAAAGAACTTTCCCACTGAACTTTTCAAGCCCTTATACCCCTATTGAAAAATGGCCACTACAAATACCACTACAAATGGTCATTGTGCATTTCAGTAGTTTTGAGATAGCCTAATCAATGCTTATTTGCTTTGATTCTCCCTAGTAGGGAGCAGAGGTTATATGGGCAGACTATTGAAACAATCAAATATGGATTTAGGCCTAGAATTTTGAAGATTTGTGACTTTATATTGACCACCAACAGAAATGAACTGCAATTATTTTGATATTTGGGATGGTTGTATTAGTATCAACAGTATTTGAGGTGAACTTCAAAAGATGTCTTTGTCTGCTGCTGAAATAAAAGGGTCTTTCCTGTCTTTGTGTTATATTTCATTACAATGTATGATTACCTGTCCAGAAAAGATCTCTTAGAAGGGAGCAAGAGCTATTGTCAGATTAACTAGAGCCATATGTCTGCAGCATAAATCCATATAATGGAGGGAGTCACATACATGAGAGGGTGGATGGATGCCCCAAAGAAGAAACAGAGAGTGAGAATAACTGCTGAGCTGGAAATCCAGAAATCTTTTTACCAGCTGAAGTCTTACACTGTTTGATAACAGAGCACTGGAGTTTGCATTTAGGCAGAAGCAGGCTCAGTGTCATGCTTTTGGGCCTGGATCCTGCAGAGTGATGCAACAGTCCATGGCAATAGAGTACTCTGTGGCAGCTTTAATCTGTAGGTTTTCACATGCTGTCAGGAAAGCTTGTGCCTTGCACGGATTGTGTGTCAGGTCTGCACATCTCAGAGGGCTCTGATGGGAAATTGAGCATGACCAACATGCCCAGGAGAACCACTGGACAAAAATGGTGCCCGGGACAGCTGCAGTGCACACCTCACAACCCTCTTTTTGGGGCAGAGTACCTTTAATATGAAACTCTGCACATGGGCTCGCCCTGAGAACTGCTCAGCCCCCAAGGCTTGTCCTGGGTGCAGGCACCGCTCCTTGGCAAGGATCTGGCCCTGTCTAAACCAAGCTAATTATTAAGTCGTCTCCTTCCCATTAACTTGTGAGGAAAATTACCCTTCTGAGTTTGAATGACAGAACAGCATTAAGAGCATGCACCTTTTTTTTTCTTAAATCAGCCAAACAGAAAATTCACAATGAGGATGATCTTGTAATTACACACACGTCAGAACAGAGAGCATGATAGTTTGCTCAGATTTCTTTGAACGTTTCTTTAGAAAAATTTGGGAGGAGAGAGGGAGGGAAATGTTCATTGTAAATCAACTTTGGCATGAAACTTTTGTAAAAAGGTGCCCAACATGCATTACATTCTTTGTTCTGTGTTTTTCCTACATATAAAGGCTTGACAACCTGCTATTCTATGATTGATGCACTTATTTCTTCTAAAGTATCACTAACCAAGCATATCATTTTTATACAGTAAGTGTGTATTCAATTTCCTACAGTTTGACTGCTAAACAGGCTCAATGGTAAAACAAATATATACTGCTGCAGTGCACTGTTCAGGGGGACCAATGGAAAACTTTGGAATATTTTTCATCCGTGTTTCCTTTGCTTTTAGTGGCAATGAAATCACAGCAGGGGCACATGCTAACTATCCATATTTTTATGAAAGTTGTACTGTCATTGGGTGAAGTCTCCAACTACTGCAGACTTTGTACAATGTTAATAGGAATATTATGATTCATATATTCTTGCACAATAAAGCAGAATGACATATCAGGTTTGCAGGCTCTCCTGACAAGGTATGAGGTATTTATCTGGGTTTGTACACCACAGGCTTATCAGCCGAGTATCTGAACAACTATTGACATCATTATCATTCATGCATTCATAAAATGTTTAGGGGTCTCCTGGTTACATTCTACGAAGTATGGACTTACTTCTTCTTCGTGTGGAAGAAAATATAAACTGAAAAAAAAAAAAAAACCCAAAAAAAAGAGAATTCAGACTCCTGTAGGCTTAGCATTGGATTCCTGGCAGTCCGGGACTGGGCAGGAGGATAATGGATCTATGAGAATTCATGTATGTTTATGATGTACGAGGCATTTCAGCTGACATTGAATCAGGTCAGTGGGTCCATTGGACAGGATGCAATGTCAATGGAACTGTTATGTATTATTGATGTCAGTCACAGAATAGATAAAAACATTAGCAAAATAGCTTCCATTGTCATTTCTTTTTTTTTTTTCCCTCAAATGACAAAAGGCATCAGCACTTATTAAACACAAGAGGCCTCCAATGTTTCTGATTCTCAGTTTTGACTTGGAGCAAATTTAGGAAATTAGAATATACTGACAAAACGGTATTTTTATATGAGAAGAATGGCTTAAATTCTTTCACTTGTAATTTCATTTGTGGAATAAGTTTTGCCTGCAGAAGAGAAATCTGCTCACTCTAGGTTCACTTCTGCAAGTTGTTCGGCATATGAGTCTTTTATTCACTATATTTTTGCTTATCTCCAGGTTATGTATTACTATACCAATGAATCCATAGGAATAATTCTTATTCACATTGAAAGCAATTTTAAACTGCCTGGTCTGTGACACTGAAGCACACGTTAGCACTCCTTCACACTGCCAAAGACGTGAAAAGACCATCATGCAAATCACACCCAATGGACTGCACAGATACTTAAAGTAAGAGGACATGTGAAAATTAAAAGCTTTCAACATGGATTATACCCATTTTGCCCAACCTTTTACTTTTATATTAGGCATTGCTCCCTAGACAAGCAAATCACTTAGGCTGCTGCCACAACTGACCCATTCCTAAATTAGCATCCTTAAACCCCACTAAAATCTGAGCTGTGTTTTAAACTTTATGTTAAAAATAGGTATGTATGAATAAATATTTACAGGATTGAACACCTTATGAGGAGGGAAATAAGTGCTGTGGGGTATGCCACCCAAAGACTACAGACAGTTCCTTGGCATTCCAGATTATCCCAATCCCTTTAGCAACATTTTAAAACTTTAAGCAAGTAACACCATAAATTTCAACAGGGTTCTGCATGCTGAAATACAAGTACTTAAAGGTTGCACATCTTCAAAGCACAACCCATACACTTGCATTTACCAGTTAGCTCCATAAAGGGATAGGGAAAGGTACTTACCTAATTTACATGCTCAAAGTGATTTTGTGCTCGTACCTTTCGTGGGCCCATCTGAGAATTACACGTTTGTTCCTGCATCTGTGGAAGATAGCTTCATTCAGAACAAAATACAAAATTTCATTTTAGTAAGGGTTATGATCTCAAACAAATATGATGAAGTCAAAGGAAATGCATTCAAAAAATGATGTGTCTCTGCTTGTTCCTGTTTAATGAAGGGTTTGTTTGATCCCTTGCTGTGGTAAAGATTTGTCCTATTGCTTCCTATTTCACCACAATGTTCAGAATACACTGTGACAACTGGCAACTTTTGGACACTAACACCCACCAGGAATTCCAGTGTTAGACATTTGAGCCCTTGTCAGTAAACTGGCCTCACCTCTGAAACTGCAGGGATTTACAAAGTAAGGAATTTTAATAATGACACAACCTGCTTGAGTCTTTGTTGATTTTTCAGAATAATCCTATTTAAAAAATAATATTTTTATTCTCCCATCCCCTGCAACTTATCTTTGCTTCCTAGTTCTTTGTTTTGAAGTAGGAATGCTTACAGGGTCTTTAAAACTATAATTTGTGTACTGAAATTGTTGGCAAAGATAGGCTACCACTATATGTAAGCATTATCTGCAGAAGCAAAAGCAGAGTAATAATCTTTCTCTCCTCCCTCCCAAAGAGATATCACTAATTAGGAATTCTTTGATCCCACCGTCTCTGAGCAGAGACTGCTACAGGAAAGGTCATCAGGCCCCTGGCACAAGTATTCAACCTCTTACATGTAAGTGGACCAGGTTTTACAAAATATCATGTAATTTCTCTGAATAATTTATTTGAATAGTTGCTGTACCCGTCTTGGGTACCCAGCCTCTACCATTTATTACATTTGGTTTCAATTCCACAATTCTATCCTACTTCTGAATCAGAAATAAACATTAACCAATAAGCCTTCCTTAGATTCACTGGTGGTGCAACGTGCTTGCTCCATTCCCATGGTCCAAGCCAGATTTAAAGGAAGCAACAGGAAAGTGCAAGAGGTGGTTTTTGGTTTTACCTCATGCTCCTAACAATGCAGAAGCCAAGTGAAATTACAGTGGGTGACTCTTCTCTGTGTGTTTGCGACTGTCCCCTGGGGGGGTGAGAAAATGTCCTTTGCCTCTGTGTCCCCTCTGCAGAGGCTCCCCACAGCCCCAGCAGCATGAGCAGGGTGAGCTCACCCTGCAGGAGCCAGGCTTATCCCTCTGCCCCAAAAGCTGGCACCGCAGTGAATTTCACATGCACATTCCCCACAAATATAACTCTATTTAACAAAGACTGCACACTATTAGTTCCCTTTCCCAGGTCTTTCCTTCCCTGCTAGCAAGTGGCTGTTGCAGTTAATCTAAGGAGATTCCTCCTAGGCTCTCTTTGCTCACAAACCCTCTTGTGCTGTAAAACAGATAACCGAAATTTTTTTATGGCCAGGTTCTTAAAATATTTTTAAACTTGTCCTTCCCCCCTGCCCCAAGCCTTTTGATGTAAGGAGAAAATCTCACACAGTGCCTACCCTTATCTCCCCAAGAGAAAACAAAGAGAGTTAAAGGCAAATGTCTTCTGCAGAGACTGCCTTTTCTGTGCTGCTCTCCCCACTGTGTGCCAAATAATGGCATCTGTTCCTGCTGTTCTTTAGTTCCCCCATCCAGTGTGTTTTCAACTTCCTGTGAAAATTTGTGCTTCTTAAATCCAAAGGTCATGTTTAACACTTAAGTTCAGTTTGGAAGGATTTGGATTTGTTTCTCATAATTTTTTTTTTTCCACAGCTCTCTTTTGAGAGTAGACAAAAGGCTTTCACCCCCTCTTTGCATTGCGTGTTTTACACACTCCAGCATACATCTCTGCAGTTTGGGTTAATACTCTGCGAAATATCCATTCATGTATTGATAAGGATTAAAGGATTGCTCTTTCCATGCCTTCTGCCAAGGTTCAGCGTGTTGTTAGCAGCACAAGCTCTTCTCACACAGCCCTCATTGTATGATAAGTCTGCAGTATATAGGAATTCCCTCTGTCAGGTCTACAAAAAATTCAAGCTGCATGTAAACAAAGCCACATTTCTAAGCAGAGGTTCTTAGAGTGAATAGCCAAAATTCTATTCAGTTATGTATGATTGTTTTGTGCAACAGGAACCGAACCCAGATCAACTTATTAATTTCTCTTAAACATTCAAGTTGGACTCAAACTGGAATCTCAGAGCTGAAATACCAGTGAGAAAACTGGCTTTCTGCATTTAACAGGAGGGAGGCTGAGCTGGTTTGATTATTGATATATTGTAGGCCTCTTTTTATTCAGTATTTCCCTAAAACATAATTTTTAAAAGTGCATATTTGTCAGCTGAACAGATTCACTGAGACACTTTGAGGCATAATTTTAGAGAGACAGGCAGGGAATCAAAGGCAAATACATAACTTTCTACATGGACAGAAAGAAAAAAAAAATGACAAGATCTTCATCGTTTCCTTTCTAAAATTAAGAAAAATGGTCTGTGCGCATTACTGATCATTTATTTCTGTGCCAAGGAACTGGCTACTCCACTCTCTGGCAAGAGCCAGAGAACAGGGTTTGCGGTTCACACCGTGTCCACCACACCTTTTGCCTGAGACTATCTTTTCTGTCTGAAATTGTTTCTGCCAAATGCCACTTTAGAGATAAAGGGAAAAAATATCCTGAGATGAGTAGGGATTTAATGATGTCATTTTAAAAACGTTTTGTATGTTTCATTTCTGTTCATTTGAGAAAAGGAATAAACCTCAGTTGTCTGGTGCTCTGTGCTGGCTCCCAAGATTTTCTGTGCCCTTGATGCACAGGAGTAGGCAGAAGCCTTCACGTCCTTTAGTCTACACACCCCATGGATCTGGCATGGTCTCTCTCGTTTGGTCCGAGAATCAGATGCTATTCCTGGTCTGAAGACATTTGTTCTCAATTGCCTACACAGTTCAATAGGATTTTAAGGTACATTTGTTAGGGATTATAAAGCACCTAAAGATGTATCAAGTGGAAGGGTCAATACAAGATCAGGCTGTATTGTGTTACAGCGCATTGCATTATGTGCTACATCTCAATTCGCTGTTGGAAACCAGATGTGGCAGACAAGCCCAGCCTCTTTTTTGAACATTTGTAGATATCTTTGAATTATGTCATCAGTGTTCAAAGATTTCCACACAGATTTCAAGACGTAGATTTTCTCAAGTCTTCCAATCACTATCAAAACCTCAAATTCTGGTGGGTAATTGAAACACTCTATCCCAATCCAAAAAATAATAAGCGTAAAAAGAACGCTTTCATCTTTCATTTGTAATATATACGGAGCACAGTAAGAATTTGCTACCTGTAAGGTGTATTGAATTTTTAATCATCTATATATTTATGGTAAAGAGTAACACATTACTTCTAGCACACAAAAGCTTATGGCATACGATTATCCTTAATTAATGGGTAAGTGCAAAGCTTTATTATTCAATGAAACTGATTTATTATCTTAATTCTCCAATGTTCTGCTTCATGTTTCCATTGAAACCATTGTTTGCACCATGGTAACCAGTAACCACCATATGTACGTGATCCCTTTTATGACCTATACGTAATTAGATTTTATTATTTTCTTAAAGCAGAAGTGCTGCCTGTGCGAGTGGCCCGGCTCCCCACCCCGATAAACGAGGGACAGGTCGCTCGGCGCTTTGTTTCTGCAATAACCAGGTTGTATTTTAGTGTATCATTATAACCCCGGGTCTATTTTTTCCCTGGCGGTCCCGCACACATCCGCGCTCTTCCTCTCCCAGCACGACGGCGCGCCTGCCTGGCTGTCCCTGTCTCCTGAGCCTGGCACAGCTAGTTAGCTGAAAGGACGTGAGAGGAGCTGAAAGCCAGTGGGTGTCGGAGCTGCCTGGTGGAGAGATCCCCAGCTAATTGCTAGTCCTAACAGGCACAATTAGCCGCTACAAGCCCTTTGAGATGGCCCTGGGCTTCTCTCAGGTAACAGCCATCACTAGATAAAGGCTGAAATACGCTGCATTTAGAGAGACACTTGCAGACAGGGATGTCACAGGCTGCCAATTATGCTCTGCCTGTACACAGTCACTTCCAAGAACCAGACAAGACACATACACCTGAAGTTAAAGGGACAAGATGTGTACTATTTTGAACTACACAAGTGTGGGGCACGTGAAGATATAACCCTTCTCAAATTAGGTCGTGTCATCTTTTCAATTATCAGATCTTGATCAAGTTCTGCAGTGTTTTTGAACATTTACTGGAAGCAGTAAGTCCTGGAAAGCTCAGCAGGAGAGGTCTGCTTATATTTTTTGCTGTATGTGATGTTACTTTAAGCGAAGTTTCACCATCACCACACAGATGAAAATGGCTTGACAGGCCTCTCTTAACCAAACAGTGATGACCTACCCTGTTGGGACTGCAATCCATCTATTCCTCACAGAGGAGAAGAATATATAGTATATGCAAGGATTACTTTTGAAATTAGTGAGTACCCCCCACTTATCCAATAAAAAATATTACCTGTTCTGAGCATCTCTGACAGTACATTCTTCCTCTCAAACTATGAACTTCTGTATGAGAGAAAATAAAAAAAGGCAGCCTAGAAAGACAGCCTGAAAAAAACCAACACATCAGGTTTTGAGAATGATCAGAAGAAAACGGGCAGTTCCAGGTATCTATCACAACAGAAGACTCCAGCAACAGAATCCTACAGAAAATCATTATAGATCACTGCATAAAAATTCAAATGTTTCACAGTTGGAGACTATAAAAATTTCTAAGAGTATAAGAAGATCTAAATCTAAGTTTTGGTAATTTGTATTAAAAAACAATTTCCAAGACATATAATGAGCACAAATTCTGGCCCCTGAGTCAACCTTAGTTAGTCACCCACCTCCCTCTCACGCACCCATTTTAAAAGAGATTCAGAAAAACCTTGTACACAAAACTTCCTCTGAAGAAAGCTTCTTATTTTGTTGCTCTGAGAACTGAAATTATTCTACTGCTTACCTTCAGGTCACGTATCTCCTGCCCCTGCCCTTCTGATAGAACATCAGATCTCCATCGTGACTATATTGACAGCCCAATCTCATGGTATTCATCAAAATCTGTCAAACTACCTGTAACAAATCAAACTAAAATTAAATAATAAGAGATTTCTATTTATTTCTTATTTAATATCTTATTTTTTTCATATTTATTCCTTTTTTCTTTTTAATAGCATTTTAAAGATCATCTTCCAAATCATATCACATCTAATTGAGCATGTTAATATTCAGAAGTCAGCTTCCCCAGTTCCAACTGATACCACACAGGAATGGCTCTTTCTGTTTAGGAAGCTTGACCAAAATTGAAGATATTAAATATAAATTTCTATTTTTAAGACTGACTTTGAATTTTCCCAAGAGCTTTTTGATCTTAATATGGAAAGTATGCAAAGACTCTAATTCCTAATTATGGAATAGTTAAATTCTGTTAAAGGATAAAAATTACTTGACACAGTTGGTTTCATCTCCCCAAAATTGACAATGAAGCTCCAAATGAAGGCTTGTAGGTTTTGTTGAGACCTCTGTGTTCTTACCTATATGGGAGGAAAAGGAGACCAGTGAATGAATCAACAAAGTATGTTACCAGCTCTTGGGCTTTTCTGATAATGGTCTACTGATTGATAATTCCAGTGGCAGATTGTTTGACCAGATTCCAGGTGAAAGAACCCAGGGAACCTGTGTCATTTCTGGTGCTCATTTTAGATTCCAGAGGCATTTTATTAGTTTGTTTGCTACAAACAAATTTGTTTTCCTTATAAAAAAGGAGTGGACGTCTTTGAAATATATGCAAAATCAACATGCTAATATTTGATTGCAAACCAAGGAATGATCAAAAAACTAAAAGGAAAGAATGAGTGCTCTATTATTAAAATAGCAAAATAAATACATATACATTTTTTCCTTTTTACAGATACATTTGCAACCAAATTAGCAACAAGATCTCCTCCAGTATAAATAAAAAAGGCTTGCACTTACCTATTAATTAAGAATAATGGAATGCCATAAGCTTTTGTGTGCTAGTGGTACTGTAATTTGTTACTCCTCACTACAATAAATATATAGCTGATTAAAAATGCAGTGTGGCTTACATACATTAAATTCATACTGCGCTGTGTATTGATTCCCTTTGCTCATCCTGGTAGTCCACTGCATTCAGGGCAGGTAGGCTTTGACCCTCTCAAGTAAAGAAGAAAAGCCTCTGGCAAGGCAGAGAGGTTTAGGAGAAAAATCTCACAGGCTGAGCTCCTCAGTTGTCCAGATCCAATTCACCCAGGAACTCCTGCAGCCTTCCTGCACCATGGAGGGACAATAAACCAGACCCAGCTGGTCTCCCCTGGGACGGAGTTTCCCACCTCACCCTCAAGCCATCAGCTTTGGAGGTTTTAGGGACCAAGTAGGGCTCACAGAAAGCAGATTCTCCTTCCCATCGCAGAGGTTTGGTCCATCGCTCTGGTGCCCCATCTCCAGCTGTGAGTTATCAGAGGGAATGACCACCTCCAGCTCCCCTCCTTCCCTGCTTCCCATCCTCAAAAGTCAGGGATGAACAGAGACAACGGAATACATCTGGTAAGTTATACAGCAGAGGAGAAGCAAAAATACCAAGAATAACGTCCTGGCAAAAATGAATTAAATTTCCCAAACAAATTAACAGACACAGAACTTGTGAGATCCTCTAAAAAAAAAAAAATTAATTATGAGAGTCAGGTGACTTCTTATTCCTATGACAAACAGGATTATTGTGCACTCCACTAAGTGTGCTCCTCAAACATTCTTCTACCTATGGCTTCACACAGCATTGCAGCACTGGGGTCTTGCTACAAATAGGCTCAAATCACTCCAGATGTTGTTGCATCAAAGTAAATATCCCAACTGTCCTTTTCATGGTGACCACATCTGAACTCAGAAATTGTTTTGTAAATACAATTCGTATTTGTATTTATATTTGTACAATTTGTAAATTGTATTTACATGTACAATTTAAAACAGATGCATTTCAGATATGCCCTAATATATATGTGGAAACGATCTAAACCCTTATGCCATTGGAACAAATTAAGCCCATCCAATATCTTCACATTTCAGATTCTGTAGAAATTGAATTTTTATTTTAGAAGGTCTAAATCCTCACTCATGTGGCAGAGAACCCTCCATACATTGTTTGGCTATAAATAGTTATTTACAGGGCATTTTTGCCTGCAAAACCAAACATTTAGAACACCACCTGTGAGAAACTGAACTTGTCACCCTTGCTGTACTCTTTCATCTAATTTGGGTCAATTATCACTCTGTATGTGTTAACACTACCTACTTAATTGCAAATAATCTTAGCAGATAAGAAGGAGAAGTGAAAAGTTGGTTCTCCCAAGAGAAATCAGAATTTGCTCCCCAAGGGAAATGTAGATGTGAAAAAGATAAAAAATGAACCAGAGGGGGGGAAAAAAAATGGCTGGAGAAGAAAACAAAAGATGAACAATGTGAAATATGGTCCCACAGAATGCTAAGAAATGTAATGATCACATACTCCAGGAATAAGTAATGTTGATGCCCAATTTAGTCCTCTATGCTCAGGCAGTTCTGCTGTAGGGTGAATGGATTCCCTGGACCATGGTAAGCCAGCAGCTTTGACACTCTGTACATGAGCAATGTGGCTGCTCTGACAATCAAAGAATCCTCTACTGTCACCTCCAGAGGACTGTGACATCCAGCCAAGGAACTTTCAGCATCACCCGATGTCACAGCATTGAACAGAGAATATTCACCCTATGCCTATGTAACTGACTTTGGCACAGTAACTGCTAAATGTAGAAATACTGGTAGGGGAAATACCCAAAACAAACCTGACACTCAGATGAAGCTAAGGTTTTTAGATTAACCATCCTCCTGTATAAAATTGGTCATGTATCTTTATGAGTCCAAATGCCAGTTTTATGTTTTATTAGCCTTCAACATACAGTGTCTGATAGCAGTGTGATGGAGATTCTGCCCATTACAAACTCTAAGAGCAATGATACCAACTCATTCACTAACAATATTTTCTGCACTTGGACTTCTCGGGTGTAACATTGACCACTCTGGGCATGGTGTGGTTTGTGACACCTGATAGGATCTGAAACCAGAACTGTATGGCTGTAGGCCATAAAATAAGATACCAGAAAACAGAGAGCCAAGTATAAATAAGATAAATTCTGTGAGTCCACCTGATCAATCCAGCTGAGCAGAGTGCTGGCTTCCTGAACCCCAGGAAGCAGGCATGTATAATATCTGTTCCTTGATGGGCCTGGCAGATGTGATGCCAGAAATAATTCTACTCTGATTTATTTTTTTGTAGCTTTATCTAGTTCCCTATATTAAACCTACAATCCTAAAATAATTTTAGGACCATTTATTTTTATGTCTACCAACAGTAGAGTTACCCAAATGTTAAAAGCCTATGCTCATAGGCCCATAAAAGCACTGTTGATTAGATTGCAGTATTTCAGTTTTTAGTTATCAACACTGACACTTTGGGAAAAAATTGAGTACAATATACTTCTGTACACATTGCAGTGTTTTTAACCATTTAGTCAGTACCACGTACATCAAATAGACACCATAATAAAACAGAAATACATTAAACATACATCTGGAAGCACTTTGTAACTGACTTCTGCTTATGAAAATGACTGTACATAATTTCATCATTCACTTTAATTCAGTCACATGCTGCAGTCAGACGAGTCAGATAACACACTGCAATAAGATTCAAGCATAGATTTCTCCTTGTGCTAAATTCCATGCTTTATCTGTCATCCCACACTTGCCATCAGTTGTGAGTCCATAACTTGGCACCAGAACCTGCAGCAGTGGTGCTGGGCACAGCAGAGACCTGCTGGGAGGTCACAGTACTCATCTTACAGAGTGTCCTTGCCCTGCACAGCACAGACCACATCTCCTGGCAATTCCAGCAGCACCACGTTACCCTCAGGCAGCTTGACCAGAAGCTGTAAGCAGAAACCAGACCTTGCCTTCCACAACCAGTAAACAGCAGGCTGTTTGCATAAGGTTCCTGTTCTCCTCTTTTTATCCCTCACTTCTTGGTTTGAATCATTACCTTACATGCATTCCAGGATGAAAAGCCACAACATAGGTACAGCTATTTTCATACTGGATGTTTTTCAGTTTCAGCCACACAAGAAATATTTACAGCAGTAACAGAGGTGACAGCAGGACACTGCAGAGAGCCCCCAACTTCCTGCAGTGGGATCAACGGGAAGCTTGCTCTGAAAAGAGGTGCATCTAAAAACCACAGACACCTTCCCTTATCTGCTGGTGTTCCTTTACAAATACCAACCAAACCCCAGCCACGGGCCCTGGCACTGAGGGGTTTTCAAGCTGTAATGCTCGGCCACTCTTGTGACTTTGTAACTTCCATGTCAATTATTCATCAGTGTGACTGAAAGGATTGGCACAACAGGCATATTATAGCTAAAAAAATAGATAGAACTTAACCTACACCCATCTATATTGTCAAAACCAACAACAAAAACCCAGCAAAATGTCTCTGGTCTCCATGACAGTGAAACTTCCAGGGTCACCATTGGTTATCCTGTTTTATAGGTTGGTGGCAGTGGCTCAACCTTTCCAACCTTTTCTTTAACTTGTTCAATTATAAAATCAACCTCATATAGACAGATTTACAAGCACAAACCCACAAACGCTTCCTTGTTTAAAATGTGAAGAGACATCTTTTGACAAAAACTAGAGATTTAGTTAAGATTCAGTAAAATAGAAAAGGTTTCCAAATTGTCTATTACTCAATGATCTGAAAATACTTTATAAATATTACATTCTCTAAGTTTCAGTTCAACAATATTTCATACAACAATCTAGGCAACTAAACAGAAGCATCTCTTTTGTAAGTTGAGGAATCTAAAGCACAGAAGTATTAAACAAGTGTTAAAAGAAACTACAAGATTTCTGTCGCAGTACTACAAACAAACAGAATTTTTTTTTTTTTTTTTCAGTCCAAGTATTTTTTAACTTTCAGATATTCCAACTTATTCCTTCCCTTTGCTTTTCTGGAGAGGACAAAATATTTTGAGCCTTCATGTGAGAATCCACTGCATTAAATATAGCCTGGCAAGCTGTTGAACAGATCATTGTCCCTTACAGACTGACTAGCTGGCCAGTCCTGCTGGCCTGGATGAAATCTCTTTCTTGATCGTCTTGTTTATAGAATATATTTTGCTTTGGCACTTCTGCCACCTGCTCTTGTTTTCCATCGCTCCATGGCTGTGTAAGTGCTTGCCCACTTCAGTTTACACTTACTCTGGCAGTGCAAAAATATTCTCTTTTAATGAAATGGATTTCAAAACCTTCCTTCCTTAGTCGAGCATTTTTGTGCTTTAAGATGAAGCCAGACAGACCACAGGGAAGCTGTGTAATGGGAAGGGTCTCATCTGAGTCTAACTGGGACAAAATCAGGGACATCTAGTCCACCATCCATGAGCCTAAGTAGGAATTTTTTGGCTCATCACTGAAGATGCCTCAGGATGGCACAAAGAGCAAATCCTCTTTAATTTGGGGTGGTGACTGGATGTAGACAGGCTGATAAGCTCAGCAAGTGATGGAATAAGACCACTGACTTCAAACAGCCCAGAGAAAAGGACTTCCTTAACTCCACTCTCCTGCAGAGCACCTACACATTGCTGCCCAGCTCTAGGGAGGCAAAACCCCATTAGCTGCTCCTGGAGAGAAACAGCACAGCCTCCTTTTCCTCTTCTCCCAAGTTCAGGGCCATGTGTTTCCAAAGGAAAATAACTGCAGTAAGGCTCGATGCAAATCAGCTGAGGGAGCCACCTCCCGCTCCACAGCTGCAGCAGGAGTGCAGCAGCAGCAGCAGGAAGACCCTGGTTCAGTAAAACCACAGATTAAGAATGATTAACCTTTGCTCGGGTTTGCAGTGATCAGCAAGGTTGTAGCCAAGGGGCGACATCCTCCCACCATCCCACGGTTCCCAAGGTGGGACTTGCTGCTGCCCTGGATGCCAGCACAGCAAACTCACACGTTCATTTTCAGCGAGGCTCTGAGGTTTCCTAAGCAATGCTGGTCAAAGCACTGTTATTGTTTGCCAATAGGAAAGAAAATAAAGATCTTTTTTCTTCTCTTTAAATGCAGCTGTATTTTACTACAAAGGAGGGGGAACTGAAAATAATTTTCTGCATCAGTATTATCAATTATCCAAAGCCCATTTGTACCATTATGACTTTAATGTTCTCCCAACAGAAATATAATTCTCATTATTTTTATTGGGTTTTATTTTTATATTGCTATTAAATGCATATCACCAGATTTTCTGTTTTCTTAAACTGTGTGGGCCAAATATCCAGCCCAGTATGAAATCCTGACTTTGAAACTGTGCCCCTGGGCTCAGGCATGGATGCAACATGCACAATGGTGATGCTGAAATTGCTTAGGCATGGGATCATTTATACAAATAAAGCTACGCAAACAAACTTAGTGCTCTTGAATTTTACCATAACCACCAAAGCATACTTGGTAGAAATCATATTTCCAAACAATCCTCTTTCTTGACCCAAAAGGACTAGTATTAGGGAGCAGGAAATCATGCCCTTCAGCACAATTCATTAAAACATACTAAGCTCTTAACAGGAAAATTCTGAAAGAACGCGAACTGTTTGAGAAAATGGCTTATTTGATATTTTTCTATAGATATTTTAGAGCCAAGACACATTTAATCCCAGTTCCCTCTTCTCCAAAGGTAGAAAGAGAGGGGGTAAAATTATGTATTCCAACAAGGGACAAAT
Source organism: Rhipidura dahli (assembly GCA_013399225.1). NCBI lineage: Eukaryota > Metazoa > Chordata > Aves > Passeriformes > Rhipiduridae > Rhipidura > Rhipidura dahli. The sequence continues at coordinate 267,103 of VXAC01002685.1, read as the reverse complement.
TACTGTCATGATTCTGTTGTAAGAGGTAGCAATTCTAGTCTTTTCATGCATATTTAGTAAGTAGGGACATCCTCTCTTTCACAATTCAGTTTGTATTTGTTATAGTTCATACTAAGATGGCATTCTTTTTGTATACTAAATCAAATGCCTAGACATTACCAAAATAAACCACACTTTTTCTTCTACAGGCATTCATACGTCTCAAGGAATAAATGCAAAGCAGGCACCAGATGAGCATGAAAAGTTTTCCAATGTGCTTGGCTTGCTGTAGGAGTGCATTCACTAAAGAAATCCAGAAACAACGAGTTTAAATGCAAAACTCCACTGGCTTCAACTCTCTTATCCTTAATATTTCTGAAAGAATAATTTACCAGGTAAATCCCTCTCTGAGCATTCCCTCTGGTGCATTTTGCATCCCTGACCAAGACATGCTGCCCCTGCAAGTTGTCCTGAGGAGCTGCTCTGGTCAGCATGACTAATGGAGCTCCAGGGCTGAGTTGGGGCTGAGCAGGCTGGATAAACCCTCTCCCTGGACCTACATGATGGTCCTTAAGCAGGCTCCCAGTGTAATTTTAAACTTCACTTCATCATAATGATAGGCTACAAACGAGCCTCCTATGAACATAATAAGCACAGTGAAAAAGACAAACTACAGTAAGAAGCACTATGGCAAATACCAACTGGAACCAGGACATAAACCAGTAAGGCCACACATTCAGCTGCCCCCTGAAACTGCCCTCCAGCATGTCCATGTGCCTGGCAGAGAGACTCATACCAGCAAGCATCAGAGGGTGGGTATAAAGACTCCTGGGTTACCTCATTCCTCATTTTCAGTTTCACTTATGATCCAGTGTTCTCCCAACATATGGATTTACAAGGCTTTATTGTTTCCTAGAGTAAAAGCTGATATATCAACCATTTTTCTTCCTTCTTTTTGCCTCACAATTCCAGCTCAGAGACTTCTGTTTGCCTTAATGAATTTTGTTTGCATAGTTGACTGGCATCAGGTTAAGCAGGTATTGAAATGTGATATAACAACCTAATCAACCGTTAACAGGTATAGAAGAAGCCCTGACAAGGAACAGTCTGAAACCTGTTCATGATGAGATTCTTTCTGATAAGGAAAAAAAGAGAAGTGTAGGACCAATTTATGCATAAATTGGTCACATTTTCACACCTAGCCCCCAATTATCTAAAAAGGGTTTAACATTATATTTATATTGATAAGTTTAACAATGCTGAACCACGACTCTGGGATGATCTGTTACAATTCACATCCAAAGCGACCAGAAGGAATAATTGGAAACCCTCCAGCATTTCAAGAAATAGAAGCAGCCTTGAAAAAGATGAAAACTGTTGCACAAGGTCTGGCTTTTGCTGAAATTACAACATAAATTCCGAATGAAGGATGGCCAAGAATAATTCAACAATTACAAATTCCCCTCTAAAGACACAGGGAATGCTACAAGATCAGAGAAATTGAGTCATCTCAAATGTCTCCAAATGAAAAAAAACTCAGCATAGTAATGACTACAGGCTGACTGAGACACTTGATAGACTGAATCGCTGATTGATTGCACAGGGGTTTTAGCTGAATAACCAGTTTTTATGCTATGAATATCAATAGTTGGCTACATAAATAGAAAGGATGCATGCCAAAAAATTATGGAAATCCTGATCCTCATCATCAGTGTGTGAGTTAACCTCAAGGTATATTAGACTGTCTTTAATGGTCTACAATCATTCTGACATCTTCTCCAAGGCAGGAGCACCCATAAAAGGCAAACTGATTTCCTGCACAAGCCAGGCCAGCAAGGCCAACCTGTCATGTGCAAGTATCTCAAACAAGCAAAAACTAAACATCCACCCTTCATCTGATGAGATTGTGATTCCTCCTAGGAACCACCTTTTCCAGAATCAACTCACTCAACAGGGAGGAGGGAGCTCTCCTTGGAGCAGTGCCTCAAGCTGCACGGAGGCCTAGGTGAAGTCATATACAGGCTCTTAAAAATGTATACCAAATGAGGATAGGTAACAACACCACCCATAAATCAAGGCTGAGAGGCACAGAGATCATTTATTTTTCTCCTCCTCCAAAATTTAGCACAAAAGTACAGATGTCAGTGAATGCTGGTGCTGATTACAGCAGCCCAGGTTTCCTGGTCTCACCATCAGCCTTTCTTTTCCCATCCCCAAATGCTGGGAGGACAGCCCATGCTGCTGGCTGACCTCTTCAGGGATCTCTCCTACTACTCCATCCCTTCTTCATCTCTCCCCTATTCCCTCCTTTCCACAGGAGTGTTTTGACCCAGGCAAGGTCACTGGTGAGGTGATAACCATACCTGTAGATGAGGTTTCTCACTCTGCAACAGGCCCAGAGTAATAAAACAAACTTCAGCTGAGTGAGGTCGATCTTTTTTTTTCCCAAATTGTTGTTAAACTGGAAGACAAGGAAAGTAGTCCTTACAGGATAGAATTGCTGTATTTATTTTAAAAAAAATCATTTAGAATAAAAGTAAATTTAAAAAATAAATTTAAAACTTAGAAGGAAAATTCAGAACAAAGTCAAGTGCAACATTATCTGTTTTGAAAATGTCTGGATGAAACACGAAATGAAGTCAGTAAGATGACATCATTGGAAAACACAGGGGTGAAACAGAAGAAACTTTCTGGATTTTTTTAACCTTTCTTTATGTGAACAATCTAGCACAGCCAAGAAGAATTTCACAATATTTCTGTATTGCTGATTCTCTTTTTTTTCACACACCAACATATAAAAAAGGATTCAAATGAAAATTTTTGCTCTGTTGTTCATGTAAACCAACACACCCCACTGATCTGGAGAGGTCATAAACACCCTCAACCAACCATGGATAACAAATCTGAAATTAGAGCTCATCTTTGGGGATGGGCTGAGGATAATGCTGAGCCCCATCCTGAAGTAAAACTCTGAGGTATCTGCTATTGCACAGCCCCCTAAATCAGAAACCCTAAGCCATGACCAAAGCTGTGTGCTTTGGCAATTGGATTGTAGTGCTCACCAGGATGAGCTGGTTCACATGAACAATATCTGCCATCTCTGTTTCCTCTCCCTCACCTCCCCATGGGATGAAGTTGAAGCATTTTTCTCCCATGGTCCTTCCTAGTGCTGGAAGTCCCCCAGATCCCCAGTGGGCTACTGGGGCTTTGTGCAGCATCCAAGAATTAGATATATTTTAAAAGACAGCCAATACTTCAGCCTCATTTTAGAGGCTGATATTTTTTTCTTTCTTTTGGGTTGGGTGGAGGTTCCTATTTCTGTAACAGTTTGGTTTATAACTGAAAAAATCTTCCTACTTCGAGCACAACTAGCCAACCTTCCCATCAAAGACAGGGTTAGGGTTAGGAGATATATATATATATATATATATATATATACACACACATAGGGAGCTGGCTGCCTAAGTGCTTACTATTGCATAAACCAGTGTAATTTAAAGCTATGATGCCAGCACCTTATTTCTAAGGGATGTCAGGAGTGTGAATGTGTGCTAGAGAGTGGGTCAGAAAGAGAAAGTCAATAATTCATAGTATACTTCTACAGGATACTCCTTAGAGGATCTCTAAAGTGCATCACTGACATTTATTAACAGATCCTTAGAAGAGTCTCCTTGAAAGGCACAGAGACAGTATTATTGTGCCATTTTATAGAGGGGAAACCTGAGGTAGGAATTCAAAGATATGTACTATCTCACTGAGACATTAAATGAGCAAGCCAAGATGGAATCCAAGCATTTTTCACTCCCAAGGTAAAATTGTACTGGAATGCACTCCTGTGCAAGATTTCACTTATGACCAGCAGGAACCAGCAGCAAAGGTGTAGCTCAGGTCACGAGCAGTGGGTGCAGTCACACACCTGAGTGTGAATGATGTTATTTCTACAGAAAACACCATTACCACAAAGCAGAGATCAGCATCTACATGAAATTAATCAGACGTGTTTGTTTTGTAGGTTTGGGCCAGGATGGGTAACATCTTCCTTTAGCAGAAAAATGAACAAGAGAACATCCTGGGTGACCAGTCCAAGAAAAGCCTGAAAAGGTTGCTGAGCTTGATGCCATGAATTTTCAGGGTTGCAGGTCTGGGCTTTGGAGGTGGTACTGCCCCATCCATCCTTGGTGATGGTGGTAAATCCCAGAAGAAATGCATCTTCCCCTAGAAACACCGCTGCATTATATTTACACTTTTCCTTCGTAATTATTCTTTCTTTTTCCATGGACATGGAGAAGGAACTGTCTACCTTGAGTCAGAGCTGCATATATTTTGAATTATTAAAAATCCTTGCAATCAGGAAACAGAAAGGGAGAAAAGAAGTAGGAAGTAGGAAAGTAGGAAGAAGCCTGTGCAGTGCAGTAAGAAGGATGGCTGACAGTATATGGATATTCCTCTCAAAGGAATGTTAGAACACACACTTTGGCATCTAAAATCTTCCACACCTCTTAGCCACTGATACCCAATGATGCTGACAAGTGGCCACTGCCACCAAAGCTGTGCCAGCTCCCACCCCACCTCCCTCCAGCCAAGCAAAGTGCCCAACACCAGCCTGGCAGGAGAGACGTGCAGACGGACCACAGCAGCCACCCAGCTGGCAACGATGCTGTTACCCAGGACTCAGGACACAATTAAACCACAATATTTAAGCACTGCTCCTCACCTTTGAGAGAAAAAGCCACAATCCCGCATTGCCAGTACATGGAATTAGTCCCATGTGGCAGTGTGGCACTGAAAATCAGTTTGATGGGGTTTTTTTAGTATTTTCATTATTAAATAAAACATATAGTAATTTCAGGTATGGCCAGACTTGGTCCCAGCAGTTTCTGCCTGATGATGATGAGCAGCAAGGAGGTTTTTACACTTGCAAAACACTTGTTGGATCTTTGAATAATCCAAGACTATGCAGTAGGGCAAGACATTCCCGCAGTTCATCTCCACAAAACATGATGTCACTTACGTACAGACTCTTAATCCTATTCCTCCTCCAATTTTCCTTTCAAATATGTGTTTTGTATGGAGTTATCCATCAGACAGCACACTGTCAATGAGATGTGTCATTGCTGTGTGTGTACTCCGATAAAATGAACCTAATGCATATGTAAATCTGCCTTCTCAGGAAAAGTGTGCTGAAACACATTTGACTTGAAATCTCAATGCAGAAAGATTTAAGAAGGGTAGAGATGAAAAATCCCCAATTGCAAGAGCAAAGCTGCAGCTCTTGAGATGCAGAGCTGCAGTCCACGGAGGGACCCCCGAAAGCCGGGATGCCCAGTGGGGCAGAACTGCCAGAGCCATGCACTGCACCGGGAAGGGGGACAGCTCCTGGGGACCCTGCACCCCATCCAGAGGCTACAGGGAAGGAGCAGGTCCTTGTCCCAGTGCAGTGTGGGTGCCAGGAATGCCTGGGGCAGCAGCCACATAACCTTGTAGAGCGCTGGGCAGCCGGGTAATGGAATCTTGCGGTAGCAGCGCACGCTGCACTCAGGATATTGCGCTGCTGCAGGCTCGGCAAAGAGAGCACACAGCCCACCATGCAAGAAAAACCACACAAATCCTCATCCTGCTAACACTGACTTACCTAATTGTTGGGGTGCTTTTCTTTTTTCTTTTTTTTTAAATTTTTTTTTTTTTTTCCAAAGGCAGCACTTTGGAATGGGCTCTTGAACGCAACCATTTACAATAATTTGTGCTAGAAACAATTTAAGGAAAGGATTTAAAGATATCGTCAGGCAAATTGCTTTGTTGACAACAGATATTAAGTGCAGTTTATCCTGGCTGCAATTAGGCACCGTTTCCCCTGTTTTATGATCATAACAGGTTTTCTTTGTTATTAAAGAGTTTACAAAACACTGCAATGTTAATAGATACCCGCTGGAAAGAGTAAAAATAGGCACTAAGGACAGTAATGGAAAGTTCATCAGAAACTGCAAAAATTGATCCATCTTACAAGTAACTAACTCTTACTCAATATATAAAACTGATTTAAAAACAGGCCAGTAAAGTTATTAGTGATGCACAAGGACATAAGTGTATGGACCTTGCCATCCATATTTGCAGAATTTGCAGGAAGAAATACAAGGATCCATAAGGTGGAAGGACATTTCCTTGTTATAACAACATGCACCTCCTGTTCTAAAAAGAGTATTAGTTTTCAACCCAGACTCTATGTTTATATACACCATATCTTAAATGTTACAGACTACACACACATGGAAAGATTTTCTGCTTTGTAACAGCACCAGTGGATGGCTCAGTGGAAACCCGCTGCCTTTGAGAGCAGGGAGATGTCCTTTACAGAAGAAAAGTGAAAACCAAAGCTGTTTTTATAAAGTATTTTATGATAGAATGACTGTCTCTTCGGTTGGAAAGTAGAAAATATAAATAAAAGACCTCTGTGATCTGAAAATATGGTAGTTTTTAAGCTGCACCTTTTAAAAGAATATCTCAAACCCTAAAAACCTGCTGCTGGATTTTGTCATTTAAAGTAACAAGGTGCATCCTTCTTTACAGCAAATAATATACTGAATCACCTGTGCCACATATCTCTCGGAGGATGTTGTGCCTGAGTTCAGTGAAAGGCTTTGTTTTGGTTTCTAAGTGCTTTCTTGTTTATTTGAAATGGCAGTATTTACATCTCATAGCTTATTAACTCTAATCACCCAGTTCAGTAATTAAAAAAAGGCAGAGTTGTCTACTGACATTGATCACAATGCAAAAAGCTGTAGTACAAAGAGTCTAATGAAATATTTTTGTAAATTGTAAAAAAGAATAATTATGAGAACAGGAAAAAACACCCTAACAGAACAGATTCTTTTAATGGCATCAATATGACATCGCTCAACTAAGGTAGTGAAGCAAAGCTGGGAGATTGTGAAGTCTGACAGGACAATGACAAATATATTTATGCTTTTGCAGCTTTCAGGTGACCTGAGATTTTAAAAATATATATATATAATTTCTCACCTTTTTATATAAAGAGTTGGGAAAGAAAAGGCAAATGAGCCACTTGCTGAAAATGGAGCAGATGATGCTGAAATCCATGCTGGAAAAGGTGACTTTTCTTCATTCAAAGGAACTTCTGCTTTTATTGATAACCATCTGTTGAACATTTAATTTTATGAGATTACTTTCAAAACAGAAAGTCTCTATATTATGACTTTTCCTCTACAAATTGTATTGTTGAAGTTTCAAAGACACTATATTTGATAACTAACACTTAATGCTTACTGCCCTTTGCAAAGTATTCTGGACAGAAGGTTAGAAACTGACATTTCCAGTTGAAAATAATGCATTGTCAAACAAGAAAACTGCAGGCTATAAGTTTTAACACATGTATCTATTATTTTAAACATGAAACATTGCATCAATTTGACATTAATTTATATAATAGGGACAGAAAAGGATAATGCAATTTTCAGGGGCTATCTACATTTAATTAACTAGCAGCAGTCGCCTGTAACAAAAGAAAACTCCGCTGCAAAAAATAAAGCCTGTTTGTATACCTTCTATCATGCATTATTGAAGCACACAATGTCATTATATGAAATAATAAGTGCTTAAATAGAGACAGCAACTAATAAATGCAGACACAAAACTTTCATAAAAGTTTGTAAATACAGTATTGTATGGAAATTCTGATGCATATTAGCTCTCATATGCACTGTAAAATATTTTATTATGAAAAAAAGTGGGTAAGATACTTATCTTTTAAATTGGAGTTTAATATTTTATTAGTGCCAGGCACATAATTCTCATCAAATGGCAGGAAACTCTTTTTTGTACAGATATAAATGTCTAGAGTTTAATATTTCAAAGATAAGTACCTACTACTGCATCTATCACACTGCAGCTTAATGGAATTTACTTTTTCTTAAATATTTATACTGTATGTGTGTTTGGTTGTCAAATGATTGCATAACTACTGAGAAGGAGCTGATAAGTTAGGAAATAATCTTGCAAAATATTATTTTTCAAATTTGAAATGTTTAAAATCTTGAATACAATAAAGAATACAGGATTTGAGAATTTTAAAACATGCAATTTTCTTGGGAAAATAGTATTCTGGCATCGAAAATCAAACAAAAAAAGTTCTTCCAAGTGAGCCCCCAATGGCAGAAATTGTCTGACCCAAACAAATTATATTTGAAGAAAAACAGAATGACATTAGCGAGAAATATTTCCTGAGAATCCAAAATACACAGTAGTGAGCAAATTAAACTGAGACCAGTCTTTGATATTTCCAGTGCAATGTACAGAGAGCATCATTCAGGTTCTGCAATACCGCAAACTATTTCATCAGTTCTGAGAAATGCTTTCTGATCCATGCTGATACAATTACCTAGCCTTTATTGGCAATTTAGACCTGCTTTTAGGGACATTTTAGAGCAAATGATGTTTCCTTGATATTTTAAAAAAGCAGCACTATTTGCTATACCTTTGGGATAAGGTAGAAATGGAGTTAGAGGCTCATTAAATATCTGATTGGTACAATGTGGTTTTTGTTACTGTGGACTAAACTACCAAAAATGAAGATATGTTCCTGGAGGTTCTGCTCCCCCTTGCAATCAAATGGTATTTTTATTTGGAATATTTCTGTAAAATATCAGCTGGCATTTGCTACTACTGTACCACTTACAAGAGCCTTAAAATCTGCCTAATAATTGAAAGATGTTGAAACTTTCCTAATAAATTTTTAATATGAGCATGTGTGAAGGGCATACCACATCTTTCTTTGTTCCTATAAAAACCTGATGTCCAGACCAAGTGAGCCTCAATTCCTTTTGATGTTTCTGTAAGTAGAAAAAAAGCGAAACAGTTACAGAGATGAAAAAAGTAAAATGAAATACTCTTAAATGTTTTTTACACAGGGATCTAACTGAAATGACATCTGAAACTAGACATCAGTCTCCTGAATGACACAAAGCCCAAAAGCTTCAATCAGTTTGTCTTGCAACTGGTATAGTTTTAACTTAGCTGCAGCAGCCTTAAACATTAGATTTTAATTCAAACCCTACTTTCATTCACATTGGCAAAGCTGTTAAATCAGGTCCTCTTGTCCTCATTGCTTTCAGTAGCAGACACAGTCAAAAGTAGACTCAAAAGTTGTATCAGTTAATGTTTCTGTAATATTTTCAACTGTTTGCAATTTCTCCCTGCTTTCAGAAAATTCACAGGAGTGCTTCTGAGTTCTCTATATTACACAGCTATTTTTATGCCATATTGGTCTGAGTAAATAAGACACAGGAAAGTGCGATAAATCAGGAACATACCATTGTGATAAATAAAAGCTGATAATTTAAAACCCTTTTAGATAGAAGTGAGATGCCTCGTGAGAATACTGGTGTAGTAAATAAAATCTGCTAATTTAAATCTTCTAAAATAATGTTTCCTGCTGTTAGCATCCAACACAAACGTAGCAAGAGAGTTATTAAGCAGCCCTGTGGAGGGTGGGATCACATCCCTGTCAGCATCACGGGGAGGAAACTTTTGTACTGCACGTTCCTCCAAATAAGAGGAGCAAACTGACAATGCTGACGTAGCTGTGTAAGCAATTTGGGATAAATTAATGCACAAACAACTTGATCCAGAAGTCAGAGGTATTTGTAGACCCAGGAATGTTACAGATGCATAACTCAAATCAGTTTGGAACAAGGTGAGTTGCACTGCAGATTAATTTTAAACCAAAGCATGTTTTGCTGTTTCAGTCTGAATTTTTAATAGACAGGCAGTGAAATTATGTGAAATTTGCCTATTCTGATTCAGACACTCAGCCACCAGATTAAGAAAGGTTTTAAAGTCCCAATTTCAGAAATCAGAGAGTCATTTCATTGCCAGAACACCTTTTTTCACCCTTTCACTGCCCAGTGAAGTTTTTCTAGATGTGAAACAACATGCAGCTGGAAACCCTAATGCAGTTTGCATCACCAAGGTGAAAAAAGGAAAAAAAACCTACCCAAACAACAAACAAACAAACAAAACCCCTCCAGCCAGAAGTGCAACCCTGCTCCATCATTTCTGGGGAGGCCCATGGGGGAGGCTCAGCCCAGGACGTGCTCCCCTGCCCTGTGCAGTGAGAAGCAAAAAAAAGCCCTCCAACCTCCCCTCCTCCCCAAAGGGCAAAGCTGAATCAACAGTTCCATATCCTGCCTTTGGCCCTGCCCTTTCCCTAAAGACAATGTCTGTTGCCATCACAGCTGTAAACAACCAGTGCCCAACACTTTGCTCTTCCATGGCCTCTGCCTGTGCCCCCCAGTCTGCCTGCAGGGTGAGATAAGGGCTCCATGGACATGCCCTGCTAATTTCCCTGGCACAGGGTTCATATTCTGAAGCCACAGACTGGCTACTGTCTAAGAGAAATTTGGGTAGAATTAAAGCCTTCTTCTGAAGGGCCTGTAGCACACTGCTGCCTCCCAGCTCATGGGTTACCCTTGTAAAAACACAGTCCAGTGTATGGGTACTGATCAAGCACAGAGATATCCATCAGGAAGCAAGTATGCAAGGTTTAAGGACATGTGTTAGGTGAGATCTGGAGTTTTGCTTTTGTTGTTTTTTATTTTATTTATTTTATAAATACTTTAAAAGTGAAATAAAAAACATGGCCTGCCAAGCACAGACCAGTGTAACCTACTGGGTATGAGCTTGGCACCAAGCTCATCCAACAGCTTGGACGTCTGCAAGATCCAGGACCTTTTTCTACCCTAAAACACTTGGTACAAGGTATTACGTTTCAACTCTGAATTTTTGCAATTAGCAAGTATTTTCTCCTTAAAAAAAAAAAAAACCCAAAAAAAACCTAAAAAAAACCCAATAATAACAACCAATGGACTTCTCAGATACCCTTTACTCATGCTACTAGGAGCACAATTACACATGCTGGTTTTAAAAATGCCAGTAGATATCTGGGAAAAATGGTTGGCTCACCATTCTGGTTATCCTGTAGAGAGAGCTCAGACAGACTATTCTGGGGAGAAACTGATCCTACAACTGCACATGAGCAAAAAGACCCAAATCTGCACAATTTTGAGGGGAGGGAGGTAGAGAACCAGACCCTGGTGCAGCAGGTCCTGGGGCTGATGGGGGGATTGCAATGACTCCCAGCACAGCAAGTCACCAGGACCTGCTGCAGAGTTATAGTCACCACTGAGCTGGAGGAAGTTTTCCAGAGGCCACATGGAAAGAGCAATGAGCTGGAAAGCCCAGTACAAGGTGCTCAGTGCTCCTGTCACCAGAAAGACCTGGTTTTTCCCCAGTGCTTTAAAGCAAAGGACATTCAGAGGAGTGATGGCACAGTGACCAAGATCACAGGGAGTAACAGTGCCCGCCCTGAAGAGCACGGATATTATCACATGTGCTGGGCTACAGAAGGGACAGCAGGACTTGGCAGCCCTGTCTGTGAGTGCCAGGCCACTCCTTCCTCTGAGGATCATAAATATTGCCACTGGATCTGAGGACCACACAGGCCCATCAGCATCTCTGCAGATCAGGGCATTGTTGCTTTAGCTAAGCAGCCAGCCTGCCTCTCTGAGCAGATATTTGCCCACTGCCACAGCAGAGCTCGACACAATTTGGAGACAAAACCAACAGAATAATTGTTTCAATGCCATACGACAACTGTATTAATATGAGCAAATTATTTTGGTAGGGATTCAATTTCATAAATGTGGCTTCAAATGCTGTTCCATAAGCACTAAAATGCTTTTTTTCTTTCTCACCAAAATGAATAAAAACTTTACGATAGGTTCAGCACAGTACTTAAGTATTTGTTTTGTTAATTTCTTAAAACAAATTGGATTCCCAGTAAATACAAAACTTGGACAGCTGCATTAAACAAGCAGTGGGGAAGCAATCTCATAATGATTATCATGCAGAAGCACACTACAGAAGAATTCCCAGAATTTCATCCAAACTGTTATTTGCTCTATTATAAACCTTCTATAAAACCCAATATAAAAATTCCTGAAGGAAGAGAAAGCATTTTTAAATATTTGCAAATACCCTCCAATGATTAAAGAAATTTGTGGAGGATAAGATGTTAACGGATGACAACCAAATTTGGAGATACTGTCTTTCTCCCTGTTATTGCACAGAGAGGAAATCAGAGCACTTGTAACCATTTTCCTTCCAGCTGGAAGTTTGTGAAGCCAGACCACCTAGATTTTGACCCTGAACCCTTCAGGGCAGGCTTGCCCCAAGTTCCCACAGGAGCTGACCCCACACACAGCAGGTCTGTGGGTCTCATTCACCCAACGAGCCTCTGGGGCTTCAGCCATCAACAACAACTGGCAGGGAAAGTACAGCTCTTGTGGTTTCAAGGAATCTGAGCAGGTAGGACTAATGGATCTGAATAAAAGCCTCAACTGGCTGGGATTTTGCATAAAGGTATTTGTGCATTTCTCTGTCTGAATTTCTTTATCTATGGCTGGAGGGCAGGAGGAGGCAGGGCTGGCTGACACTCGCCTGATGCTCTCACCATGTGTACAGGAGCTGCTGCACAGAACTGCACTGCCACAACAGCACCACGTCTGTTCACCTGTTGTCTCTCACCTTTTGCACAGAATTTGTCTTTCAGAAACAAAATAGCTGTGCACAGCAATTTTCATAATGCTGCAAGGGGACTTGTAAGCTTTCTGCAGTGATATGTGAACTCACTCCCCTCGGTGCTGCCAGGAGCGGGGCCAGTGAGGAAACATCCCATACAACCCATTGGGTTAGAACATACTCAACTCTAATTATCTTTTATTTAACCTTGAAAATAAACATCCTGTTGTAAAGCAGAGTATTATTGAAAAAAAGTTAGAAATGAAATCTGTCATCCCATGAAGCAGCCCTTTGAGGATTTAACAGCGAAGGCAAGCTCCCAGGAAGCAGGGGTTTGGGATCTTTCCAAACAAAAAAGATTCGGCCAAAAAAAATTGAGATCTCTCTTCTGTGAGTAACTAATTAGACTTTGACAAGTCTTATAGCCATTATCATCCCTCCACAGGCCTCTGCAGGACATGTTGGCACATGGAACGTTATTTAGGTGGGCTCCACAGTCCCTGGGAAGGAAGGGAAGCGTCCGTGTGTGTGCCTTGAGCAGTGCAAAGCCAGTGCTAATGAAGCCACCTCCCAGAAGAGCTGCTTGGCATGGGTGCAACACCACACTGACATTTTCTGTGGCCAGAGATTCCACCTGGGATAGCACAATGACTTTTGCACCTTGCTGCTCTAAGTTTTTGCTCTCACTGCTCTGCCTACACCAGTCCTATTTTGCCCTGACCCTGGGACTGATTTGAAGACAACCAACACATCTCTCTGTTATTTTTGCTGTCCCCTATGGTCACTTCCAAATGGACCCCTGTAAGCTCTTGGGAAAGAAGCAATGTCCAGCTGTCACAGACCCTCACCTGTGCAGGGGCTGAGCAGGGACTCCTCAAGCCACCATCCACGGCCTCACAATCCCAGTAATTCTGTCAGCTGACATTGGAAGAAGAATTTTTCAACCCACTCACTGATTTAATGCAGATGATTTGAGGAGGAGCCTGTCTGTAGAGCTTTTACTCTTCCCTTAAGGATTTAGGAGCAAAAACTACCACATGGATATGATATTTGATCACAGACAGCAGCAGAAGTAACTGTCCATAGGATGTGGAGTCCTGTAAGAATCCGACTATGCTCATGTGCAGACCCCATAGAACATAATCCTAAACTTGTGTATATTTATATGAAAAAGAGAAAAAAATAAGTCAGATTTCTACCAGCGTAGTAAAATGTTCTACTTTGCACAGAGAATGACACACCTGCTGATGAGTTTCCACATTTCTCAACCTAGGAAAGCAGAGTAGACATTTCTGTGGGGAAAAATCAGCCCACTAAAAGGTGTATCTTGTACTCCACCTCTGCTGCCAGGGATGGAGAAGAAGGGCAAAGCCTGTTCAATGACCATGAGATAAATCCCAGGCAATGGATAAATCCAACATTCAGTTGTAAGCAGTATACTAATTTACCCACAGGTTAGAAGTGTCTACTGCTGTTTCATTAAATAATAATTCCTGTAAATTTGAGAGCATAACTGTAATCAACCCTAAGGGCATGGTGTTCCTACTGTCACTGTCTCTAAACCACCATACTCATTTCCACATGGTACAAGGTATTTTTAATATTCTCACACAACCTTACCTTCTTAAAAATTCATATCAAAAGTTCAGGAGACTGTGCTCTCTCCCGGATGTTGGTTTGTGCCTACAAACATGCACCAAGGCAGACGATTCCCTGTGGTGCTCCAAGCAGAGTCATGTGCTGGGGCTGCTCTCCTCCACAGCTTCAGGAGATCAGCTGCAAGCTGGGAAAACACACATTTTTGGAAAGACTAAAGCCCCTGAAGAGTGTTAGCAGGAATAGAGGCACTTAAAAAACACCTGGCAGTTCTGCAGTTCTTTTAATGTTGGGCCTCATTCATGGTTGGGCTTTATGTTCAAGCTGATGAAACTTTCTTTATTTTAGCAAAGTTACACTACAATAAAATGAAAATACCAGACATATTAATCCAATCCATAACTTGGTACTTGTTAAAGAGTAATAAAATTTACCCTGACACTGCTTTTTTTTCTTTTTTTTTTTACTGTAAGAATGCCTTAAAATACCAGTGTGTATTTTTCACCCCTGGATCCCTAAGTACCAGCTGTCTGCTGTATTTCTATTTTCAAAACAGTAAATGCTGCTGAACCAAAATGTCCATACTGTTCTGTAACCAACTGAACCAACTCAGTTGTCAAGACTAACCAAATGAATAAACAAATAATAATGACTTTGACTTTAGTGATACCTGTTATCACTAGTTATTATTTCAAATGAATTTTGATGTTTGTTACTTTTTAACTATGGATTTATGCATTTTTTTTTTAAAAATGCAAAAATTTAAAGGGAAATACAGCAGAGATTATACATTTTTCCACCTGAGTAAAATGTCTCCAGCCTTGGTAGTGGCAAAGTGAAAACTGTGTGAAGAAGCATAAGAAATGAAAATGAAATGGGGAAATTTAATTTGATTCCTTCTCTCAAATGCCTTCCCTCTCCCAGTGCAGTGTACTTACTATTTGGGGATATATTAGCCATCAGTGAAAACTGGTTTGAAATGGAAACAAAGGATACTTACCACTGATGTTAAATTACAATGGTTTAAAACTCTAAAATATACTGAAATTGCAAAAGAATTATTTTGCATGATTTATCAGAATTATGTGTCTGGCAGCTGAAAGAATAAAATAGATGAATACTCCACGAGGCACTGGTTTTCTGAGGAAGTGCAGTGCAGGATTGCTGTGCTGGTGTCTCCATCTAGAATGCTTTCTTTCTGTGGACTCGTAGGCACCTAGTATTTTAAATTCCTTGCACTGCACCAGGGTTATGGTACTATGTTACAAAGTTATTCAGAAACCTGATTGGCCATGTTCCTGCAATACATTTTCCTAACCCCAAGATAAAGATCCATGCATCTCTTTACCCTTTAAACAAAAAAGCTATTGTAATAGCATGTAGTGTGATGCATGGCATGAATACCAAAACATGTACATGCACTGCTAAACTGTTTAAGTATGGAAGAAGTAGTGTCTAATAGCATCAGGAAATTGAAATTTAAAAATTTTTCTCACTCACTTATTTGATGAGAACTGGGCTGCTGACAGGTGAAGCAGAAAGTCATTTTTCAAGTTAAATGCCAAGTGGTTATATAGCATAATATTCAGTCAAAATTAACCACCTCACTGCTGCATTGACATACAGCATATTTAATGGCAACTGTTTCTGCAAAGAAAACTATAGACCTTGGGGAGTTCTAAGAAATGGAAAGAAAATCTTAATAATACTTCAGTTACTTGCTAGAAACAAAGAGCGATAGTGTGCCCTAATTCATGGCAGTGAGAACAAAACATAACTATCTGTCAAAATTAGAAATATAATTTTTTTAGTCTCTTCCACGTGCGGATTGCATGTTTTAAGTCAACAGATGTGCCTAGCTAATTTAGGAGCCAGTTTGGACCCACAACATGATTCAGGGACAGAAGAAAAGCTTTTTGATTCATTTCAAAAAGTTCTTTGCAGAATCTCAGTGTCAGGGTCATCATCCTGCACAATGACATCTTTAAGCTTTTGGGACTCTCACCATCATTTCTGAGGACTTCACACAGATCAGCTTCCAGCTGTGTATCCAAAGTGCAAACCTCTCTCCAGTGAGAGATTTGCTTCCACCTTTGGCGTTTAATCCAGATTTAATCTGGATTAAATTTTTTAAGAACAAAAGAATAAAGTAGATTCTGCATTCTGAATGCCTTTTGAAGTTGTGGTAGTTGAATGGATAACACAGCTAGGTCTCAACCCTGGAACAGACAGTCTGATTGCACTCTAAACTGGGGGGTATTTTTCATGTGTTTGTTTTTCAAAACACAGTAACTATGCCTTGCATGCCAAAACTTCCTACTGGGATAGGCTACAAGGAACTTCTCTTTATGCCAAAAAAAAAAAAAAAAAAAAGTGACCCACACAAATGAAATTTTATTGCTCAAATAATCAAAACACTTAAAAATTAAATTCAGAGAGAAAGGAAGCATAAGTGGACAGTAAACAGAATTTTTAAATGAGACTAAACCCCTATGTGTAATAGAAAAACAGGGGAAGTGGCAGGCAGTGGCACACTATAAAAATGTATTATCCTCTTTTGCTAGCCTTCTCTCATAAAAATTTACACTATGGGTGCTAAAATTAAAAAGAAGCAGAGCAGAAGAGAACACCAGGTAAATGAGATTTGGTGGGATTTGCAGTTTCACAGCATTTAAACTGCATTTGGATTTTCTTCCCCAACATGCAAAGGGGCCAGGCAGGGACCCCAGCATGTCCACCCAGCACCACCATGAATTGGGATGGAAGCTGGAGGGTGACTCCCTTGGACAAGCCCCCTGTGATTAGTCCTGAAGAGTTGGTCAGTGGGATCCATGGGAAGGGATGGGGAGAGCACACAGGGTTTGGGTGTTGTAAGAAACACCTTCCCTCTGACAGAGGAATCCACAGACTCACGGCAGCTGGGCTGCCAGGAGGCCCAGGGAGCAACGGGGGTACCTTAAAGATGAGCAAAGCAAGAAAAATCAGAGATCTAACCCAAAGAAAGTCCTCTAAAACAAAGGCAGAGGCAAACTCTTAAGGCCAAAGATCTGCCTGTCCCTTCTCATCAGTAAAGTCAGGCTTCATAAATGAGTATATTGTGAAGGGAAATTATTGAAGAGAAAAGCATAGATGGCTTTTTGTATATATCAAATTCTTTCTTTCGTTTTGACAGGATCAAGCAAATAATTCCTCAGAAAGTCACAGAGCTATTCAACAGGTGAACAGCTGCCAAGACAATTTGAAAACTCCACATTATGGTCCATCATGTAACTCATGTTTGCTCAGTAAATATTATTCTCTTGGGACATCTCATGCAGAGAAACAGATGCCAGTTGATGACCCAACCTTTTCCTGGTCTTTCACTATTGTTTATGTGAAAGAAATACAGGTAGATATTTATAAATAGAAATTCCTCAAATCTCACCAAAGTGATGTTTCCTTATGTTCTGCTCCTCCTCTGTAATATATCTGAGGTTTTGCTGGTTAAACCCCAGGGAGGGGAGTTGGGGGAAGAAAGATTGCAGTTAACATATATGAAACTATCTTGAGGATTTATGGTGTATGAGAAAAGTAAAAACCCACAGATTTGTATAATTTTTACTAGAAAAAGATGTATTGAGCTGGCAGCACACTAAGATGAAGGGAAATCACGAAATTCTTCATAGTATTATATGAAAATTGTCAAAGTGTTGGGATGCCCTAATCATCCACGAGCCAGCTGAAAATAAAGTGTATTTATACTGGAATTTTTCAGCATCTTTGGACAGTAGCTTAGCTTTCTTGTAAGTTGTAATATTCCACAAAATGCTGTTTATTTGATCTTGTCATAGAATACAGTAATAAAAGAACTGTAAATGTATCTTATTTATCAGCATGTCTGCACATTTGGGTTATCACAGGAGACATGGGTTGTTTTTCCTTGAAGGAACTGAAATGTCTGGTGGTTACTTTAGATGAAAACAGAAACAACAAAAAGCACTACAGAGATATTTCTTTTGGTCGTTGAATGTGATGTTTCTTTCCAATTATATCTTATACACAGTTATTAGAATATGGTTTAAGGGGTTTTGTGACAAAAAGATAATACATCTGAAATGCACACCATTATTAGCAGTACCCAGTAATGTTCTGCTGCATGTTAGAATTTATATAATAAAAATGTTAAACAGCCAGTGATTGGATTTGTTTACAGGATCTAAAGAGGGGAATTGGGAAGAACCCATGAATAACTTGCCTTGGAGGAGTCTTTTCTAACTGGATACAGATGGATTGGACCTAGAAGAAGAGACTGATGCAAAGTGACTGTAAAACATTATTCACTTACATTATTACTTGGAGTACACTGACTATCACAAGGAGGTTTCTTCATGGTCAATCAACAGTGCCCTGGTATTAAAATATTTTTAATGTGACTCATGAAACCTGCTCTTGCAGAAAACATGGAAGAAAAGGAAAGAAAGCATGGGGGGGGGTGGGAATCCCACAATAATCTCTCCCCAGATAGCCAGCAAGGAGCCAAATCACCCACCAGAAGGAAGTGGCTGCAGGACCCCCCAAGCAGCACCAGGCTGGCTGGAGTGCTCCCAGCCCTGGCCACCCTGGCCCCATGTGTCCCTGGGCTTGCTCTGGTGCACCAAGATGAAACCCTTCCCTGGAAGTCAGTTTTCCCAGAGGTGATGCCTTAGATTTTAACTTTTCTATTTTCCAAACACTGCCCTGCCCTGTGTGTAACTCTGAAGTTTCCTGTTCCCTGTTCAGTGCTGCTCTCTGTGCTGGGCACACACAACAAAGCCTCTCCGGGGCTGCTCTCCAAGGACACCCAGCCCCTCCTGGGCCCAAAAAGTGTCAACCAAAGAGCCTCTGAGGGGGGCAAGCTGAGGGGAATTCCATCATTAAACTGAAGCTTTAATTGCAGAATGAACCCTGAGATGCAAATGAACCAAACCTATAAAAGTGGGAAGAACTCGTGACCTCTCAGGGTCCATCTCGGGGCCCATCTGGGCAGCACCTCTGGCTCCCCAGGGGTACCTTTGAAAGGCTTTCCAATAAATCCCCACCTTTATTCCATGACTCCTGTCTGATCTCTGTTTCTAGGAGGCCTCTTAAGGCATCAGAGGCACCTCCCATTTTGAGGGCATCTCCCTCGGGAAGACAAACTAGGAGCACCCACTGCTCCATCTTTCAGTCCTCCCTCTGACCATCCATCCTCCTTCCCTGGTATTTTACCCATCAGATAGATCTAATTATGGTCCTAAAAATTAAAGGCACCACCTGGATATTAGTGACCCTAACTTATACATGCTATTTTCCCTGCTATATTTGTAAGCAGAAGCCCTCAGGATTTTAATATCATTGCTATTTCAGTTAAGCAGCTCAAAGTAATTTCCCTGGAACTGATATTAAATTCTGTAGCATGAATGCCTCTGTGTGTGGATATAGGGATGTGTATGCATATAAAGAATCTTTGCAGAACAATTAGCACTTATTAAAATCAATTATCTCTTATAATTGAATGAGATAACTCTAGAGATTAAATAACAGGGGGGAAAAAAGTCTAAAATGGTGGAAACCAAAACTACACACAGGAGATTGTGTTATTTAATAGCAATGCCTTGCTCCAGAGGAAATAATGACCAAGTTTATCCTCCCAGAAAGAAGGGATAAAACTTTTGGGTGTGTAACAGAATTTAGTAGCAAGTTCTAAAAGTCATATTCATTCAGCAATACTTAATGCCTTCATTTACTTCCAATGTGTTTTGAGACAGTGAAATCTGTATTTTAAGATTTGATAAAAACCACAAATGAACAGAATTTTCTAGTGGCAGAAGTGAAAAAAATGGCAAGATGAATTAGCACGATTACTGAGTGCATGGTATGTCTCAAAATAAATTTGCAATTACAATTCTATTAATTCAGCATATGCATCTGGTTTGTGTTACCTGACTAGTGATAGAGAGGTTGATGTTAATATCTCATAATTTACTTATTTATTCTTTGAAATGTTTTTGTCTGTTAAGACAGTTATTTCCCAGTGCTAATTATATCAATATCTATAAATAATTTAAATCTAAGCAAGCTTAATAGTACATAAATGTTATACAGCTAGGCCTTCAGTAAAGCTTTACTTTTTTGAAAGCTAAAGATATGGAAGTACTAAGTTACTCTCAAGAATTCACAGATGTCAATGCCAAAGCTGAATATACAATTTCAACTGTGTCCCTCATGCTGTCATACATCAGTGATGTACAAGTCTATTGATTTATATCATTATTACTGCTGGTTTAGGAGGTTGCTTTAAAGATATGAAGTACTTTTATATCAATCACTTCTTCAAAAATAAGACTTTCTGAGCTGGAGGTCTCGTGCTGACCTTTCAAAAGAGTGAGCATTACCCACAAGGAGCTTGGTAAAGAAAACTCCATGCTATTGTTTTCTTTTTTTTTTTTTTTTTAAACTATATCCTAAATAAGCAAATCACCAGCAAAAAATCTACTGATTAGCTTCTCTCCTCCTCCCTCCACCGTGAAAATATACTGATTAGCTCCACCACATATCCCACTCCAAATAATGCTGCTGCCAGTTTTCATATAAGACTTGCATTTCATTAACATGCAAGACATGCTCTTGGATTTTTAAAAATTATCATACCTGGGTTATGGAAGATAACTTCTAAAATAATATGCAAAATAAGCTTTTTAACCCAAAATTTTCACACCTGTATTCATGAAAATATAAAGCACAAAAGAACCAAAACAAGCCAAGAATAAAAAAAAATAGGAAAAAAAAAAAAAAAAGAAAACCACACAACCCCTCAAAACCCAAGAAAATGCTACTGCAAAAATGGGCGATATCAAGGATTTTTCTTCTCCCTGGAAAGCACTTCCATGTTGGTCTGGCTTATGCTTAAATGAAAAGAACAGGTCAGGGATAACACAAAGTAATTTAAAGGACTTACACCGCAATACATAGGATTGCCCACAGCTACACCTTGCAATCACCCAGTTCATATTTTAGGTCCTGACATAAGAGTTCATAGTATTTTACAATTCTATGTTCCATGTCAGTGGCTGACTGTGGAGCTGAATATCAGTCCTATTTAAATCTGCAAGAAAATAGCTGCAGGTGACATAACCTTTCATGTAGTACCACTGTGTACATATACAAATAATTGAGGCTCTTGACCCTGTCTACGCACATACAACTGTAAGTACAAACTTGACATTTTGATACTGCTTGTAGCCTTTCCCGTTGTTATTTTCTGTTTCAATAATCCATTGCAGGTAGAAAAATGAAAGAAGGAAGCATGAATGATTAATGCTGTCAAGGTAAAATAATGTATTTAGAAAAATCTATAAATCTGTTATTTGTGGCATTTTAAAACTAAACACGACACTCTTCGGTGCCATTCAGCCTCTTTTACAGCAGATAAATGTAAACGTTTTGCAGAAACAATGGCAGCACAACCCTTTGAACACTGATTTTGGCACCAAAAGTTAAAGGAATCGGCTGTAAACTTCTGTGTATAAATGAATATTAAACAGAGATGAATATTCATACAGTATTATTAATATTTAATGTATATGTATGATGAAAAGTGAATGTGAATAAACTGCTGTTCCTACACAAGCTTCCTGCCTTTATCTTCCTGACTGTGTCCACACATGGATTAAGGCCTTATCTCTGCTACTTTTTCCAGTTTGCAACTGTAAACTGAGAGTTTGGAACCGACTGTATTTCTATTTCTGAATTACTTAGCGTAGCTACCTTGATGTCAGACAGGACAGCTTCCTTAGCCATTAGATATATTTTAGATATATATGTTCACATAAATATAAAAACATTTTGGTCTATATTTAGTAGTTGACATTAAACATTGAATCAACAATGGGACAGCTGAGGACCTGATGACTGATTTTAGATACTTTGAATTTTCTTTGGACTATTTTTATCTTTAAAAAAAAAAGTGGTGGAAGAATAAGTACCACATTTGCTCTCCTTTCTGGGACCAACCTTGCATACAGCCTGGTGCTTTTTTCAGCAGGAAGGAAGGTCCAACTCTCCTGAAGCCACTGCAGTTCAGGAGCCAGGCATGCTCACAATCCCAGGCTGCAGTTCCCTGTGGATATCCCAAACATGTGATAAATTATCAATACCACTTGAAATTGAAAGAGATCTTTGCAGAACAGTGCAGATGTTAAATTCTATCACAGCCCCCCACCAATCTGCACTTCTGCTGTTTTCTTTCACCTCTGAAATGACAGCCAGGCAATCAAGGTAAACGTTAGAGTATAAACAAAATATTCTCTTCTAAAGTAGTGAGGGGCCTTTCATGCTAACAAGATGTTTTCTCACTATGAACACAAGAGCATACAACAAAGCCACAGCTATCTGCTAAAATGTCTTGGAGATGTTACATTTGTTAGGTGCTCCAGCAAGTCATTTAAAATTAAAGTTAATTAAATTAATGTGATATTAGCTGAATTGTTTCACTTGATAAATCTGTAAAGCACAAACTGCGCAGCTCAGGTTTCAGGAGACAAGTGTATTAGCAATGCATGCAAATGATCAGAGTTTGCAGATTCAAAAAATAATTAAAGCAGATCTATATAGCTTGCAGCAAATTTCACCTGAAGTCACAGCAGCTGAAGGGCTTTAAAATGATGCTTATTGCTAGATATCCATACTGCCCTTGAAGTGTAATTTCAGTTTTGAGAAAAGTGTCCATACTTCCCATTATATTCTGACCCATTTTGCATACATTATTTTAATCCCCACTGTGCTCCTTGGCAGTCAATTAGGACTGTTAGACCCCACCCATACAAAGCCCTTCCCACCTACTAGATGTCACTCTGTAAGATAAGTGGCTTTGAAATTGTTTCCTTATTAAATGTCTGAAAAAATTATCATCCTTAATTCATGAAGAAATCAGAATGTTACCTAAGTCATGCCAGGTGACAACTGAAAAGAACAAATATCTTTGAAAATCAAAATAAAATTATTCTACATGCAAAATAAACACGTATTTCTGCTGGAAGAAATTAATTTCCTATATAGGAAAAGCTTATATCATGAACTTCTAAATTTCTCTTTCAGGAAAAAAGACTTACTGTTATTTCTGTGATTTTCTCTGCCTTCAGTTTGAAGAGCTGTGTTGCCCAGGACAGGGTGCTCCCCATACTGCTGTTACTGTGTTCAGCTGCTATTTAACTTCTTAGGCCAGAAAGTGAAAGTCAGAATAAGAACTGTCACATATAAGGATAAAAAGCAGCATAGACAAAAATTTTGAATTAAGTTTGCAGTCACAGTTGATTGGAATGCACCTGAACTACAGAAACTTGCTTAAAGATGCTCACTTCATGCAGCCAATGGGGTTTAATAACTTAAAATTAACTAAACTCTTGTAGTATAAAATATAATGGCTCTGTCAGAATCGAAGAGCAGAATGCTAATTTAGGATTTTAAATAATAATTCTGAATAAATGGAAATGTCATTAAAAGGTAGTGGGTTTTTTTTAAATTTTAAGTTCATAAAGGGACACCTTGAATTAATACAAGCCATTAAAAATACTCCTAGAGCGAGCAAAGACTTACAAATGTCAAAACCCTGAGTGAGCCAGAAAGAATTTAGCTCACACTTGAAATATTCTGGGTCACAGACATGAATGTGCTCATATTGAAAATACTGTAAAATACTCATATGTATATTTTGCAAATCATAGAGTTCACAGGGAAGCATCTGTATTTCTATGGGCAGTATTTTCTGACAGCCCCCTCCTGGAAATTCACCCCTCTGCACATCAGTGCTTGCCATCATTTCCAGCCATTGGCCACCCCCTGTTCTCTGCACTCACACTTTCAATGCCTACATGAAACTCGTAAGGAGCTCATTCCCTTCCTCACCAGCATCAGTGAACATGGGAATGAGCTCAAGTTTTGGCCAAACCTTTTCCAGCAGTGAGCAGCACGGGTGGCTGGTCCCAAGGGAACATGCTCTGGGGAATGCAGTGTCCCCTGCCAGCTCCTGCAGGTTTTGGGAAGCCAGTCCTAAGGGTTCTGAATAAAACATATTACTGAGCTTGTTACAGCCGTAGACAAACTCTTTTCCTAATGTTCAGACTAAAATAAAAAAGAAATGAAATGCCAAAGGTGCCAGCTCAGCAGTGCTGAGCAGTCCCAGCAGCAGAGGTCACCTCACAGCCCTGCTGCTTGTGTTCTGATTAAAGTTCCTGCTCTGAACTGGGTGACACAGTAAGGCACTCTGCAAACAGGACTCCTGCTTTGGCAGCAGCACCCAGGACAGCCTTACTTGTGTTTTAGCAAATCTGGGTTAGAGTTTCAGTCAATGCCAAGACTTAAAAATTGAGAAAACTAGAAATTACCATCCCATTAAGACAGAAGTTCAAGAGAAATAGATGGCAGAAGCAAGACAGACCACTCAAAACACTGATATGCACTGCATCTTCTTTCTTTGGAAGTCTAAAACACTGTCACACCACAGTGATACTCCCACCCAAACATCTGCTGTTGCTTGGCCAGAGCCTTTTCACCAGTGCAGCTCTATCGGCCTGTCCCTAATGCACCACCAGGGCTGGAAAAGTGGCCATGAATTATAAACCAGAAGAGGCTATCTTTTAATTGCATAAAGAGGCAAAAAATTCCATTTCATACAGAAATACACACACCTTACATGCAAAATAACTCACTCCCCGAGTGGGAAAACATCTGAAGCTAATTTCTTGTGACTTTGCACGTCATAATGAGACTTCCTGGCCTAATGAAGTGTGAGCTCCTGCCTGTGCTGTTGGGAGACCTCTCTCACTTGTGGATTCTCTGAAGCTGGTCCCTCAGTAGGAGCATTCATTTGGATTTCCCTCTCCCACCACCCGCCTGCCTTCACATGGCCTTTGGGAACTTGCTGCTTCTGAGACTTCCCCTCCCCTGCCAGAGAGGGAATTGTCATCACAAGCATCTGCATCATCTGGATCAAGGTGTACAGTCAGCTACCGGAGCCCAGGATGGCCTCACACACCCATGTGTTACCCTTGCATAAAACATGGCTGAGAATCAAGCTACTATGTCCACTCAATTCCAGTTCTGGCTCTTCCCACAGAGCCCCTCTCAGTTCTTCACAGTCCCTGTTGTCACAGTTCAGGGTGTGGGAACACTGACCTGACAATAAACAAATCCTTTTTACAGTGTTAGCATATGTCAGCATAAATGCTGGCATACACCACAGATTGCTCTCCCCACAATCAGCTTCTCTGGCAAGAGCTAATGAGCCTCCACTCATTATGTGGTGACAGGAAAGACAAAAGCTTTTGGAGCAAAAACCTGGAGGACATGAAGAGAACCTCCTGCAACACCGAAGTTTTCCTCTTAAAGCTGAAAGGAATGGCTTCTTTACTAACTGAGAGGAAAACCCCAGCTTGTGCCACATCCAAAGGAGTCACATCTGAATCCCATTTGTTCCAAAGAAGGAACAGTGTTCAGGATTTATGTACAGTAGTGCATTTCAAGTGAAAGTTCGAGCCCACTGTACTGCACAGCATGCATGGATTCTGCTGGACTGAAAGACAGCAGGAAACAAATGCACCCATCTGGCCACATAAATCAGTCACTGAAAACTGAAGATACACCCACAGAAGGGAAAAAATGATTAATAGATCTGTGATGTGTAAATTTTTATTTAACTCTAATATCGGACTAGAAATCACTTTTTGAAGAGCACCATGTCAAGGACATGAGGACTTTGCAATAGTGAGAATCTTCTAAACCTGTCAGAAGAGACAGGATAGATTAAAAGCACACTGTGAATCTGGAAGAAGCACTACAAAGGGTGGCCTTGGCCATGGTTTTGCCATTTTCACCTGCACACAGTGGATGTACCAGCTGGTGCTGGATATCTCAGCATGAGGGAGAACAGCCCTGCCTGTGAGACACTCCAGAAGTTTGGTTTGAGTGGTTCCTGGGGACTAAGCTTCATATTGCTTTTTCTCTGTATCAGTTCTTAGTCGGTTCAAATCTTCACCAGAGTGTTGAGGCTGTTGCAGAAGCTGAAGCACCAGAGGCTCTGCTGGCAGCTGAGGATACAGATGTGGGGTTTATTCAGTGCAGGCAGGAAAACCCCCAAAGATAAGAGAGAACATAGAGCTCAACGTCTCAGTTCAGCATTTTCCTCCCCCAGTCTCATGCTGTTTTTCTGGCAAAGGATCATATCTGGAGTAAATCATGCCAAAAGAATATGGCTAAGTTGATGGCTTGGAGGAAACACTTCTGGATCTGGCCACAGTCTCCCTGCCCACACTGACACACAGGACATTTCTGCCCCTTAGGTCTACTGACTCAGACCAAAAAGTTGTACTAGATCTATGCCCAGGCACATTTTGTCATTGAAAATGCAGTGTTTTGGCTGACTTTGGCTCACAGCTCAAGTATTAGCTCCTCAGAAACCACCTACCTCAGAGACGAGCTGGGCACTCATTAGTCACTTGCTAAACACAGCCCTGTGAGAAAGCAATGCACAGCTTTTTGGGGTTTAAACCTAAAACTCTGGACAACATTTCTGTCTCACAAATGGAATTTTTCCTGCCAATATGCTGACGCCTTTTTCAAGCATCTTCATGTGTCATTTGGGAAGGAACGCAACCACACACCAGAACACGGATGTGACTGAATTCTTTTACATCATTAACAAGTTTTGTCATTCCACGGGACTGGTAATTGCCTCCACAACATTTAGGGACCAGAAACAGCCATCTTAATCTGAACCAGCCTGTCTTAGCAATGGGAAGGCCTTGAAAACACAGTCTTTTTAAATTGGCTGACACAAAGCTCACCCCTATTTCTATCAGCATTGCAATAAATAAATGATTACAGTCAAACTACTGCCACTATTGTTATTAGCAGCCTACAAGTGA
This sequence comes from Rhipidura dahli, assembly GCA_013399225.1. Classification (NCBI taxonomy): domain Eukaryota; kingdom Metazoa; phylum Chordata; class Aves; order Passeriformes; family Rhipiduridae; genus Rhipidura; species Rhipidura dahli. The sequence continues at coordinate 240,020 of VXAC01002685.1, read as the reverse complement.
AAGTTGAATCAGAAGAACACTGAAAAAAAAACTTTTAATGCTCATCTCTGTTTCAAGTCAGACTAATTCCACTGGCATGTGATATACTCACCAGCACATCTTCAACCACGGTTCCTGTCACTGTGGGCACCCAATCTGCAATCACCACCACGTTTTTTGTTTGGTTGTTTTGTCTTCCTTTATTCACTGACTCCTGCAAACCTTTGGGAGGAGAAATGAAGACTACTATAGTAGCTTTTAAATTGACTCTTATATTAAGAATGTTATGTTTTTCATATCTGCTCTGAAAGGGTAATATGAAACTTATGAAATATTTACTAAGTGTGATGCATAAACAACAAATCACCTCTTTTCCATTAAATGTTTTTTGTGAAAGTATTTTTAATAAAATACTGCAGCTTGCAATTTAATTACAATGAGTAATTAAAACTTAGAGGATAATCATTTTTGGCAAAAAGTCAGTTTTTGTTAAAATTTTAAGATAGAAAAAAGATGCATATTACGACCATAATACTGTTAGTAATTAAGATAAATGCATCAATTATTAAAGATGCAAACATGTCAAGCAAGCATAACTAATTATTTGAGCATGTTAACAGTTGTTTAATGTTAACAAGCAGTGAATTATTAAAGACCCCATGTGTCACATTTTGGACTGCATAAAATATAATGTTCTGGAAGGGTTTATGATTTTCAGGTTTTGCTTAGATCTTTCCAGTCAGATAAGCAATAAATTTAAGATAACTCGCATTTAAACTGTATTTCTAAAATAATTAGCTGTAATTGTGTAATGAAACGTTGTATTTCTCACTTTATGACGACTTCCAAATTCAGTTAAAATGACCAAAATGTATCAATAGGTGCTTTATGCTGTAAATACGTGGCTTCTGTACATGAGTGTGCAATTTCTCCATTAAAAAGAGATATGGTATTTGAGAAGCTTAAACTGTCAGAGCAACAACTATACTGAGATGAAAGAGTGCATTTTATGTGAACTAATGCTCATATTGGTACCTGGCTTTGTATTTCAGTGGCTGAATACCTTCCAAAGGAAATAACCACTTCCTTCCAAAGGAAAGATCCCCTTCAGCCAGCTCCTGGTGACTGTGCTAAGGCAGCTGCTCTCCCATTTCCAAATACCTGTTAGTGATACCACAACATCTGACACAAGAACAAAACCCATCAGAATGGTTTTGAGTTGTACAAATCCTCACTCTAAATATTGAGACTCAGTTTGTGCTGGTTGTGGGTTTGGTGGCTGGGGGCTTTTTTTAGACAAAGATAAAATTAGGCTTCTTTCCCAGGACTTCCCTCTGGTAGACTGAAGATTAAAATCTTTTTGTCTAAGCATTAGCTGTTAAACCTTGAATTCTGGTGAGTCCCCAAAGGATTTACTGCAAATCACAGGAGACCCAACACAGTGATTTAAATTTTGGATATTTACTGCAATAGCTTTGCAGTGCTACCTAATCACATTTTCAGGCAGACAGCTGTCCCTCCAGCTCAGGCATCTCAGGGCAGATGTGCCCAGAGCCCAGCATCCCCCTGAGCCCAGGCTGAGCCCCAAAGGTGTCAGCACCGTGGCCTGGCCCTGCTCACACCCTCCAAGGCTGCTGCAGCCTCAGAGATTTCTCCCCTGCACTGCTGCAGCAATGTGGAGTAACTCCTGCTCCACTAGTAACAGCACCAGGGGAAACCACATCAGCCTTTAAGGTGGCACACCAAGGGGAAGGTGACCTCTGTGACTTGCAGAAGTGCAGTCGGGGTAGCTGCCCATGCTCTTGGGAGACCCAGCCTTTGCTGCCAACAAAACATGGCACTGGGTGGCCCCGTTGCCAAAACAGGTGACCAGCATCACCTTGAAGATGACTGGTTTCAGTTTGTGTCAGGGGGAAGAGAGGCCCAGAAGCACCAAGGAAACATTTGTTTGTTTGTTTTTAGCAACATATTAATGTGAATTAATGTTTGCAAAGCTCTTTGACATGTTTAGATGAAAGTGGATACGCACATAGATTAGGCTGTTAATTGGGTGGCCGGAGGGTATGCAAGCAGTGTGGACCCACACAACACTTAGCTCTTTGCACTGATGTTTAAAATCTCTCCTGCTCTGCAATCAGGCAGACATTTCAGCCACCCAAGGGGAGGACAGGCCTCACCTCCAAAAACTTTGTAGCAAAAGTACCCCGCAGTGCTAAAGAAGAGCTCACACGCAGCCAGGCTGTCAGGCCACCCTGCAGCACGGTGCCCATGCCAGGGGTCTGATATGCAGGACACAGAGCACAGTTAAGTTTATCATGGTCAGTTTTCTAATAAAAATGACCTGATGTATCCCCCTCTTGCAAAAATATTTTAAAGCTGACTGCCCTAAAATGTAATTGGAGTTTTTAAGCCCAACTCATTGCAAAAGCACAGAGGTCAAAGCTGGACTCCCTCGTGGAAAGATGCTGATAACAATACTCCAGGAGGTTAGGAGAATGGCATCTCAGGCCCAGGACAACAGTGGGATTTCAGGTGCTGGAGGACAAGCATGTCTTTTATAGATAATTTACTGCTCTCAAGAATACACAAAGGAAGTTTGGGTACCCTACAGGTCTTCTGTTTAGTTTATCTTATTTAGTATTTTCCCCCCAATTTTTCTTCCTGTTTCTAGGTGACCTCCCTCCTGTGACAAGGTCTCCCCATTATGACAGTGAGCTCTGATGATAATGTAGGTAACATTCAGACTGAGACCAAGTGCAGCAGAAAGCCATATTTCACTCCTGACCTTCAGCTCCCCCTCTAGTGCAATGCACACATTATATTTCCCTTCACTCATAGCAGGACCAGTGAAACAACACCAGATGAAATAAGTGACGTTTCCCGAGCAAGATGCCAGGAATGAATAAAATAGTTTTGCCATTTTCACTGCACGTATGATACCCACCACACAACTTTGCTTGGCTCACATTAGATATTAAGCTCTCTGCTTAGCTGAGGCAGGGAGAGAAAGATGAGGCAGAGAGAGAAACAGGCATCAGAGCACTCGCTGGCACACAGCGCTTTGCAGCATGCCCAAGCTGCCACAGCGCCAGGGGCCTTTCGGGGAGCTCCCAGTGACACCCCACAGGGGTTCCCATCCTTCTCTGCTGTCCCAGCCAGAACACCACGCCTGCTGAAGCGCAGGAAAAAGTCCTGCTGCTGAGCTGCCACGGAGCCCCAACCCCAAAATCGCGGGATCTCTCATCTCCAGCACCAACTGCTGCACCACACAGTAGCGCTGGCAGAGCTCCAGACGTATTCCTTTACGTGTCAGGCCTGAATCTCTTCATATGTTAGGGAAGAGCTGCATGTACAGTACTTCCCTTACTTCCAACGCGTTTTTGCCATCTGTTTCTATTATGGGAGTTTATGGCACAGAATACCTCAGACATTACAGTATCTGTTTCTCTTCTGCGCTGCAGTTATGGTTGCTGTGCTGCTTTGTGAACAGAATGATAAAACTTGGAGCCTTCTTAATTCTCGCCTTTCCACCCCCATTTTTTTCCTAGCAGGCTGCAGAAATGGAAGGATTTTTTACAGTTCGCATTAGTATGATGAGAAGTGATTTGAAAGAAAGTACGGAATTTATCAGGAAATGGAAATGCGACTACAAGGCAGATTTTAAAAATCCTTTAATCATATCATGATTAAGAAGGTTTTTATATTGTTGCTTCTGTGTTCTGAAGTATATAGAATTTTGTTATAATCTGAAATTTGCCTTTTTTTTTTTTTTTTTAAGAAGGAAGAACCTGCTTGGTACAGTGTTTCATTCACATCCATTAAACTCCTACAGTTAACCAGGGACTCCACAAGCAGAAGGGCTCTGTGGGTTTTCCTGAGTATTATTTCAGAGCATTTCACATCCCCAAAATCAAATCACTTTCCTGAAGAAGCGTTGTGTCAATACACCCACATCCCCCACTGCGTATTTTCTGAGAAACCTTCATTCTTTGAGGAGAGGAATTATTTGTCTGTTGCAAACTTTAGCTAGACATTTTTGAGATGTGAACAGCTATTATTTGCATGCAACAGCATCTCATTTTAACCGCTTTTAGATGAGGAATGCTTGAAATCTCCCTCATTGTCTCTAACCCATGAGGAGGTGGAGCTGGTGCACACTTCTTTAAAGAATGAATGAATGCAGGCTCATGGGCAGAAGATTAGATAGGTATGAATTTGGCAAAGAAATCAAATATAGACACAAAGAAATATCCTATTTGCCCAGGGCTGGTTTGATCACATGGTGACCATCTGGAATTTAGATCAAGCCTTCAATAAAATACAAGGGACCACACTTCTGCAGCACTCTCAATGATAAATTAATATCTGAGCTGGAAGTACTACAAGAAAACAGTGATAAAGAAGACAAAAGCCACATCTCACATACTCCAATTGCACTCCATTTCCTGGTGTTTCTTCACTTCCCCCCTCCCCCTGCCCATTAATATAAACATTATATGAGAAGTATAGTGAGAGCAATAAAAAATAAATGGCAATTAGAGCCAAGATCCAGAGCTAAGACAGAAGGAAAAAAGGAACAGAAACATTGGTCCTGATGGCCTTTTCCTGTTCCAATTTTTTTTAATGTTCTTCTGACCTTGATTAGATCTGCAACTTCTCATGTGAGGCTTTGAGATGAGTCCTATATTTAGATAAAAAAGCAGTACCAGAAGTGAACTGCCAAGCATGTAAGGATCTCTGCATACTGTGCCATGTTTTCTGAACCACACCACTGCCCTTTACCTGCTCTCCTTCTGGTAGCTGATTTACCACAGTGCCTCTCAGGAGCAGCCTGCTAACAAAATCCCAGGAACCCTCAGAGCTCTTTGGACAGTCTCTGGCACCCAGATCCTTGGGAGCATCTCCCAGAGTGCCACAGTACCTTGTCAGCACGACCTCTGTGTTGGGAAATCAAGCAGTTTCTTACCTGTTAATTCAGAGCCGATGCATCAGGCTACTCCCAAAATTCAGTGTGTTATGGCTTCCTGTGCAGAGGTCACTGGTGGAGGTGACAGCCCATGCCCGGTCCCGCATAACCACACGGTGCCAGTCACCATCCACTCCCTTGTGGCCAGCACCAGGAAGGCAAATGCCTCAAGACAGAGCAGGAAGCTGGTTCAACTGAAAACTAAGCAAAGAAAGAACAAATATGTTAGTTTTCAGGCTCACTCCACACAAAGGTGGGCCAAAGAATGCCCCAGGTAGAGCAAGTCTGACTTTCACTGGCCTAACACAGTGTAGTGCTGCAGTTCCTGCACTCTCCTCCTCTTTGGAAATGGAACCCATCCAGCAGAGCACACCAGTCCCTCTCCCTCAAACCACCATTCCCATTTCATTGCATCTTCCCATCACCTTCAGGCCTTAAGAGCTTGGGACCCAGCTCCTTCCTTTGCCATCTCCCCAGGGGATGGAGAACTATACCTGGTGAAGGCCACTGTAAGGGGTGTGCAAACACAACAATGACCTCCTGATGCTGCTTCCAAAGATGTGGCCACAGCCCCTGGATGACAGCAGGAGCCCCAGCACTGCAGCACTTCAGCATAGAATTCCCAGGGTGCAGTTTTAATACCCCTAGCATTGTTATTTCTGCCACCTCTCAGTATTGAGAAAGGCAGAAGTCAAGTGCAACAACCTCAGTTACCTTTCCTGGCAGTGTGGATCAGAACATGCTGTGCTGTGCCTTCATGGAAATCCGTGGGTGAACACAGGGCTTGCCTCCCACCACGGAAGGGTTACAGATGCTCTGCTGTCATGCTTGTTGTTCATGGAAGGTGGGGATGGTAGGAGTGCATGTCCATTTGGGTCTCAAAGAAAACACAGGTCTCCTATTGTGATGGGTAAAAAATGGGGAAAAAAGACTTTAAACAGAAGAAAATGTGTCAGGACAAAGGGTAAAAACTAGTCTCTGTGAACAGCAGGAAGGAATACTGTGTGCCTCCCTTTAGCAAATAAAGTGTTCAGACACTCTTTTAATTCCGATTGAGAGAGGTAATATTCACGTTTCCTGCAAATCCCCTTCCACCCCTGTCAGACGACTGACAAGCCCCTCTGTGGCAGTCACCTCCCCCTCTGTGGTAGTCACCTCCTTCACTTCTGTCAGAGAACAGATTTCAAGAGCTAAACAAATATTAAAAGCTAAAAAAAGCCAAGAGCCCTTCAGTTTCCTTTGTATTTTAGGCTTAAAGGAGTGATTTTTTTGCTTGCTGTTTGGATCAATAGATTATTTCAGTAATAGAAATACTAATGTCCTTAAATCTATATTTTTTCCCCTGCAAATCACCAAAAAGTCTCCCTCGGATTAGGCCTCCCAACCAACTGATTTAGTTATGTGTCACAGGAGCCTCGGTCTCTCATTTTTCTCTTTTCCTGGGCTGAAGGAAATACTTATTGGTACTGTACTCTAAATCCCAGCCAATGGAAAGCAATGTTTCACCATCTATCTGCCCCTGACACACTTTTATGTAAACCACTGCAAAGGGAAGGGATTCACATGTGTTTTACCAACTCCGCTAAACTACAAATAAAAGGCATCCAAGGTTCAAAGAGTTAAATTACCCAGTGGCTTCCCCCGCCACGCTCGCCCCCCACCCTAAGCCCCTCTCTTCTCTCTCAGGTCTATGCTTGATTTATGGTGTGATCCATCCCTGTTGGGAGTTGACAGTCACTTTCATTTTCTGGTATTTTTTTTCCTTTTGCTGCCAAGGTCACCAGAGAGAGGGCCCTCCAAGTTTTCTGCATTCGTCCTCCTTCACCCTTCCACCAGCTTGGCCTCATGAATCATCCCGTCTTCACATTGAACTCCTGATGCTTCTCTTCCACCAAACTGCCCGACTTCCGCAATTTTTCTTCATTCTCACTAACAATTTGGTAATGAAATATTGATTTTTAGTTAGATTCAAATAGATGTTATTAAGTTTGCATTGATAAATCGTTCTCTTTTTCAGGCTGGAAGTACCTCAGTCAAATTCTAACTGCGCTTTCATACCTGGTGATGTATTAATTTGACATATTTGTCACCCAAGCTGCCTGGCTCAGAGTTAGAGGAAGGCGTCTGTCCTAATTGCTGCTATTTCGCAGAGAAGGTGTAATTCTAGCTGATTTCTTCCAAGGAATATAGCCCTAAAATAAGATATTTCCAAACATTTTCCAAGGGATTTTTCTTGGAAAACAAGCAAACGTTCTTTTCCAGAATGGAGAAATAGTCATTCAAAAAAAAAAAAAAAAAAAGCACTGACCAATTAAAGTTAAACATTTCCAGTTAATTTTGCTAATTGAAATATATTCAATATCAATGAATTTGTCATGGATTCTATGACAAGTAAGTAGTTCTTTTAACCCTCCTCAGTGAGCGCCACCTGATAGATGAGATTTGAAATATCAGCTGCAAAATCCCTGCTCCCTTAACTGGTTAAATGAAGTGAATATTCCTGCACAAGCCTGGTGCAGTAACCCCTCCGTCAGAGTTGAAGGTGGGACACGGGAACACGAGGAGGTACAAACTGTGTCAGCATTGCATCATCTTTCACCTACGCCAGGGATAAGGTTCCTGGTCCCAAGACTCCATCGAGGGCAAAAATTGTGATCACAGAAATAAAAATAAATTACACTGGAAAAGAGATGTGCACTTTCCCCCTCTGCAATATCCAGGCCTGCTTCAAAAATAGCTGCTGCTCAAGCCCTCGGTGCCCCTGCTGCTGGCAGCCTGTGGGGCATGGTGGCCAAGCACAGGGCAGAGCCCACAAAAATTCACCTCAAACCCAACCATCAGAAGGGGGGGAAGGACACACATTCTTGGGCTCACTCTGTGTACATCTCAAGTAACAATTAGTTTTAAATTGCTCACAACTTAGTTGAAGGTTTAAATGGATGTTTGCAACTGCATCAGTTTGAAGACTTGAATTTCATCTGGGTGCAACCTGAGTTACTACCTCTTTTCATGTGTCATTCAGCACCTCTAAAAACCTCCACTTACCCAGTGTCCCTGCAGCAAATACCCAAACAACTCCTTCATACCATAAGAACAAATCTCATATTGACTGTGAATGGATAAAGAACAAGTGTTATTTCTTACCTGCTAAATTAAAAGCTACCTGCTGAAAAGTCAACCTCCAAAAAGTATTTTAAAAAAACCCCAGAAGAATGAAAGGAAAAAGCAGCCAGCAATATATTACTACTTGTCCTCTAACAGAGGTATCGAGCTCTGCTGTGCTGACTGACTTCAAGAGACAGGCATTGATGAATAAAGCTCAATTGCTTCCTATGCTCCTGTGTCACACCTTTTTATTTACAAAATAATTTAGTTTAAAAGAGGAGCTAATTCTTGGAAATTAGCTTTCAAAAGGTCAATTAATCTACTTGGGGCCAGCTGAAAGGTTACTTTTTAAAAGAAATCTACAAAAAGAAATATTTTTCAAAATAACAAAACTCCAATTTGTAGCCATCAAGATACTAAATATTTACTGCACAAGAATTAAACTTTTTATATTTAACATGATTGCTGTATGCCCCGTGTCATGCAAAGTGAAGTAAGTGCACCATTCTAGTGGCAGTGGTGATTTCTAACTCCACCCAGAGCTACCATTGCATTTCTTAAAATAAAACAAGCTGGAAAAAAGATATAACAACATAAGACAGCCTTCATTATCTCCCCTCCACACTGATACTGTAATAAGACTGTTTAAATGAATCAGACAGCAGAAGGGATGCATAGATTTCTCTACTTATGTAAGTTCATTCGTTCTTCTCACATTCCTCCTCTAACACACTTCTAGGATTATTTAGTGCAATAAGTAATTATCAATCCGCTTTGGAAAGCCATTATACATTTACATACTCTTCAAAGCTGCTGTTACTTTTATTGCTTCTAATGCCAAAATGGGAATGTGAGAGAAGAGCCTCTCTAAGAGCAGGTTATGGTGAGTTCAGCATGCAGAATGCAGTTTGGAGGATGCATATGGGAATGAGTCATTTCTGAGAAACATAAAACTCTGAGTTATCAAACCTTTTGCTAGTCAATTATTTTTCTTTACTATGCATGCTAGTAATGACAACTGCTCTGAGAAGGCTGCTCTGCTGTATTATTTCTGCTAAATGTTATTAACCTGGTGGAAAGCGAAACATGGCTGGACCAAAGCATGCCACTTAGAACTAAAAAAGCATGATAATTTAGAAAGCAAAGGTAAAATTCAGATATTTTGTGGAGTCCTTCTTTCCTTACCTTCCTGACAGACATTACAGAATATGACATGAAATGCCCCACCAGCAGACCCCAGTGAACTGAGTAGCTGAGGGGAAGTGTGACAGACACCCTGTCAGAGCATGCTACCAGCTCCATCAGATAAATACACACTTAGAGAATTAAGACCTATACATATTAGAAGCCTTTTGGGATCATCATGTCCTAGTAATATAGAAAATCAGCAAAGCTAGAGCATCACAAGGTACTTATGGGTAGCTCCAGCCAGGTGAGCAGCCCATTGCAGGGTGACCCTGCCGTGACCTGCAGCAAGGTTGTTTCTCCTCCAAAGGCTTGACCCGTGGCAGTGGGTGGCTCAGGTTAGTGCAGGGCTGTTATTAAGCTAAAAAAAAAAAAAAACCAGTGTGCATCTACCTTTGGCCTCCCACATTCCACAAACCACAGATCAAATTCACAGGAAAATCTAGAGCTGGGCCAACCTGCTTCCCCACCCACAGGTCTTTAGTGCACAGGTAACAAACCCCAGGCACTGACAGCAACCATGAACACACATCCACAGTCTATGTGGTAAAGCACAAGCTGCACTTTGGCACCTGCCCCGGTGCATTTGCAATATGGTGTGTGTAAAGGTGATGCTGTAATTCACCCTCAAGGAGCACATTTTCCATACCTAAGGCTGGCACCAGTCTAAACATTGAGATAACGTGGTAGAAATTGAAATACTTACAGCAGAAAGGTTCCCCGTTGCTAACCAGTGCTCCCAGAATTTGCCTTTGCTAGTCTGCCATGAGAATGAAGGGAAGGAGCTGCCGCTTTTAAAATTCTTCCTGCTAGGTGACACCTGGAAAGTCTCCTAGGATAAATTCTTACAAACTCTGTGAGAAAGTACCTCGTCAATAACACCACTGTATTTCTTAGTGCTGCATTTCAGGACTGGCACATGGACTGAGCCCTCCACATACAGCCTGGTCTTTAGAAAATCCATGCCAGCACAAAGAGTCATCTCCTCAAGGTTTCTAGTACATGAAATGCTGTTCAAACTGGCCCCAAATCAGTCTGCCCAAGCAATCCATTCCTTGTCTTACAAGACTTTTGGCTTGTTTCAGAAATTAAGTAAGAAAACCTTACCATGATTTGGTAGGGACATGTTGATTCAAGGGAGCAGCTGCTGAGTGAGCCAGAGATGAAGTAAATAATGCAACTGATAGCAGCATTATCCTGTACCCCCTCAGCAATGAGAACATAGACTGGGCTAATTCCTGGTAAAAGAAAATATCCTTTTTCATTTTCTTGGCAGGCACTGCAGCTTGGCTGCTGCTAGGCAGAGCTGGAAACTCCCACAGCCAGGGCCTTCCTTCCTGAGCACCTCATGTCTTCTGTAACAAACAGATTTCCCTCTCTTCCTACTGCACTGGTCCCCTCTCTTCCCCAAACAGTTTCCTTCTCCTTAGAGCCTGCTTTTCCTCCATCTAGCCGGGACCCTCTACTCAACTGAGAGTTAAGCTGAAAATAACCCATGAAGACTGGAGTCACCCTTTGGGAAGCCAGAGCACTGACCAGCCAGCCAGGCTTGTATTCGCATGGCAGCACCCCTCTCAAGGAAAGCAAGATATGGTAAACAGAATGGACCCTAAGCCTGGGTGAAAACTGAGGCAGTTTCCATATGAAAGATGTGAAATATTTCCCTTTGCTAGCCCAGTGTAACCCAATCTGCACTGCATATCTCGGGGAGCAGGAAACCCAAGTTAAAAGTCCCCTGATAAACAAAGGTGGGCATTGAATCCAAGTCCCCACATTGTCCTGGCAGAATATCCCAATTAAGCTGCTTGGTAAAACTGTTGTCTGTTGTCCCTGTTCTAATGCTGCCCCATATGCCAGGGAAGCTCAAGATAATCAAGGTTCATCTTTTAATTTTGCTTAGGGCATAAATTCATAGTGTTCTCTGCCCTCTCTTCAAAGCATCCCCCATAGAAGGAAATATTGTTTTCCTTGGGGTAATGCTGGCTGACAAGGCATCGTTAACAGGAGTCTCTCTCCATATGAGATTAGGTTTTGGTGCATTCACTGATAGGGACTGCAACGAGCAAACAGTAGTGACCCAAGTGTGTTACACAACTCTGTCTTCCAGGAGATCTGGTGGTAAGAGGATTAGACTCTGGTTAATGGTCAGCATGGACAAACCCCATATATTAACAAAACCAGCCTTAAGATCAAACACATGTGAAATTAGCTCCAAAGCAATTAGTTCAGTCTTACTGTGCCTGCAATCAGAAACCAGGGAATTTATTGTTCTCCATTTTAAACACTCAAAATCAATGTGCTTGCCTTGTGAAGGTACCAAAAGCTATTCTGAACACAAACCCCAAACCTATAAAAAATGCCTAATTACACTAAGTTCTCCATTCCTTTCTGTGACTTCACTGCCATTCCTCCCTCCTTAAGACCTTTTCTCGCATGCATTTTCTTTATGTTATTAGTGCTATCTATAAAATATGAATCCCAATTCCATGATCGTCATAAAAATCATAAAATTCTATGCCTGTCATGAAAATATTACATGATTTATTTTTGTGTGAAGTACATATTAAATCTAAGTATTGAAATGGTATTTTGCCTCCTTGACATCAAGAACTTTAAAAGATGCCCAATTTCTACCCAATTGCTATTATGTTAGGTTTCTTTCCCAGTTTTAAAACAGATACTTCAGAAGCTATTTATAGATTGAGGTTAATATTCATATTGCCATATGCTCTACAGTATTTGCTCATATACCCTCTTCATTTTTATTTTATATGACATATGGTGGCTGCATTATACACAGCGTTCTCCTAATGCATTGCATATGCATATAACATTTAATACAATAGTCTGGATATTCACCATGCATTTCACACCAGCAGATTATAAGCTGATGGACAACACAGCTTCTCCACTCTGCCCCTTGCTGGACTCATTAAAGGGGCAAAGGTGTGGTCAAAATGCATTGGAGTTCTCTGCTTTGGATGTATGGACCCATATCAAAACCACTGCAGGGATAAAAAACACAGCATAAATGGAGAGAAAACTTCTGTGGTGGCTGAGGATCTCTCTCCACTCACAAATACACACAGCAGCCTTCAGGAGCTTGGTCTGAGGGATCTTAAAATCCCTATCAGCCTTACAACCTGAGGGACATGCTAACAAGGAGCAGAATTCTTCCCCTCTTGTGGACACCGCAAGCTTAAAATTTGTTTTATTGCCTTTAGCTGATAGGTTCTTAATCTCACATTTTAATGATTTCCATATGCAAGGTACTGTCACTAGACATAAGCAAAATTATTCTATGAAAATCCTCAAGTTAAAAAAAAAAAAAAAAACAAAACCAAAACAAAATATGAAAACAGGAAAACAGCTAGAAATTTACTTCCACTTCATTGCACCATTTGCATTGCTAAGAGCACAGCAACACTAAAAAATAAAAATCTCAGAATACTGAAGCATTTTAAACTGAAGTTTTCTTTGACATTTTCTTCCATTCTGTTTTGAAAACTACTAAAGGAAATAAAAGTCAACAGTCAAGAAGCGGAAGAAAAAAAAAATCATTTGACTGAAGTATTTATCCACATTTAGTATTGCCAAGGAACGGAAACATCAGTTATTCACACAGCTCCAGTCATCACAGCACTCTATAAAGATTGGTGGTCACAGAGCACTCAAGAACTAATAATTAGTTTTTCTCCTTTTTAAGTGGAAAAATGTCCTCATGTTAATAATCAACAAGAATGTAAGATTTTCCATTAAACTTTCCAGGCTTTGACACATCTGCAGCATTCTAGTGCTGCAATCCCCGGTTTATTGAATGTTTTTTGTGGCTTTTTCCCAGAGCAGGACCATCACCGCTGCTGTGTGTGCCAGCCTTGCTGCCACCATTGTTTGCCATGCAAAGGCAGGGCTGGTGCTTCCCAGAAAATGCTTTGCTCTGCGTTTCAGAGGCTACTGCAGGATCAGTAAATAGCCACAATCAGCAGGGAGAAAGGAGCATGCAAAACTCAACCTGAGCCAAATGCTGCCCCAGGATCTCACGTTTCATCTCTTCAAGGGAAACAGAGCTCCTCACTACCAACAAGGAACAATTCCATCCTGGTTGTGCAGGACCATCTCACTCCCTCCCCCAGAAGGAATTGCATTTGGCCTTTGTCCTTTCAGTCCTGCTCATCCGTGCTAATTAATGAGCAAATGATATCAGTAAGAACCAATATTGGTAAACAATAGAGAGAACCTCACAATGCCTTCAGCAGAACCAAATACTGCAAACAGGAATACCTGCTTTGCAGGACCAAAAGCTTTCTCCCAGGGGGGCAGGCGTTCTGGGGTGGATTTGTAGGTTCCTGGTGATTCCAGTAGGAACAAAGAGCACAACTCAACCTCAGCAGCACAGGCCAACAGTGCACCATTCAAAAGTCTTGTACGTGTCAAATCCCCATTTCAATCACTAGGAACTTCATTGGAGTAAGGTGCTCATCCCAGAAAAAATTGAATCTGTAGTTCAAACATTCCATAAACTATGGATTCCACTCCCAGGGCCTGGGTTCAAAAAGCAGACAAGGACAAAACCTTCTTTTCTTTGTGTACAGATGATCGCTATATAAATACACTCTCATAAAATGGTTCCAATACTTCAAATGTACTCCCTGTCCCCCATACTCCAATCCAAATGACACTTAATTAAGCCATTTGATCTTCAGAGGCTTTTTTCCTCCCTGTCAGAAACAATGAAGAAATAAGCAGATTTCTTCTAGAGCCATAGGCTTTAACTAGTGTATCATGTACAGAGAACAGAAAGAAAAGCCAGGACAAGATGCAGAAACCGTGAAGAAAAATTATTAAAGATTTAGGAAAAAGAAAAATCAATCAAGGGAGATACACAAACCCGATTAGGAAAGAAAAGATTGTATGTTCTTATATATAAATATATATATATAGGCATGTTAACGGGTGGCTGGTTCTTCTAAGATTAAAGAAAATAACCTAAGGTTAAATATCCTTTTGAGTTCCTCTGCTACCATCTACAAAACTGGAAACCTGTTTGCCATGGCTCCAAGCAAAGAGCTGATAACAGAATATTTTTGCAGCTAAATTCTCTCTTTTTCCACCAGCTCCTGAAGTCATGAGACAAATTCACTTGCCAGAAACTGATTGAGTACAGGGGATTTTTCCAAGTCTCTTTTCTGACCCAGATTTGTGTCTTCGTGCTTTCTGAACAGATGGATAAGATGATCATTCTTTAAAGATCCCAACTTAAATGAAAATGTGTTTAGTGGTTCCAGTGCAGGGAAATACAGTAAGCCATTAAACCGTGACAAATTTGTCACACACAACAACTTCAGGGGAAACAGGCCAAAAAAATGGAATGTCTACCTTACCAAAGCAGAAACTGAATCCGAGTGATTAAAAAAAAACAGCAAGGGAGATAAGAAAATAGCCATTTGTCCCGTCTGGGCTCACACCACAGCCCACTGCGGAAGGACCACAGCTCCTACCAGCTGCCCCCACCCAGCCCAGCAACCAGCATTGCCAAATTAGCACAGAAACACAAAACTCCCTGTTAGGGAAACAACAAAGCTCCCTAGAAAAGGCAACGAGACACATTCTGCCAACTACTTGCCTTCAATTCACAAATGAATATGGTCAGGCTCAGCTAAAGCAAAAAAAAAAAAAAAAAATGAACCAAGACAACAAAACCCCACTGAATTGTGATTTATAGTAAATCTCTGACATTTTTATGGTTCTCAAACCAATAATGCAAGAAGAAACAGCAGACAGTGAGCTCTTGGCACTGGTATTGACTTCAAGGTCAGTGGAGCACAGAAACCCATTGGTTACTGATAAAATGGCCTCTCCTCCACCCAGCTGCTTCTGGTTTTCAGCAGAGAACTTCTTGGAAACCTGCAGGTGTTTGATATTTCGTGGTACTTAGCTCCCCTACTGCACTTGGTAGAATAATTACTTTGTTTAACTTTTCAATCAACAGAATTTCTTCCCTTGAGCGTGTATTTGCCTTATTTAGTATCAAGACTAGAGAAAGCAGATTCAACAGCCTGCCTGGTTATTCACATCTATGCAGAAGCCTTTTATTCTTGAATCAAAAATATATTCTGTTATTATTCTTTCAACTGGTATGTAAGGGTAACTTGATTGTGTCTGTAAGTGCCATACTGAATTTAATCATGCTATTTATTTGCTTTGAATTATCCTGTATTCATTTTTTCTGTACTCTTAGGCATCGATAAAGTGGTTCTTACTATTACACTAAATTAAATGCACTTTAAAAGATTATCTTTTACATTTGTCATAACAAGAATTTACATCAATGTTTTTCTCCCTTTAAGTGGGTATAAAGAACTCATGTACATTTTTTAATTTACTGTGTAGTATTTATTACATGAAGAACAATTTCTTTACTAATCACAACTCATTAAATTCACAAATTATTCCAAATAGCCCATGGTAAAAGACCTCTTGTATTAGGAATAGAAAAACATCCAAAATTTTTTTGTGAACAAGCATAACTAATTTTCTGGTTCTTTTCATGGATGAAATTAAGTATTTCAAAATGCAAGAACTACATGGGAAGTAAGAGGAGGGGGGACACAGTGAAAAGAAGCTGTGGGAAGGATGGAGGATAGATGTGAATAGCATAACTTTGAGCAGAGGAGGAAAATGGAGGCTGATGCTGTGTGCAGGGGAGGAACCTCCCTCTCTCCCACCCCATACCTCTCTCCTTGGGTCTGTCCTGCTCCTCCTTCTCTGCTGGCTGTGGGCAAAGGGCATGCTGGGGGTTTTGTGGCCACCCTTCCACAGTCCTGTGCCACATTCCCTAATGACTATCACTTAATTGTTGGGTTTCCTGAAGCAGGCAGTCCCTAACATGATATATGAACTGCACAAGAGCCTTCTTCGAACACAGAGCCATTTAAATCTTAGTTGTCGAGTACTGCGTTCACGCTGCCAGTCACTTGCCTTTTTTGTATTTTACATGTGTGCTGTTTTCCACATGTCTAGCACTGAACCACACATTTATTTGGACTATGTGCCTCTGTGTACTTTTTTAATGTAATAAAATTGACAGATGACTTCTTTTTGCAACAGGTTTGGTAGAAGAAAATGTTTGGGTTTTTTTCCTTGATGGCTGTTTAGACAGAGGTCTTAAAAAATGACTAGTCACTAAAATTCCTCATGCTCATTTCATATTGTGTTGATTCATATTAAATTCATGACAACAAAAAAGCAACTTGAGGCACTTTTGGAAATGACCACTCTTTAGTGCTTCTCTCCTCCAGGCTCGATAGGCCCAGAGTCCATAAAGCTGCCTGCTGTCTTGTGTCATGAAAAGAAACAGCTTTGCCTGGGAATGCCATTACTGTGTAATGAGGCATGCAGCAAAATATACCTTCAGCAGCCACTTGATGAAGGCTTGCTGACACACCAGACCAGACAGAAATGTTTTTTTGTGTGTTCTTCCTTATTTTGTCCATCAATCACATCATTAGTCAAAGCAGACAGCTCTGTCAGCTGGGCACAGATGCAGACTGGCAGGCGATCAGTGGACAGGTGTTAGAGCTCTCCCAAAACAAGATCTCGAAATGAGAAAAGGAGCGAAGACCTTGTTCCAAGGGCTGGAATGTCAATATATTAAAGAAAAAAAAAAGAAAAAAAAAAAGTCAACCAAAAATCAACATATAAAAAACCCCAGCACCCAGGAGGGGAAAAGTTCAGAGGGGATGCTCAGAGCCACTGCAGAGAGACTTGGAGGAAAGTTAAAAGGAGCTGCCACTTTGCATTACATTTTCATTTCTGCCTGTATTAGCTGGTGTCGGTGGGTAACGGCAACGTCCAGCATTTGCTGTTTTGAATAGAGTCTAAAGGACATTATGTAAACAGTATTGTAGTTCAGTTTCATTAGGAAAATCCTCCATGGCACATGGATTTATTTGTCCGAGGCTTCTGTCATTAAGCTGAGACACTAATACCCACAAGGAGCATATATACTTTCAGCTTGACGTGCAAAATGGCAGAGGGCTACACGAGGGATCTCATTTTCATTATAAGAACCAAAAACATAAACAGAGTGAGATACATCCGAAGCGCCCCTGGTCACAGGGAGTGCTAATCAAGCATATGCAGACCCAACACCTCCCAAGCCCTTGGGCAGGGATAACCCCCACAACCTCATCCCCAGGCTGCCCTGTGCCAGCTCCACCACTGACGTGTGGTCACTCTGCAGTTGGCTACTCCCACAGTTGCCACCGCAGAGGGGGGCTTGTGCCTCTCTCTGGGGATGGCTGGGAGGGGAACCCACTCCTCAGACCCAGA
Source organism: Rhipidura dahli (assembly GCA_013399225.1). Taxonomy (NCBI): domain Eukaryota; kingdom Metazoa; phylum Chordata; class Aves; order Passeriformes; family Rhipiduridae; genus Rhipidura; species Rhipidura dahli. Next base: position 222,454 of record VXAC01002685.1, on the reverse strand, counting down.
CATACTTTGCTCAGCAATTTGAGCAGCACTGTCTTCCTCAGATGTCTCAGACATTGGTTTTATTCCTGTAAACTGGAGCTAGCTCTCCTTCACAACGTTTTCGTATGAGTATTTTAAAGCACAGGGTGTTTCATTTCCTTCCCATCCCCTTAAGCTGAGTTTTTGTCTACAGTCACACTTTGAATTCTAGAAGGCTTTTAATAATGAGTCTGGTTAATATTGTTTCTGAACAGCTTTGCATGCATTGTGCACTCTTTTTGAGTAATATTAGATAATTTTCCAGCTCCTTGTCATGAGGCACGTGATAAATCTCCTGCAGAATCTCATTGTTCTGCGTCCCAAACCTGAGCAAAAGGGTGCTCTTGTGAGGTCCAAAACAAAATAATTTTATCTACAATGTGCTTCTCTCAATCATTCTACAGTGGAGTTGGCCAAACTGAATTAAAAGACCTTTTTATTAATCCCAGATGAACCCAGCTCCATAGAAAAGCAAGCAGTAAATCCCCAGCTGAGTGGGAGAAAGCAACCCTTTGGGAGAAAAACTCTCAAGCAAAGAGTGCCATCAGGACCATACAAAAAGGGCAAAGATGTTCATGATAAAAGTCTAAGAATTGAACAGCCCAGGCAGGGATACCACTTCCAAATGCAGTTGGTTTAGTCTTATTTTAGCAAGAAAGACAAGCCCCTGGAGTGCAGTGATTTGAACAAAAAAAATCAATTAGTGATAATTCCCAGGGTAGTGGAACCAACCAAAGAGCTAACCAGCTTCTTGCTGACAGAAAACAAGTTTGCCAAAACCATGTCACTTTTCAATTAAAAAAAATACAACTGTTAAACTAGAAAACTTCCCCTTTAGAAACAGAGGTAAAGTGGTCTGGGGAAAGGGACAGCAAGTCAATTGAACAGGAGACATGTACAATCCACAGCTGGAAAGCTGCAGTGATAATTAAGGTGTCTAGGTAGGATCACAGGTTTTACTTCAACTTTTGCCTCCTGCCCACTGCAGCTGTCTTTAAAATCCTGCAATTACTCAAGGCTTTCCTATTTCCCCCAGGTCTTCACTGTCCCCTTTCTCACTTTGCCCCTTTGCTCATAGTTACACTCTGCTTCCTCTGCTTTATTTCAACCCTCACTAACCCATTATCCTCTCTTGCCCCTTCCCCTGGGCTGTATTCCTTCTTCTTTCTTCTTCCCATCTTTAACCTGCCCAATCAAACTCCAGTTTCTTGATATTAGCGAAAAATATGTTTTAAAGTTACCCCCCCCAAACATACATATCTTGCATTTAAATGCACTTATCTACTAAAAATAACGTAAGAGTCTCTCAATGCAAGACAGACCACAATTATGAACACAACTCCAGAATTTGCACATCAGGATTGCCCTGAAAAGTGGGGGCTCCTGGTGAAATATCAAGGCAGCCTGGATTCATCACTGGGTTTGATCACTTGTTTTAGAAAATATTTGGAAGAAAAAAATAAGTGTTGGGGGGGAAAAAGTCCTTTCCACTTCAATAAGTAGTAGGCTGGAGGGAGGGTGGAGGGAAGGGAAAAGGAAGAAAAATTAGGATCACTGAAAGGTCAGGTGCCTTTATACAGCACAAGGGAAAAGGAGCAGGCTTTCAGATCCTTCCAAGAGCTGACCTTTCTAAAGATGTGCTCAGCATGAAGGGGGTAATACCTGATACAGAGCCACATATCTACCTTTAAATAAGAATGAAGCCGGGTAACTCTGGAGGCACCGTTAATCTGACGAGCCTTTAGAGGTCACTGTTGTGCCAAACAGGCCTGGGTGGGACACATTTATCTGGTAAAAGAAAATAGTGGTCTAAAGGAGCGTTCGTCCACCAAACACCTAAGCTTTATGAATAAACTCTGCCAAACAGCCCTTTTCCTGTAGAATGGGGTGTAACAGCCTTTCATAATTTAACTATGTTACCCAGATTTTATGTGTGTGCACATTAACTTCAAACCTCCTGGGTGGGTCAGAAAAATCAGAGTGAAAACATGAACATGGTCCTTATGCCAAACCCTGCCAACATCCAGGATTCCCGTGGAAATGGTTAAACTCAAGGATCTCAGTTCTCATGAGAATGGAAGGATGAAGAGTAACATGAACTTGACTCAAACAGTGGTGACTTGGGTGTTAAAACAGATTTCTCTTGATATTCTGAACAATTACTTTCCCAGCTGAAAGATGGAAATAACATGAGGCTAGTTTGTGCCTGAATGGATGTTTTTGATTACAGACGCTTCTATGTGACAGCAGCAAGGATCACACAAGGTTTTGGAGTGGACTCCTTACATGGTGGGTGAAATGGCAGAGATGAGGAGGTGCATTGGAGTTTCCAGGTTCACACAACATAAGCTTTGAGCAAGTCCTCTCACTGGGTTATAGCCCTTGGTGGCTTCAGCTTGTCACTTCTTCCAAAGTTCCTGATGAGCCCAGGCCCCACTGTGAGAGGGCACCTGGTGAAGTCAATCTGCCAAAAGAACATGAGAAGAAAAGCAGGTCCACTCAAACAGTGCATCACTCCTGCTTTATCTGTGCTCCAGTGGCAGCATGCAAAAATCATATAACACATCCCCTCGCTGGTGCAGCTTGGATCCTGTCTCTGCAGCATTGTCATCGATCTCTTTCTTCTACATTAGGCTCCTAGGCAGTCCGTTGGGGCCGATTTGTCAATAATTTCAAAGGTTATTCAAACGTTCAGGCTTTATTGTGATTCTTAATGGATCATCTCCATAGAGCAATTTAGAAGTGTGGGAGAAGGAAGGTTATGCAGGAACGGAGGAGAGACAGTGCCTGGCTGGTGCCAGTGCTGCTGTAGCTTTGCACCACAACGCCTCACGTAGCAGAGCCACCGTGCCAGACCCACAGTTACCTTAGATACACCAAAACTTTCAAGGAAGGCACCAGTTCTGATGATTCAGGAAGAAGAAGACCCATTAGTAGGAAAAAAAAATGCAAGCAGAAAGGCACCATCAACAGAGCACTGGAAATCAGCAGTTGGATTGTCAGCTGTCTTATAAACTGAAGACAGTGCTTGTCATTCTCAAACCTGCCTGTTAAATTAAAAGCATGTCTTTCAGGAAAAACCCTTACAATTTAACATGAACTTACCCAGGCCTTTCTTGAAGCGTGAAACAAATGTTCCTAACAAATATCAAACTCCTGGCTCTAAGAGCCTCATCATTTAAAAACAATACTTAACAGGGAAATACTTAACATCACCCTTTAACATCTTCCTCCCACCCCCTGACTAAAGATGCTACAGAAATTTGACCTATTTATTGTGCCAACTTATGTGTTTGAAGCCCAAAATAACCCCAGTGATGTCAGTGGAATTAAGTTGACATAAAAAAAAGGTGGTTTTATCCTTTTGGGAGTGGTATAAAGACAAGCTACACGCAGCTGGAAGGGGAAGGAGGAAAGCTCAGGGCACAGCCCAGCAATGTTTGGGAAGCAGGAGCAAGGTAAAGTGTCAATTCCCTGTCTGCCCAAGTCCCTTCGAAGCAGGAGGTCTGCCATAGCTCCTGGCCACAGTAAAGGCAGTGACAAAACTCTCACTGAATCTATCTGTTCATCCAAAGTGTCATTCTCTTTTTTAAAGTGGTCTTAAACTAGAATATTTCATGAGCTGAGAGCTGCCAGTTATAAGAGTTACATTGGGAGGAACTGCAGATGTTATCTAAACCATACAATTACCTCTAGAAAATACATTTTTTAAGTCTATCTATATCTGTAGAGTACACCCAACGCACCTGTCAACCAGATATGTCAACCAACTATATGTCAAAGTCATCAAGGAATATCAAGTAGACGTCAATCAAATTAGTCTTTAAAAGTAAGAACTTCTATACTAGAACCACTGAAAAGAGCTATGTGATGACTGCATAGAAGTACACCTATTTTATTAGAGATAGCACATTGTACTGATTCCTGTGTTCACAGTAAGGTTTTTAGAAATAAAAATATCAGCTCTAAACTAGGACATGGCTAATGTTCCCTTCCCAAACAAACTAGTCCATCCAGTAATTTTCACATTTTAGATGGCAGCATCCCACCAATCAGAAAAGTTTTAACGTGAGAGCAGCAAAGCAATATATTCACAAGTAAACACGCCAATGGAGCATAAATTACTGGATGTATCCCATAACCACAAGTGGCTTTCCATGGGTCAGAACTCCTCAAGTGAGCAAAGGTGTCAGGAAAACAAGACCTGTTAGAGGAAAGGATTAAATTTGCAGATTATTTGCATCACAATATAAATCCGCAGTGTATTTTGCAGTGGAATACTCTTTCTATACTTTTGTTTCCATAGTGCTAGGAGGAAAACTCCTCTCATCTCTTTAAAAAGAGATACAAGAAATGTATTGTCCAAAGCCATGATGAAAACCTGAACTCTCAAATGTATTAATGAATGAAAGTGTGAAAAAAAAGAAAAATGACCTAGTACAAAACAAATAATATATTCATTCTGAAGCACTTAATTTCTGTTTAGATTAGTTTAGGTTTCTAAAAAAAAAAAAATCACTTCAACCTAAACTGCACATATATAGGTAGTCATTCAACCAAATTTCAGATTTCCTCCAATATTTCTGAGACAAATAAATTTAAATTACCTTTTATCTGTAAACAGGCTAGTTTTGATGAATCAGCATTTTCTGATGAGACATTTCATCAGCAAACACTGAACCTCCCCTACAAATTAATTGCTACATGAAGAAATTCACGATAGATCTTTCTTTTGTCATTAGAACAAATCAGTGAGATCCAGCTTGATTTGAATTGCATGTTGTAAAAGTACAAATAATAATAACAACATTTCTAGGAGCTGACTTTACATCTCAAAGGATTTTTTTCATGTTACTTTTCTACTGCCAAGCAGAAGCAGAGAGATTAAAACAATCCTAAAAAAAACCATAAACCCCAAGTATTCTTTAATTACTTTCCTTTGCAAGAGCCACAAATCAGGGACAGCTGTGTGAATTTTCATGACATTCCCTCTGGAAGATAGAACTTCTAAAACTGATTTCCGGATTGAATAATCAGTAATGGTTATTTTTGGGAGAAAACCCTTGGATCAAAAATTTATGATGACACCAAACACTGCTAGTTCCCTATTGCAGAGGCCAAAGCAAGTTCTCCATCCCATTTTGGAGATCTTGTAATTCCTGCAGCCCAGAAGTACTGAATTTTTATCAAAACAGCTCAGCACAATCCTTTTACTTACTAATGTCAATACTGCTTTTTAACTCACTTTGTTCTTCTAATTTACAGAGACAATTTAGTCAGGGTAGTTGTACTTGGACTTTTAAGGGTTTTTAAAACACTGGGACAGCAAAGTGAGATCTATTACAGTGGTGGGAAGATAGTATGAGTTACAGCACAATTACCACCATTTGGAGCAGCATTGTCATGTAGCTACGACGTAGCTTACATTAGGTAAAACAGCTCAAACACTGAATAGAACAATGTACCGCCTATAAATCTCCACACATCTTCTATTATTAGGAAAACTTCTTAAAATTCATACTTGATAAAGTAATAAACTTGCTTGATGTATAAGACCCCACGCACCAACTGCTGAAATACAATGAGGGCTGTTAAAAGGATAAACCTGTTGAATAAATCTGCTATGTAAAAATTTATCTCAGTGTTATATATAATGAAACCCTTCTTAAACAAAAACCTGATAAAACAATAAACCTGTTCAAAGATTAAATTTGCTGCACTCTAGGGCTATACTTCTCTGCTGTATTTGGAGCTGCCAGACAACTTTCAACCTGTTTAATTTCAGCAGTCCTGTTTTAACACCATTTTTTTCTATTCTGTTTCAATCACCCCTGTGCTTGTAAAGTCTGGGAAGAGTCCTGCATTTCGAGTACAATCCGCTGTAACATTTCTGCCAATAAAAGTTAACAGATGAACTTTTTCATATTTTCATGCTTTCATTTTTCTTGATACAGACACATCTCTCGGCATGAGTAACAGTTGTCCATTAGCTCGTTATAAAGGCACGGAAGAGAGTGGAGATGGAGAGAGTTCTATGATGCAGAAACACTGGAGAGTGCCTAGAGCAAATGTTCATCCCACCCTGGACTGCTGAGAGAGGATCTGCACAATCTGTCCCTGTTAGTAATGATGTCCCGGAGGAATAAGTCAGTGTGAAGAGGATTTTAGTATTTTTGAAGAGGCAACCACCACTCTGCAGCATTAGACAGTAAGACTGGTTCTTACTCATGAGATTCATGGTCTATTTGCTTGAACAAAAGCTCACAGATTTTGGCCTGGACTCTAGAAAACACTTATTGTAGGCAGGCTAGGAGCTTTGCTAAAAAAATTTTCAGAAGAACACCCATGACTATATCAAGCATCTGGAGTGTTCTTTAATAGTGAGTAATGATATTTCTTTTGTCAGGCAGCTGGCACCTTCTGCCTCCTGACACCCTCTAACATCACTCTCACTTTGAAGGCCTTTGTTAGCTCTCAGCACACCTCCCACCACTCTCCAACTTTCTCTCTACCTCTGCACTCACCTTGTGAGAAACGCAAGAGAGCCATCGCTGCCACACAGGATCTGCCATCATCCAGCAGCTGCTTTCACCTTTCCAGGGCTGATTTTGCACTAAACAACTGCCTTTCAGCTAAGTGTGGAAAGAGAGTTAGAGCAGGAGTTAAGTATCTATGGATAATTTAATTCACTCCCTTAGCTAACACATGAAGATCCTGAGAGCTTCCAGGCATCTCTCATTCTGCCTTTCAAGGGCAGTACCAGAACATTTCCTCTGGCTGCTGCTGGCCCCAGGAAGGGCAGCAACCCCTTTCCTCCTCATTGCTGAAGGCAAAACATCTCTCACCTTGAGTATCAGGACAACCAAACCTCACCTGGGTCAGCAGGGTGTCTGCTTGCCCTCTGCCAGGTGTGGATGGGGGTGTTATCCTACCACAAGGACAAGGCTATTCTGGTAAATCTTGAAAAAACAAATTCTTCTTCCCTTGAAGAATTTTTTAGTGATCTCTCAGTTACAGGTTCTGTGCCTGTAGAGGAAAAAAAAAGGTTTAAGTAACATTTCACCTTTGCTGTACGTTTCCTATGAGCATTTTCTTGCAGGAGCCACCCTCAGTCTCAAACACAGACTCACATCTGCCCTGACAGTGTGGTGGGTTTCTGCTGAGCCCAGTTCATGTCTCCCACTTGAGGCCAGGGGCAGCTCAGGACACTTAGCTCAGTGCTTCCCATACTGATGGTCAGCTAAGGAGGAAAACACTGACAGCTGGGCATTAAACTCACTGAACGTGTGCAACGGAGGTGCAGATAGAAACGAACTGTTCAAAAATTGGCATGAAATGCTGCCAGTAATATTCAGGATTCATCATTTTATTTTGGCAGGGATTTGTTTCACTGTAGGAAAGTACTTCCAGAGTCATCTTCCACTGAAAAATGTGAGATACTTCCAGAAACTGCAGTGAGCAAACCAATTAATCCTCTCTCAACTCCTTACAAGGGACTGTAACGAAAGGCCTAATTCCTAGAGACAAGGTCACTCCCCAGGAGCAGTTGGGCTGGCACAAAACTCTGAAGTGTAGGAAAGGCATGTTCGATGCTGTCTTTACTCAAACTCGGAGCCAGCAGAGCTCCTTACAAGAACAGATCAAAAATTGCACGTTAGAGGAGCTACAGGGACTGCTCTCCCTGAGTGCAGGTACCACACTCCTGTACCTGAGCTGAGTTAAAGTCCCAGATCTGCCCTTCCATCCTTTCACAGGAAAGTTCAGACATCATCTAATCAGTTTTGGACTTTTATTTTAAAAATTCCCCTTCAGTGAGACAGAGGACTTCTGTCATGAGCAACACAGAGACACCCAGCTCCTACTGGTGGGGTTTGGTCATTTGTGAGCATCCAGCAAGTGGGTTTGGGAGGTCTGTCCAGAGCAATGCATGGACAGTGTGAGACAGGCTCTGCAGGTCAATCAACTCTCTGCTGCACTAAATGAGGAGCCTTTTAATGGCCTCTGGTTGTTATTAATGCGCTGCCCCAGTCACCTCTTCCTTTCCAAAAATACAACAAGGTGCATCCAAATAACCAGTCATGAAGTTGCTGTGGGCAGGACCAAGATTAAAAACTTCAGTCTTGTAAGCATTGGGAGCGTGAGGACAAATCCAGTGTGTCTGTGGTAAGAAAAAACTGGGGTAAAACTGTCAGATATAAAAATCACAGCTTAAAAGACATAGAAACGACACTGTGCTTATTGACACCTGAGAAAAAGACAACACTGGCGATGCTAAAAGGACAAATAAAAGACTGCAGGATGATGCTACCAGTGATGTGATACATTACACATTCTGGCCTCTAACAAAATCCTGCTGGTTCTAATGAAAAATAGATGTTAAAATGTAACATTAAAATTATCAAGAGCAATTAGCAATAATCATATCTGTGGGTCTCCATAGCAATTAGGAAATGACTCGGATTGTTGTACCGTTGTGCAGGGCTCTTTTACCTCTCCCCCCTTGTGGTGTCCTCACATCCCAAAACACAGGCAGGGACACGCACCCCTGTACACACACACACTCACACACACTCAGGCTCTGCCTGTTTGTCGCTCACCTAATGCTTGTTTGTTTTTTTCTCCCCCTTTCCAAACAGTCGCTGGACTCAGCTCAGGCACAGTGATCTGTAATCTCGCAGCCATTTTTCTGAACATAAGCAGCTTGCATTTAAAACTCTCCTGCTCATCTGTCTTCATTTGAAGACTGGGTTAAAAAATAAAATTAATGATTGCTATCAGAGAGAAGATGAGCAGCATCACCAGTGAAAAGTAGCACTGCCACATTTTACCAAGGCTAACATTTTTCACTGGCTGGAAATGGCTGGATATACTTGTAAACATTATTAAAAATAATAACTTAATGTTTCCTTCCTGTGACTAGCTAGCATTAGCAAGGTATTTTCAATTAGCATTTCCTCCAAGCAATGTAGGTCTTTTACTTCATTTTATTTAAAAAGGGATTTGTTTTCTAATTTTTTTACTTCTGCTGTTGTCAATAACAGAATTCAGTGGAATGGCTGCGGGTTTTTCCTCCCATCACTTACAGTTTGTAAACCACTGAGAGGGAATGTATGTGTTTGATTTTATTTGCTTTAGCATAGCTGTCCAATGAAAGAAACAGACATAAGTATGCATTTCAATCTGCTGTATAATCTTATGCGAGGCTTTAAAATACAAGTAAATAGCATCATGCACTTAAATCAAGTCATTTTAGTTTTAGGGAAAATAAACAAATAATAAAGTGATAAAATAATATAGATGCCTTTGAATTTCTTTTTGTAAGAAAACACGCAATATGAGTAAAACCACTCTAATATACTTCATCCAACATTTAAAATACCTAGTTAGTGGAGACGGTTGCATTTCCAGTTCTAACAAGCCTCTCCTTGATGGACTAATCTTAATTCATTACAAAACCACTATATATATATGTTTTTTAATGCTAAATAGGCAAATATTATTGCAAAAGCAAAGTTGTTTCATGGGTTTGGGATCCTCAAGGTGATAATTTCCTTCAAGTTCGACACCAAGTTTTTGAATATTTCAATTGATTGCATTGGGCAATTCTCCATTCATTTAATCAGATTAACATATAACTTGCATATTCAACATGAATTTCATATACTCCTATAATGCATAAAAAGTTGTGTTGCCATACAACAAGCTCCAGAAACTTCTGTGTCTGTTGATAAACTTTTAAGTAGCACATACATGCACACACAGAGATTTAACTAGGGTAACCAATTATCTGCTTATATTGATAGACAACAACTTCTGAACAAAAAAATGCATCAATTACTTATCTGGAAATAAAAGTCCATGCTCTGCATATAAAATATTCATCAATTCCAAGAGAAAAAAGAAATATTTTTCTTCTGTTCATGAATCTGCTAATTAAAAATTTACTTTCTAAGTACAGTGTGAAAACTTCAATGTCCTCTAATATGTCATATACCTCTAATAGCGAAACTTAGTGGCCCATTCAGTAGTTTGCAACTGCTTTTGAGATAGGTCCTGATTCAGAAAGCCCTGAAATGCTGACATTTCATGCACTGGTCACAATTTCTTATGTGCTGGTAGCAAAACAATCGTGGAATACAAGAATCTCTGTGCAATAGAGTGATATTTATCTCTACATGAACGCTATGTATCAATCCATCATTCAGAACTGGTTTCATAAAAGAAACATTAATGTTTCAGCCACCTACATGTGAAGGTACCACACAGCTTTTCTGTAGCTGGAACCAGCTATATAAGTCAAAGGGTGTTTAACATGGTTAAACATACTTCAGACAATAGCAATCCCTTCCCAGGAAACAAAAGCTTGGTATGCCACCACAATTATCAAATGTTAGTCTTGAAATGAACATCTAAACACAAGCTGAAATGGACTCAGTGCAACACCCTAAATCCATCGTTATTCCATGGAAATGGAATTATTGGCATGTTAAAGTCTCAGATTTACTGCACACAACAAAGATCAGCCTTCCCCTTGCAATCCCAGAAGGAAAATCTATGGCAGTAATGCTGAGATCCATTTAAAGAGCATATGTATGTAAAGGATTGGGCCCTAAATCTGGATAGACATTTACTTTCATATGCAGATAATGTGTTATATGGAGGCAGTACAATAAAGTCTCAGAGTTAGACAAAGCATAATAAAGATGGTACAGCAAGAAGATGAGTATATTGGCACGTGAAGTACTCAAGTTACAAATGCCCTCTTTAGTTGTTGCATCAAAATTTAACAAAATTTGGTGTTGAAATTAAAGTTGTAGAGCTGCAGACCAGCAAGAGCATTCCTGAGCTCTGCAGTGAATGTGTCACATCGTACACAGTGAGCTGGACTCACTCAGGAGTCAGTCGTGCTCTGGCTCCTGCCAGCTCTGAGTTTCTACCCCTTTTGGAGTTAGTCCTGCTTGGAGATATATTTCTGTAGTTGTAAGAGCAAACAAACATTTTTTTGTTTGGAAATATGTTTAAAATATATGTGTGTGTATGTACTGTGCATGTACACATTTGTTTCCACACTTGCCATAGAGAGGAAACCATTTTATGGCAAGTATCCAACCCTTCACATTATTTCTCTGGCAAATGCTAAAATGTCTGTCAACATCGTGTAAACAGGCTGGCAGGGAATTTTGAAGAAAGAAAATGAAAGCTGCCATTTATTCTGTGCATGACACCATTTAAACATTTTTCAAAACATTAAATGTTGAATTGCCGTTTAAAATTTTGAATCATTCATCAACATGACATAAGGTGGCATGCATGTCCTTATAAATTCAAACAGATCAATCCCAGAATGACCTACTAAAAAGCAATCAAGAACCTCAAAGCATGTGAAGGTGCTATAAACCATGGCAGATAGCACAGGGATAAGATGATGCTGAGCAGCACATCTGGTTGTGGTCCTCTACACAAAGCACGGTTTAATTTTTCAGAATTTAAAGGTGTACAATCCCAGGTTGTCAGTATTTGCTCAGATTGGCTCTGGGGGTTAAGGAGGAAACCTTTTCACCCTGCAGACCCATTTGCAGCCTCGTGTGGCTTCGCAGGTCAGTTGCTCAGGAATGGCCCCATCCAGGAAGGGATGCCAGAAATGCTGTGCAGCATCTGCCAGAATCTCAGCACATTTCCCCACTTCAGTGTGCCCACCCTGCACTCTGAGTCCTGGGCTGATTCCACCCCAACACACACAATCTCTCAAGTTTTGGTAAGAACTTCAGCAAGGAATAACATTATTTAAACATTCCTTTGAATACATCCTGCTGATCCCAGTGATTTGTTGGGCACCTCACTGTTTGTTGTGTGACAAGTTGGACTTTGGACAAGGTCAGCTCTTGAATCTTGATTATGTTTTTTTTCCCCTTGAGCCAGAAGACATTGATTTGTACATCTAGTTTACCTTGTTTTCTTAGCCATTTGTGACACACTACAACAGTTCCCATCGAAAAAAGTGTCATGTAAATAAATTACAACTTAGGACGTATACATTAAATAATTTTATAAATGAACTTTAAAAATGAAGGAATAAAAAATGCCAGTCCTAACTTCTATGGCTGCAGTGATTATTCTGATCATGTTGTCATGTGTAATGAAGCACAGTCCCATCATTAATCAAAAGAACCAATCAGATAACTAATTTAGGCAATATTCTTTACCACAGGACATGTCGGTCAGTAAAAATGCATTAAAATAGCAAAAGATCAATAGTAGACACTAGGGACTGTGTTTACAAACCAGTCTTAAACTTTAGGGTATTATATTCTCAGTCATACTGGGAATCTGATTTTTTTAAGGATAAAATAACATATAAGATAAATGCTGAGATTTTATTTTCAGTTAATAATGTGCATTAGAAGCTGTCTGCTGCAAATGTATGAATTGCTGTGTTATTTAATGATTTCCACAAAAGTGTGTTTAGCTACTTTCTAAATACACTCTAACTAGACTGTAGTGACACTGCACAGGAAAGAGTTGGCAGGTTCAGGATTTACCGATGTGTGCCTTCAATACCTTATGTGGAAGCCCACATCAAACACTATGCCTGGCAAACACTATTTATGTTCTGCCTTGGGCAGCCTTGTGTTTTACATAGTCAATACCTTTATTTAAATGCAGATTGAAGGGACTTTGTTGCAAGCAGAGGCATACCTATACTTTTTCTAACTTGGATCCTTTTATTCCTTAGGAATGAGATTTTCTTTTTTTATATATATATATATTTTTTTTTTTTTTGGCAAATTATTCCGATAACGAGAGAGTGCATTTCAGATGTGAAATATTTCCATTGGGTTTAATCCTTTCAGGATGATAGAGGGAAAAGTAGAACAGAGCCTTAGAATAACTGCGCACAGGTAAGGTCAGCTGCCCAGCTGCACACGTAGCATCACCCTGCTGAACTCTGTCTGGAGAGCAATTCCCCCGTGCCTGCACAGCTGTTCCCAGCTCCAGTGCCAGCCTAGAGAGACACTTACTTGTTAATAGTAGTGTGAAACCACAAAGGACTTATAAGTGGACTCAGTGCTTAAACAAAATCGTTTTGAGCTGCATCATCCACTGTCCACACACCGGACTCATGGACAGAGGGAATGCTCAAACACTGACAGGACACCTGCAGGCATAGGAGCACTGTATTAGGCAGATGCAACATTTACAGGATCTCTGTTTGGGAAAACACACCTTATTTTCAAAATACTGAAGAGCTTTCAATCCTGCCATGAACAAAGCAGAGCTCTAAGCAGCAGCGCAGTGGGGAGAGACAATTGGCACCTTCATCAAACGTGCTGTAGCTTGGCTTCCACAACAGCAGCTCACCTGAATGGTTAAAAGTTGTTTCCACCAGCCCCACCTTGTACCAACCTCTGCAACACTGGGAGAGGAGGAATGGATGACTGAATCACACTTTGCTATTTTCATGGGAAAAAAAAAATCCTACAATTGGGAAGAAAAAACATAGAATCACAGAAATATAGAATGGCCTTGAAGATCATCTAGGTCTTGAAAGGAAAAAGAAAAGAAAAACAACCCTCCCCCCTCCAAAACCAACCAAACAAGAAAACCCACCAAAAACCAAAAAAAAACCCACAACAAAGTATATTGCAGTTATTCCAGAAGGGCAGCAGGGCCTGGCTACAGGATACACCCCACCTGAGGAGTGCCTGCAGACCAGCCGGGTCCTCAGGCTGCCACAGGTTGCAATTTGTGGCAGTCATACCTGCAGTTGAATATCTGGCTGCACTCAGTGGACTATAGGTACTTCATATTACTGAATTCCTGGCCAAATTACTCATACTCCACAATGTTCTGTGTGCTGAGATTCTGTGATGATGGGTAGAAAAAAACCCAAGGGCTTTTTCTCTACAAGGAAGTAAAATTTTAAACCTGCTGCCTGTTTCACACACCACCTCCTAGCTCTTGAACAATCCTTCCCACCTCTGTGTTTTGCACATCTCTGTCTCATCTTCTCATGGCCATCTCTTTTCTGAGCCAAAAACTGCTGATCTATTTAATCTTTCTTCATCCAGGAAGCTATTTGGTGTCTTGTGGGATTTCTCAACACCTTCTCCAGTTCAGTGATGGAGCTGGTGCCTCCAGAGCGGCTTATAAACATGGAAATACTGAGGATGTCACCAAAAATACCCCAAAAATCACAAATTATTCCTGTGCTCCTGGCATGGGGACCGGACACCACCCAGACCTGTCCCACAGAACACTTTAAACAGTTGGTTGGGATGGGTTTTAATGCTCAAGTGCTTAACAGTAAGCATACGCTTAAACATTTTAACACCTGACAGGTTTGATAAATGAGCTGATAGGAGGCTACTACTGTAGTCAAAAATACACCTAGTAGTACTTTCAGAGAAGCATAAAAACATCTGAGATATTTGAACTGCTGAGGACCCTTGCATTCTGTTATTTCAAGAGATTTTTATGAGATAGTATTTGCTGATGTTTTTCTTAAAAACACAGAACCTTACTTTATTTTACATAATTCAATTATTTCTTTCTATCCAATAAAATAAGCTCATTCAAATAAAATCAGAATTACTTCCCTCTTTTGGCTGGGGTACAGCATCTTTTGTACCCAGCTAAGCAATCTTCACAGTGCTTGGCAATAATCCTGCTTAGAAGGGCAGGATTTAGAACAGATGCAGACTTCTCCATGTTGGGGTGCTACCAAGTTCTCTGTTGATTAGTAGGGTGCATAATTGGGTATGACAGAATATAGATTTCTGGCAGAAAATAATTTCTAATGGGAGAAGCCACTTGCTGAGGACACCCACTTCAATTAAAGGTAGACCAAGATTCTAGGTTAGGATGTTAACCCTATGACTTCTCCCAGACTTGCTATTTCTGCTTTTAGAACCTGAGATTCATTGTTTAATTGTGTCCTTAACAGAAAAACAACCACAAAAATAATGTACAAACTTAGATGTGGACACAAGGGTTCACCTGAAACCAGTTTGCTGAATCTGTCTTGCATGCAGCAATAACCTTTGATAATGGAATACTATATAAATATTATGCAAACACTATATTCTGATATACACTAACTTCCAGCTAAGTGAAAAATCTCAAAGACTTTTAATTTTTAAACTAACCATTGATGGGGAAGGAGGAAGTTACACTCTTTGAATGCACCGTGTCAGCCCTCTGTGCCTGCTGCCCTTGCAAGTCCCTTCCAAACTGAAATGAAAGGAGTGAAAAAACAAATTCTGACTCATCACAGAAGTTCTGAGGAGATAAGGGTCTGTTTAGATGCCATGATACAATGCCTATTACAAAGCCCACTTGAGCCACACAGAGCCTTTCTACTGGCTTAAATTTTGCCTGCGTTTTAATTAAAACTGATCTCAAAGCAACAAGTCTTTTGTGTTTTAACACCTTCATCTGCTAAATTTTGACCACACAGCATGTTCACCTATCTCTAAAGAAAACGAAAGGGTGAAGCAGCCTGTGTTACAGACAGGCATGGGGATATGAGGTTGCCATGAAGCAGATCCGAGTCCCTGCTTTAGCATGTGTTTATCTCCTTGAAATCAGCAATAATCCTTATGTGCTTAACATAAGGCATGTGCTCAAGTGCTTCATTTGATTAAAGCCTGACTGATTGGGTAAAGGCTTTTGATCTTGGCCTCTTCTTTGGAAAGAAAAAGAAAGAAAACAGAGATCAGTCCTAGACAATCATATTTAAAGTGCCATGTGTGCCACTGTTGCTGCTCCAGGGGAGCGATGAGCTCACCTGCCATGAGAGGAACCCACCTGGCCCTGCAGCTTCGTGCATGGGGTCACATTTTGGGACACAGACCCCCCAGCAGGGCCATGGTGGTTGCATATTTTTGGCTGCCAGGCCACGGGGATTGGCTATCAGTGGTTTCCTGCAGCTGATGGAAAGGGCACGGGCTGGTGTGGAGCTTTATCTGCACCAGAGCCACCCCTGGGGACTCCACACCCAGCCAGGCTGTGGGACCCGGCACTGCGCCGGCTCCTGGAAGGTGTGCAGGATCCATGCAAAGCACAGCAATGTGGAATTGGCCAGGAATGACAACCAGGAGAGAGCTCAGCAGTGCTTGGCACTGCCAGCTTGCTCCTGGGCTACTGCAGTTTCCCAAAGCAGCCTCTTAAAAGCAGCCACCAAAATCCCCACAGCTGAAGCTCTCCTCTCTGCCACATCCCTGTCTCCTGGGTGGCTGGGAATGGCCCGTGGGGGTTACAGATCCAGATGGGACAGCAGGGAGGAGTGCAAGGACAAAGAGTTATACAACTTGCACATTGCACACTTACACAAGACTTCTGGAGCTGTTCCACAGCGTCTGTATCAACTTTCTCCTGTACAAAAGGTTTCACTCTGAGTCTTTTGAAAAGTGCTGGCCTAGGATCACAGACAAGGCTCACATGGAGAATGCAGCAATTGGTAGAGTTAAAACTGTCAGCTGCTTAACACTACCCAGCAACAGTACAAACCAAGATGGGAAACATATCGAGCTGGAACTGCAGGGGAATTTCAGCATAAAATGTAATTGCTCCAACTGGAGCTTAGCCAGCACACCAGGATTCACACCCCTGTCCTGCAAAAATAATGCAATGAGGTGTGTGAACTGCAAATAATCATGACCTCAAATTTATGACTTACAGACCTCTTAGCATGATTTTTCCAGCAATACTGTCCTCTCCCAGCACCATACTGGGACTTTTGGCCTGTGTTGACTCGAAGAGGAGACTACTGCCCACTGATTTGAACATTACAGTAATAAACAGAGATAATAATTTGTAAAGATAATATGAAGAAAGATACAACAAACTATTAAATTCCTTGTTACACCTACACTGAAATTTGCATCCCAGAAAATAAAAAAAATCAGTCTTAACTGACTGCCATGATTCCCTTCATATTAAAAAAGATTTTATGGTACCACAAGTTTAATGTTAGCCATCAAAGTGTTTTTAGAAAAAATCACATTTGTTCTGTGGAAAATGTTTCAAAGAGATATTTCCTTTCCTTGAGGAACAAAATAATATTAATAATAATAATAATAATAATTTGCAAAATTGAAGAATCAAAATATACCTTGACAGAAAAAATACTTCTCTCAGAAAATCTTTAGGAAATTTATAGCAGAGGATATGTGTTGGTCCTCTCAAGAGAAGACAGAGGTTCTTATCCCTCCTCCAGTACATCCCAGAGTGATTTTGTCCCATAAGAAAACAAGGCAACAAGAGGATTCACCCCAGGGTAGAAGACACTGGCCCAAACCCTTGGGCTGCTTTGACTCTGGGCCTGGCACAGCTCACCCAACACCAAATGCCCCAACAGTGACAGAAACTGGCATTACACTCCTTTTTTGATATATTTTGGGAATCTAAATAAACCAAACAAGGCATTTATGATGAAAGAAATTTTTCAGTTTTATTCTTTGGACAAATTTTGGTATCTAGCCAATATCTTAAAGTATGTATTTTTAAACACAATGCAAATGTTGCAGCTCACTGACCTGTGAAACTGTGAGAATACAAAGAACAGTGAGGATTAAACACTTTAAATCCCTCCAGCTCTCTCTAATATGCTGTACTGGGAGAAAATACAAGGGGATGCATTTACACCAAATTCTGTCCTCATTTTTAAGTGGTTCCATAACATGTACAGACTCCAGCACATAGGACAGTTATTTTTGATCTGTGCTGCATTTTAAACACAACAGTTTTTAAAGGAATCTGATTAACTCAGTGTTACAACTGACAGAAAAGTGACAAGGTCCAGCAGAAACAGATGTTCCCTGCAACTTGCTTCTTCCATCCCACGTGTCTTTTAAGCAACATTCAGATTCCATTTGGCACTTCTCCCAATATTTTTTCCCCATCTTTAATGCAATTGTAGGAAAATTTGATGCTTATCTCACTGCTATAAATTTAATAGCAATATTAAAGAACATCAGTCATGTTAAATCTAAGAAAGTGAGACCATGATAATGTACATAGTTTTATGCTAATCCCTTACCAGTATTCTTGTGTGCTCTCTTTTGCTTGCATTAGTACTCTGCTCAAAGTAGATTTGTCTGTGCAAACCTGCCATGCCTGCTGCACTCTGCCCAAGGTGTCACCCCTGCCTGTGGACCAGCACAGCCACACTGAGCTGCCCCAGGGAGCCTGTAGTCCCAGAGCCAGGAGTTCTTCTGTGGCAGCTGGAATCTGGGCCAGTGGTTCATACCTACACACCTTACTGTGTACCTCTGTCCTGGTGTCAGCTGCAGAGTTCATGTCCTTCCCAGTAGCTGTTACAGGGCTGTGTTTTGGATTTGGGATGAGAACAATCATGGTAACATGCTGATGTTTCAGCTGTGCTGAGCAGCTCATGCTGCCCTGCTAGCAAGGGGGCTGGGGGCAGATGAAGTTGGGAGGGGATGCAGGCAGGACAGCAGACCCCAGCTGGCCAAAAGGATATCCCATGCCACACAGCATCCACATGCTCACCAGAGAAACTGGGGGGAAAGCTGGCCAGGGTCCCCTGCTTAGGAACAGACTGGGCATCCCTTGGTGGGTGCTGAGCAGGTGCTTTTTACCTGCATCACCTGTTTTTCTTGGGTTTTATTTCTCTCTCTCTTTTTATTTTCCTTCTCATTATAATTTAGCATTATTGTTGTCATGATCATCATTATTATTATTATTTTATTGCAATCATTAAACTGTTGTCAGCACCCAAGTTCTCTCTGATTCTCTTATCCATTCCATCAAGAGGGCAGTGACTGAGCAACTCTGTGGGGCTTAGATGCTGTCTGGGGTTAAATCATGACAAACTGAAAACATGAGTCACTGCAAATCAGTCATAAGAGTATTAGCACAAAGAAGTATCAGTGTATTGTAGAAGAACCCTAAATAAATGTCTGTTAGTAGTACAGTATGGAAAAGGAAAAGAATTTAGATAGGAAGCTCCCAATCCCATTGTCATATCTGCTCAATGTGAAAAGCTTTAAAAACAAAAGAAGGGAATGTATGTGTGTGTATATTATACAGTTTAATAACTCTGCTGTAACTACAAATTAATTCAAATCTTGTACTTGCATTAAAAATGAACTCTATCTATTTTATGTTGATCATTAACTAAGAATATTTCACACTAGAGATTTGTCATATTAAGGAGAATTGAAACGACTTATATCAATTAATTGTATTATACATAATCTTTACATAGATTATAAAAAATAATTTAGATTCTATATTAAGGAAATATTAAATATGAATTCTGCAAGGAGTCATGACCCAAAGTCCTGCCTTTATTCCAAAATAATATTTTGGGAAAGGGAAAGAAATGACAAAAAAAAAAGTGTAAATCAAAAGCTGATTGTGAGAACTCTTCAGTGAAACTTCTCCATTGAAAGATGCAGTGAAATACAACAGAAATATTTTGTGCACACATGTCAGTGTCCTTAGGGACAGGGGCTCAGATATGGGAGGGAGAAGGAGGGGTTACAGCCTGGTAGTAGCAACAAGTGCAAGAAATAGGGGGTCCTAAATCCTTCAGGATGAGAAACTGAAGCTAGTTCTGCTGCTTGCCAGATAGTCTTGGTTTGGGCTTTCCTTGCTCCATTCCTCCTTTTTAAGATACTACTACTACCACCACCACCACATCACTGTAATAGTATCAATTTTTAATTTTGAATATTAAAAAAAAAAACCTTTCAAGACATTGAAGCCTTAGAACTTTTCACTCTCTCATTTTTCATGGTTAAATTCATCCTACTAACCTATAAAAAACAGTCCAAAGAAACACAGAGTGAAAGCAAGCTGGACTCTGCCAGAGTATTAGGCAAAGCAGCCCAGGAGCATGAGTTTGTACAATTAAGAACCTCAGGAGTACCACCAGTACAAATGCCTACAAGACAATCAATGACAAAAGCTTTGTGAGTACTGCCCCAATTTTCACCTCTGCACAGTAGCTGGCAAACACTTCAAAGCAGCAAGAAGAATTTCTACAGTGGGAGGGGACCAGAGGGGCTGGAGCACCCCAAGACGTGAAGAAGTGGGTTAGAGACCACCAGGAGTCCAGAAAAACCCATAATGAGCCAGAACGAGCTGTACCATTCCCACTGGTTCTGCATCAAGGCAGGATCCTTGACATGGGAAAGGGAAATAAATACCTGTTCAATAATTGCTTGTCTCTTCAATAAAACAGGCTTTGAACACAGTTAACAAAAACGAGTCTAAATCAACTGGGAATTATTTATTTAGGAGCTGTACCGCCCCAGATGAGTTGAAGCAGTCACACAAGACAACACCAGCAGTATCACTTAGAGGATACGTATTTTTCTCAACCCAGAGAAGGCAACAGCCTACTCAACACAAGACAGCACTGATGCACAACCTCAGTGTTCCCATGTCTGCCTTTACAGACCAGTAATATTTTGTATATAACTGTCATGATGCTTCCACAAAAATACATATCTCCTGCATGTCAAAACACAGAGCTTTAAGATTGCTTATCTTCCCTCAGAGGAAGAAATAGCAAGCCTCTGCTACAGCAGCCTCCATGGGAGCGTGTCCATTATCATGTCTTGGCACAGTGCAATGCCTGGCATTCTTCACACAACCTGCAGATAGCCCAGATACTTCTTGGAAAGAGATTTCTGTACAAACCTCCCCAGAATGTTATTGGAGCCCCACTCAGTTCTGGCTATAACCTTGAAATAATTGATAAAAGAGTTTTTGACATGCTAACTACCAGATTTACAAGCAGTAAGTGTACATGCTGAAGATCAAATTTCAATAATATTATAACCTTCTTCCAGAAGGAAATATAAACTTAGCCGAATATTTCTGATTTTGTACGAGTGCCACAATCACCAAGCAGTCCACAAATAATTCCTAAAGACAAAATAAATTACTAAATTTACCTCTGAATAATTCTGTGCATCAGTGCCATATCATCCTCACATCTGTCATTACCCCATACATTTTCCACGCAGGACAAATTAAAGATAGGGGAAGCTTCAGAAGTCCCCAAACCCCTTGGATGTCAGGACCCCGTGTGCTGCCAGAGAGATGTCTCAGCATGCTGCAAATGCAATTTGAGAATTCTGGATTTGGAAATGGGCTGTTTAGCCCTCGGATGATGCAGAGAATCCATTAATTAACAAGTGACAAGGAGACATACCCATCTCTTCACTTCACCATCCCACCGGGAAGCGAGAGGAGTGCTGAGCATCCCCCAGAGCACAGAGGCAGCCTGTGGGGCTGGGGAATGGGACTGCAGATCCATTCACTGCTGTGCAACTCCCACCTTTCAGAGGAGCTGAGACTTCATCAGCTTCTGCCAGTCAGCTGAGACTTTTCTCACCGTCTGAAGTGCAGAAAAGAAAGGGAAAGCAGCAATGCCATGCCAAGGGAAGGGCTGCTTGTCACACTACCATAAACAAAGGCATCAGAGACAGACCATGTTAAACAGGAATATTTCTTCACTGAGGAAAACTGCAGACAATTTAATCCATTCTGATACAATTTTTAATGTAGCTGGTATTTTACCTTATGATTAAACCTGAAAATAATCAGCAGAACACAAATAAGAGTATTTGCAAAACCTTGAACAAACATCAGCCTCGAAACGTCAAACATTCTGGAAAAAGACCTTTTTAAACTTTTCTATCTAGTAAGCATCCCTACTACTGCCTGTCCAAGAGCAGGCAGTGTGACCAGCCTGTCACAGAGCCAGGGAGCCCAAACATGAGCAGTGTTAAACACCAGCTCTCTCGCCCAGGTTCCCTCCAGCCACACTTGGGGAGGCACAGTGACAAACACAGTGGAAGTGGCCGTGTCTCACCAACAGGGAATGCATCACCTTATCTCTAGATACAGCAACTTTAACCAAAGGTTTCCACCAGTTACACAGTGAAAACTCTGCTTCAGAAAAATAAAGGGAATTAAAGATTCCCGGCACACAGCTGAGCACTGCTGAGCAGTCCAACCCAGCTTGGGCTCCAGCCTTCGATCTTCTCCCTGCCCTTACATTTCTTTGCTTGAGGCACATGGATAAAATTAGAAACATGCACATAATAGTGATCTTCATTCAAACAGTTCCTTGTTTACCCTCTGCCACCTACTTTGTCTACAGCTTTCTTTCGAGTAAATCATACAATTACTCTTTCCCACCCACTCTACATTTAAGTGACATTTGATTAACAAATAAACTAACCCTTAATAAAAAAACTATTGTCCAAATAAGCACTAATACTTTAAATTAAGTACTTTAAATACACCTAATTATGTATTTAATCAGGATTAACAGGACATGCATTGTATGCTAACTAAACACAAAATTTAGATTACTTAAGAGGTATTTATTAGGTTCAAGAATTATATAGAAAAAAGAATTTTCTACAGGCTGGCATATATGATAGTCTTAATTTACTTTAAATAACACTAATGAAATAAATGCTTTAGTCTAGTGATATAACTTATACTTACTTTGTGAATAAATGTACATATGTCACAAAAATAGGATTGCTTCCATGTGATATACCTAAACATATTTAACCTGGAAGCCTCCAGCTAGCTTCCCATATCCCACATCTCTACTTCTGAGCCTCACTGGCTTCTGTCTACTGGAATTGGGGAATTTGTGGTCTGCAGAATACAAGCATTTTGAAATAATTTTCTATTCAAATTCCGATCAATATTTTATTTAATTACACACACACCCACACACACCCCCCACACACACCCTGCAACCTTTTTTTTATTTCCTCCCCTTTTTCTCTTGCCTGAACTTTTTACAGACTGGAAATCCATCAGAGCTGCCCAGGGCTATGCCTGCTGGAAGCCTGAGGGTCTGTCTGGGAATTCTCCTTGTGTTGAGGGCTGGGATGTTGCAGTGCAGATGTAAATCCAGAGAGCCACGGCCTGGGATGCGGGGCAGCTTTCTGCTGTGGCTACCTTCGAGCCGCAAGTGCTGGCAGGCAGCCACGGAGCCACGCAGGTGACCTGGCAGGGAACCAGACAGATTTACAATGAAAATCTGCTTAGCAGGCTAGGTTCTCTGGGAAGATTCATTGAAAGCCAGATGTTTTTGTGAAATGTTTTGCTTTTGACGAATCGGCATTTTCTGAAGAAAAAAAAAAAAAAAAAAAACCAACAACTTTCTCTCCAAAAACTTCCTCTGAGCTCTGCCGGCAGCTGCTGCTGCCAGGAGGAGCCAACAGCGACACGGCAAGGCTGGGGACATTGTCCTAGGGTCTCCCAGCTCCTGATCTCGTCCCTGTCACCAGAGCTGCCCAGCACAGCTGAGGGCCCAGGACTGGCCCTGCTGTTCTCCTGCACCACGGCAGGGGTGATGTCTTTTCCTGGTCTTAAAATCTAGAGTAAAACACAGTTAGAAGGGAAAAGGGGATTTTACCTTGGTATTTATTTTAAGGATCCTTACGTGTACCATGTCCAGGTCGAATGCACCTCCATGCACCCCGCAATGCCCCCTCCTAAAAGATCTGGTGTAACATTGTAGGTCTTACTAATGAGCATATTTATCAAGAATTCCCCAATGAGAGGCTCGAATGAGCCCCCCCTCCCCAAGGAACCTTCCCCTGGATGGTTCTATCTCAGTTTACAAAATGTGTTCTGGAGGGGACCTTGGGGTCTGGGGCACACTGATCCTAAACTACAAAACTTCTCAAATGTTCAGTCTCCTACTTAACAAACAAGTCCAAGAATGTAGGAAAAAGCACCAAAAATACAGAAATTGTAAAAAGGTATAACAGGGGTATAAAAGAAAAGACAGAAATCCTCATGGCATCAGTGGGAACTGGCCCACTGACTGCCATCCCCAGCACGCTCATGCTGCCAGCACTGGTGCTCAGACACAAACACTGTCTCCACACCGAGCAGAGCAGCAGCAAACACTGCAGCATCTCCAGGGTCTCTCAGAAGCCCTGTCTCCTTGAAACCTACCCGGTGTGGATGCTCAGCAGGCTGGCAATCCCCTGGGGATGGGTGTTCCTGGTATCAGCATCACACCTACCTTCCTCCTCGTCCCCCGGTGCTGCAGTTCAGGGTGGCACAGGAGCCACCGGGGAGCTCCTGGGGGGTGCCCCTGCCCTGGGCTGTGCCATGTCCCCAGCAAACCCAGCACAGCCCCGGTGGCAGCATACCAGGAACCTGACGAGTTTTAACTTCCAGCCCTTCCTGCCACCTTCTGCTGTGTGCTGACACGAGCAGCAAAAGGCAGCCGGCGCTTGACAGCTGAACACAGCTCAGACGGATAACGGCTTGTGTCTAACAAAGCCATTCCTAATAAAAGATATAGGCATAAAAGCAGAGAAAAGGACTGTGCTGCATGCAGGGCTTGGGGAGTACTGAACAGTGGTGCTTCTTTCATACCATGAGTTATCTGGAAGTGGCACTGAAGGAGACCACATGAAAAGTGCTGATGAAAACTCTGCTTTAAAGGTTTCTTTTTTCTGAGGCAAGAAATTCTGTATGTCTTTCTCTCAGCAGCAAGCCAGACCCACTACTTTATTTCTGGTGCTAAGTAAATGGTATACCTTAAATAGTCACTAGGTCTTCGGATACTTCACCTCCACAATTATTTTAAAGGAGTTGCAGCTGCAGAAAGCAATGCCATTTGATTTTCTAGACATATCTATCTTTCAAATTAAAGGTTTTTGGGCTTGATACACCAAGTTAAAAAAAACCTCTTGAATCCATCACATTCAGAACATCTGTCTGTCCCAAAGTCTCAAAACATTAACACATACTTTGACTGTAAATACGTTAGAATATCCAAATAACTGTGTGTCAAATATGACACTTTCTTGTGCTAGTGAAACCCAGATGAAATTCATCAACTTCAGTAGATTGCAGATTTAGAGTTCTGTAAATAAGGGAAAAAATTGGCCCTGCGCTTTAATTAACATTTTAAATCAAATCTGCATTTGAAAATGTGCCAAAATTGGAAGAGATCATAAATAACCTTGGTCTGCAATATTATACTAGAACATACTTGTGCCTTCTCTGCTTTTAAAAAAAAAAAAGTGTTTTTTCTCAAACGATAATTATGGTTGTGCTTGAAATGATCCCCCTTAAATTCTTCAGAAAGGCTAAATGACTGAAATGGCTGAATATTAATATTTTCTCTTTAGTCAGGGATTCAAAACAATTCCCAACAAAACACTGGGGCCGGTAGATTTGGAGGGCTGTGTCATTAACAGCCGCTGTCATTATTCTGCTTACATGCTTGTTCTGCAGAGACCATATTTTCAGTAATAAATAATGTTTTGAAACAAACAGGTGATTTCTGTAAGAAGAATCGACAGTATTTTTTGAAGGCAGTGGTTTCTGTAGAAACCTTTCCTCTCTTTGTCCTCTCCTATCTGCAGGGTATTGACAGCTCTGACAAGACTTTGATTATCTAGTCAGCAGGAGCCTGAGACTTGTCACTTGTCAGGTGTGAGCCGGCAGTCACGCCGCTGATGGAACAATTGAAAGGAGATAGTCTGAGCATGAGGAGGATCAGGGTCATCAAGCCCAAAATGTACGCCTGTCTAGTAAGGGGATGGCTTACACCCTCATTAATGACTCCAATAAGGCAGGAGAGGGAGGTGGGGAGGAGCTGGAGCAGGGAAATAAGAAACGCAGAGGTTGGGGATGGTGGAGAAACTCCACTTGTCAACATCTGTTTCTTGCCCACGACTCTGCAGTGACCAGAGCCCAGCAGCCCCAGGAGAAGCTGCAGAGCCACCAGCACATTGCCATTCTGCACCCATGCCCTCCTGCTCTGGGTAAGGGGGAAGGTAAAGGTGGCAATCTCCCTCTCCTCCCACGCCAGGTTTCCAAACAGCTCTGCCCAGCCGTGAGGGCAACTGGCAGGGTGGGTCTCTGCCTGAACCTGTAGCAGGTTGGTGCCTGCAGATTCATCCCCACTGGAAAATTAACAGCCACCCCACCTCTTCCAAGTGACAGTGTTTCAACTGCCTCCAGCATCAGACAGAAATCCCAGCTGTGACAAACACCTGTGGTCCTTGACTGAGAGGTCTGGGAGCACAGGGTGATGTCTGCTGCCCTTGAGGAGAGCTGCTGTCCCACCTCTGCTGAGGACACCTGTGCAGGCATCTGAGCTTCTGCACTGCTCAACTGACACTCCAAGAGGGGCACAGACTAATCCAGAGACAGGCTTAGTCAAAGAGGCCAAGATAGAACAATAGCCACTGTCTGGCAATTGGAAGGACTTAACAAAATGCTTTGTACAAAGATGCCTGTAATCCATAACTAATATCCTGTCTGTGTATATCATACACAAACGGTGGGTCACTTGATAGAAGCTTATCCTAAGAACATTTCACACAAAACTGGATTAGTACAATATGCTTTGCACTGGAAAATCATTCACAAACTTCAGCTCATGTAAAACCCAGGACTTTTTTTGGTTGGTTCTTCACACATCATACACTGCTTGTTTTACTGTGATCTGCATTACTTACCTACTCACATTAAAATGCCATTCGAGGTACGCTTCACAAGAATTAACAGGCAAAGTGCTGCCCAGAAAGTCTCTCTTTTAAATTTAAATGACAGCATAAATTATTATGCACATTTAGTTAAAGCCACAGGAAAAATCATGAGTATCAAGGACACAATCTGTCAGTTAAACACATTAAAACCTGCAATCATTTCACTGATTTCAGGACTTTCTCTTCAAGTCTGTGCAGACACAAGGCCACTGACATCACAGTTTGGGGTCCCACCAGAGAAATAAATAGTGAGGTGCATTTACTAGTTTATCTGAGCCCCAAACCTTTGCAAAAAGTTCGGGAGTTGTCTGCTGTCCCTTATAAAACTGATTACTGGTGTTCCTTAAATCTCTGGGATATTTAGATGTATGGATAAGATAAGCATGGATTAACTATGTCTGACTATGCATATCAATTGAGGAGAAAATTCTGCTCTGAGATAAGGCAGCAGTGAAAACCCACAAGGCAGGACAGGCAGAATCACAGAGAGGA
Organism: Rhipidura dahli; assembly: GCA_013399225.1. Taxonomy (NCBI): domain Eukaryota; kingdom Metazoa; phylum Chordata; class Aves; order Passeriformes; family Rhipiduridae; genus Rhipidura; species Rhipidura dahli. Next base: position 195,413 of record VXAC01002685.1, on the reverse strand, counting down.
GGGTGAAGGTTTCTGACACTGGCACAGGATGGGACAGACCACGGCAGGGAAGAGATGGCTGGCTTACTGAGGAGGGGCAAGAAAAGGCACAACTGTGCTAGTCAGTGTGAAGTGTCAGAGGTAGACATACCACTCTAAATGTTTAATTCTATTTTTATTCAGTAAGTCTGCACAGCAGCTTTCTTTATTGACATAAATGGGGAGCCAGGTCCCTGTAGACCCAGGCAGCAGAGGGTGGTGCACAGCACCATCCCTGTGGAATAAGTGATGGGTAAAACCTTTCCTGCACAGCTGGGCAGTTATCATGCACTTGGCCAATCCAACAGTGAGACATTTCACACTGAGGAAATTCAAAACACTTTGTAGTTTATTGCAGGTGTCCCAACCACAATTTCATGTGCCTGAAGGAGAGGGCACCTGCTGCACCGAGGGCTGTACACTCACTGTAATTCCCTATACCTACACATAGAAATTTATGAAGTTTCCAGTATTGCTCAAAACTGGAACACAGCTCAGAAAATACCATGTACAGAGTTACTTATGCTGTAGGTTTTAGAGGTACCTCTCATGGTGAAATGATACTCGAATTTCTTCATAGGAGAACTAATTCTGGACTGGTAACCATGGACCCAGAATGGAATGGATGCTTGATAGGAGAGTGACAGCGTGATAAATAAAGTGCTCACCAAGAATACCAGGGAGCAATGAATGACAGGTACTGATCAATGGACTATCACGCATGTTTTCAGCCATCAGTTTATTGTTATTAATACTTTAACTTAATCTCCAGCTTTACAATAAACAATAATGCATTCGCTGCTGTCTTTCAGGTTTGATTTCTTGTCTCTAAAACATTGAATCAGAAACACAACACACGAATGACAAATTTACACAAATGTCATAAACTCTTTGAAATGAATTACTTATGCCATTCTTGGGAAGGGACAGGGCTTGCCTGAACACAGGGGAAGGTCTTGTCTCATCTGCCCACCCTGAGGCCTCACATGCTCCCACTGTCACCTGACAAAGTAAATAGTGGCCTCTTGAGACTAAACCTTACCTTGCAGTTGAAAACAATACCAACAAGCAGGCCCAACACTGGGTGATGCTCAGATATTTCCATGCTGGTTTCTAACTCTTTGACCTCCCAGTGCAAAGGTATACCCTGTACTTGCTCATACCTCAGAATTATCCAAAATAAGTGACATTAAGATTTTGGCTGCGTTTGGCTGATTGCTGGGTTGCACCAGCACAGGGATTCAGTGAAGTGCAGAGGTTACCTAATTATTCTGACATTGCCAATAATTTCCTGAGCAATACACCGAGGGCTCTACAACACTAATAAGAATTCAGCTCCTTCATCATTCAGGAAGAGCTCAAGTCATAGTGCCTGGCTTTGATTTCATATTATGTTTTTTTAAATTTGTCAGACTTTTGCATTGTTGGGGTTTTTTTGTTTTGTTTTTGTTTAAATGGGAACACTGCTTTATTGCATTCAACCTGAAAAACTGTATTAGCTCCAAGTAAAGCAAAGCTTCTTTCAGCTGCAGCCAAAACAGAGAAACATCTCAGCCATGGAAGAGAGTCCTATCCCCATCTACTGCCAATCATAATAATTCATAAAGGGTGCCACAGAGATTTGAATGTACCATTTGATCACTTTTCCAGCTCTTGCCAGTGTGTTACAAGAGCAGAGTCTGCAAGATCAAACTGGAAAGCTATCAATGCTCAGGTATCAATATACATATTTTCTAGAATAAAAAATCCTCCAGTTAATATGAAATAATTGTGGAAATTGTTGGCGAATTAAAGATGGTTGTTATAGATTCCAAAAATATTTTTGCTTTCAGCAAAATACATTTTTAATTACTTTCCTACTAGCTGTCATTTTTCATAAACCAGTCTAGACAACTCGTGCCAAATCATGCAAAAACTGATCTCAATGAAATGCTTTCCTTTAGCACCAAAAACCAGAAAATGTTCTCTTTTTTTTTTTTTTAAACACACGTGGAGTTTAATAAAACACTTCTAGATAAACTATTCTGTTTGTGGAGTGTTAAAAAAAGTCGAAACATCCCTTTAAAAATGGGGTCCGTTTAAATATCAAATAATAAAAAATAATTATTTTTCCAGTTTAGAAATAAACTTGAAAATATAAATATACACATCCATGTCACATTGTTATTCTCCTCTGAATTCAAACCCTTTCCCAAAATACATTATTATAAAGTACATCCTAGAAAAATCTGCACCAACAGTTATAAGATGTACATATATGTTTCCACCATGCCTTTTATCTTATTTATGTTGAACATACTGGAAAGAAGGGAGAAATAGTGAAAAATAATCTGAATTTCTATTTCTTTTCCAATTTTAACTGGAATTATTAAGCTGAGCTATAGCATTCAGAAGTAAGGAATTATGTATAGTAAAAAAGTAGATTTTGCTTTTAGCATCATAATCAATGTCCAAACCTAAAATTGATATAATTGACTATTAATTAATTCCCTTGATATTTTCATTAGCACATCCAAGCAACAAGTCTTCTGTTTGGCACTTCTGAATTATTCAGGAAGTACTCAGATTGCTATAATGAAGGCGTTACTGCCTGATACTATGCTGGCTAATACAGTTAAATTCAAGGCATGCTTTTATTTTTTCTATTCTGATTGGACAACCAAAGATTTCCCTTAAGATATGTGAAATGCAATTTCAGAGATGCACACACACAAAAAAAAAAAAAGTCAAGAAAGTTTTCCAAAAATATTTTTTTGTGAAAAAGAATCCATCTCTATACTTTCAATAATTGTAGCTTTCTCTTAAGTCCTGTTACAGTGCTATGAGGAGGGTTGCTGTGGGTGGCATCTAAATCTGTTTTGAAGGCTCCTTAGGTCTCAGGAGCTGCCCATCAGTCCTCCAGAGCCCAAAATGTTTGCAGCAGCCTCACTGCCTGAGTGACAAGCAGAGACTTACCATTGCCATTGCCTTTTCTATCTGTCCCTCCATTAGCAATGTGACCACAACACTCACAAATGCTCCTAAAAATCCCTGAGGAAACAATGGTGGCCTCATCCAGGTAAATCCTGTCTGAAGTCAAATGTTGATATTTGCCAGGGAAAAGACACCAGGACTGGCTTAACCAGGAGAAAGTTAGGAGTGTTCTTTCTGGATGCTTTGGTTCATGGTTGTGTCAAATGCCAGGACAGCTGGCAGGGCTTGTGCCAAACTTGGCAGTTTTGTGTCTTTTTTTAACACTGGGGTTTTTTTCTTGTAAGGTACTAAGTGGCAGAAATCCCATAAATCTTGCCATTCCAAAAAGAAAAAGCTTGAGGGGACGGGGTGGTACATTTGATGGATGCACTGTCCTTAATGCACTAGCCTTCTCCCTAAGGGATTATGGTTTTGAATTTAGTGCAGAGAATGAACTGCTCCTCAACTGATGGCAGTAAAAGTTTATCAGCAAAGGATAGTTTTACCTATCAGATCATCACTATGTTCTCTGACATGATCTTACTCTGTACAGATCCTTCAGTGCCACTCACAAAACCAATAAACAGCCACTACAGAGGCAACTCACGTTGTTCTTTTTATTTTTTTTTTTATTTAACAGAATGCTACTAGTCCTAATTAATTTAATATTTGTCACTTGGACACTATCTCCCATATGACAATCTCTAAAGACCTCACAAAGATTAATGGCACCCCATTATACCAATGAAGCAGAAAGAATAAGAATGAGTTCCCCCCTCACTGAAATGCACTCCCATCTGGGGGGAAACACGACATCCTCTTAAAAGTGTTATAACAAGGGGGAATTGGGCCTTGGGGAATGAAGAACCCCGCAGTTACTCTGAGTGAAACACTGGTCCTACAGCAGTGAGGCTGATGTTATCAGGAGCTGATCACCAAGTGGTTCTGCTCTTCCCAAGCCTCCCATGGGACTCGTGGCAGCAGGAAGACATGGCAGAACTGAAATGTAGGAAAGTGGAGGAAATCTTGCTGATATTCCTTAAGAAGGAGACTTGAGTACCACAAATTAACATCAACAGGAACATGGGGACAGACACTTCCCCAAAAAGCAGAACACCACCTTCAAACATTGAATTCACCTTGTCCCTGCACAGAGGATTAGATCACAATCCATGTGGTTACCAACCCTGGCCAAAAATCTCGAGGAAGCAGTTAAGGAGGTTCCATATCACCATTCCTGTCTAGCCCTTCAGGGAAAAGGGCTCTCCTCCCACGGGGAATCGCCCTGGGCTGCCATGGAGGGGCTGTGCTGGATGAAGGAGAGGAGGGACCCTACAGCCATCGCTGCCAGCCTGGCTCTGGGGTTGTTGTCTGTCCCACATCAGTGTCCAGGGCAGCAGGGGAAGGACATTTGCACCTTCAGCTTGCTCCATGGCCACCCCACCAGTGTGAGCTGAAACCCACCCTCTCCTTTCATAGTTCCTGTATCGATGGCTACACTTTGAAGTATAAAAACTGTATCATTCAGTGTTTAAAAACAAGCTTCTAAACACACACTGGATGCCTTTATCAGTTATTTTGAACTTGCTGGAAAAAAAAAAAGCCACATTTTTAGATTTGATCCTCCTGGTTTTAAAATATTAATCAGACACATGCTCAGTATTTTTTTTTAATCCAGCTGTCTCTAGAATGCTTATTGACAATTTACAAAAAGAGGTTAGAAAATAGTAAAGGGAAATATGTAAGTAATTATGGTTCTAGTATTGCGGGGCCAAGTGAAGTAAATTAATGTAATGCAAACGTTTTGTGGATTTGTTTAATTATTTGCAAGTACAATTAAATCTGCAAGTACAATTAAATCATAGTGCAGTAGATGGGGGTTTATAAATGGGAATGTTCCTAATGAGTCTTTTCAGAACACTCAAAATTCTTTGCAAAACACAGATATGTTTCCAGGTTGTTTATATCCACTTGCTGAATAGATGACTGCACACAGCTGTGGCTGCATTCCAAAAACTTGGGAACAACTTTCAGTTAGCTACCAACAAAAACTCCCCTTATGCCAGTGATCATCAGAAGGCCTTTCCCGCTTTGCTTCCCACAGATCTTCCCTAAAGAGCTGATGCAGACTTTGTGGGGATTTGTGTGGCCCAGCAGAGCAAAACGAGCCAATTTCACTGGCTCTGGGTGGTACCTGCACTGATTTCTGATCTGCTTGAGGAGTTACTTTTTGTGGACTCTGGATATCCACCAGGGTATTCATACTCCAAATCTAAGGATACAAGAGTCTTGGAAAGTCCCTGAAAAGCTGCAGCATCGTGACTCTGCCACCACTGGAGTCAATGAGTCCATCCCAGAGCTCACAGTGAGCAGTGACAAACCAGTGCCTGCAACTTTGGGGAATGCAATCCTAAATTACTGCAGTGTCAAGCAAAACTAATTAATTACTTTTGTTTAAATACATAAAACTATATAGTTTTTGTGCAAAACTGAAAATAATGTGGCAAACAAAGAATTTTTTTTTTCTGAAATATATTGTAATCAGCAATTCAGTGCCCTGAAATTATAGTCCAGATTTCACATATTTACATTCAAATGCTGTATGATTTTTCCCTTTTTTCATTAAGAATTGAAAAAAAAAATACTGATCCAGAAAGTAGTGTCTGAGAGATATCCAACATATCTTGAGCTCCAAACAGAGTCAAAATAATTCAAAACCTAAAGGACATTCAGTTACATTTGTACATGTCTGAGCACTGTACGGCAGGAAATACCCCCCTGTGCAATGGAACTCATCTAGATCTTTCTGTCTGCAACTCACAGAGTTGAGACATGTTTTGAAAATGTATCTTTGACTTTGGTTCTTCAAAGAAATCCTGAGAAGAGGTGAAAACAGAGAGACTGTTCGAAACACTCCAAAAGGCCTGTGTTCTTCCAGAGACTATTAATTACCAACTGAGCTGCCAATCCCTTCAGAAATGGATCAAAAAGCCACAGAAAGCAGTGACTTAGCAAAAAGAAGCAACTTCCCATGTTTTATTTTATTAAGAGAGAAACTTTTTTTTCTTTTTACCTTTGCATTTCCAGGAATTTCACAACTAGTGGCAGATGCAACACAGAACATGGCTCTTACTCTTTTAAAGGGATGAGCTTAGTATTCAATAATGCATAGCAATGTCATACCTTTTAGGTATTGCCCCACCCCTGTGAGGTCATCACCCTTTTGATATTTCTAGATTTAATATTGCTTGAGACCAATCAACGCCAAAATTTGCTTTTTCTTGATCTTTCTCCAAAATTCACAGTGTATCAGCACTACTGATTGCAGCCTGTCATCATTACTGGTGCTTACTCTGCTCATGCTGGGTGGGGCTTCGGAGGGAAAGGAGTGGCTCAGTTAATATTTTTGATGAGCAGAAAAATTTTGACCCTTGACCCTAAGGAACCCAGCTTTGTGCTGCTGAGGCTTTGGTGTATAAAGCTGGGGACAGAGCAGGAGTCCTGCTTGTCTGGCTGAGCACTGATTGACCTGCAGGAGGATGTGTGTGAGCCTGTCTGTGGGGGAGGGAGATCATCAGCAGGTGAGGGATCTGCTACTAGCCTTTAAATTGAAAGCTTTATACTCTGTTCTTTTATAACTGATGTTTTATAGATGTAAAGTGTTCACAGCCTCAATGACAGCATCCACCATACCTTTCTGAAATGAGCAGGCACCTGACCTCAGCTGGGTCTTTGATGTGGCTTCAGCTCTCACTATGTAAATATGTTTATTTGCTACAGAAGCCAGTTCTTTAAGCTGAATGGCTATGACTGCTCCCCCATAGGGATACCAGAGCACAGGGGGGCTTTCAATATGCCGAGTTCTCTATGACCACTTGTATTTTGTACATCATAGATGGGGAAAACACTGTCCAAAACACTACTGACAGTCACATGTATATCTTGTTTTCCATCTGCTTCCTTACATACACAGTTTTCACAAGCTCAGAAACTTGGATAAGCTCCTTCTATCCAGTTCTCTGCCAAACTGACCTGGAATAAGTTTTTTAACTAACGTGGAAAAAGAATTAAAAAAAAAAAAAGGCACTTCATTTTTAAAATATTTTCTATAAATAGTGCTGTAGGGGTCACTCACGAGACCAAGATTATTTTAGATTTAGTGCTGTCTCCAAAAATCAATACTACCCACACATCCCCTACTACTAGTCTCCACTCAGGACACAGGCCAGGGTCCCACTTCTCCCATGGATGAGCCTTTTTCAGAATTAGGGCTAAAACTACAAAAGGTCTGTTTGTAATGCTATTAAAGCAACACAGGTAAAGCACATAGAATGTCACACAAGGAATCGATGGGTTAAACAGATCTTTTCTCAGGTTTAGGATTTGTATGAGGAAATGATGTACATGTAGCCAGGCGCTGGCCAAGGACACGGCGTGCACTCTGACAATGGCTTCTCTCCTTATCTAGAATCTTTTAATAAAGTGTTAATTATAAAGGCTTCTCGACTCATTGTTTAGAGTCCTAAAGAGAAGCACACTTTTCCTGTCAGACACGAAGGGTTTGCACCAAGAGAATTTGTCTTGTAGCAGTAAGCTGTATTTTCCTGGGAAGCAATAAATTTAAATGGGCTGGAGCTGCCCTGGTGTCCTGCAGTCCCCAGTGCTCCCTGCTCTAAAAAAGACCACAGCAAACCATGCCAGAGACTTGCCACTGGTGCTGTGCCTTGGAGGGGTGTGCTTTGCAGAATTTTATAGGTAGGACACATTCCCACGTTGAGCAAGACCTGATGCCCAGGAGAAGGGCAAAGAGCCAGCACATTTAATCCTTGCTCAAACCTGCGAGCCTGTCATCTTATGTTTGGTGAGGGATGGTGTGCAGGTCACCTCCTCCAGACCATTCATTGCTGTAAACACCTCTACCATGTCCTCTGGTGTCACTGGAAGAGTAAATAGGCTGGCAGATAAATACAAAATGATCTGTAATAGAGGCATCAATATGCACTTCTATTAACTTTCACCAGAAAGGAATGAAAAGTGTGGGGGAAAGGAAAAAAATACTCAGCATCTGAAAGCAGCACTGTCTCTAGTATGACATGCTGTGTAAAGTGAACCTTCAAAGGAAAAATAATATCACTTTGTGATGCTGATATTTTGCTGAGTTATTTATTTTATGACAAAAGCATTGTGCTATGTGAACGAATATGAATTTACTACTCTTAAATAAGCAAATAAGAAAACAAAAGTAGATCACTATAGAAAACTTCCTGTAATACTTTCAATAGATGACCACAATAAGCAATTAACCAGGGAAAAATCTGCGTTATTCTATTATTTTCCCTGACCTCTTAGGGTATCACCTTAACTCCATGGCCAGGTGTTCATTGCCAAGACCAGACAGTCCCTGCACGTTTTCTTTTCTTTCACATTAGACATGAGCCATCCCTGCTATAAACACACCCAACCCCTCTATCTCACTCTGCTGCTGGAAGGTGAGTTGGGTTCAGCCAGCCCAGTGCCAAAGAACAGCAATGCCCTGGGGTTCAAAGCTCTGAGTCATCAGCTCCAAGTATTTCAGAAAAAGACATTAATTGCAACTTCAATTTTGACATCAATAAAGTAAAACAAAATAGAATTGGTTAAGAAAGAAAAATCTCTAAGGCTTTGGAGGGGTCTGAACTTCAATATTTCTTCTTTTTCTGAATGGAGAGCTAAAGGAGCAGGGTATGTTTCTGAGACGCAAATGGGCACCAGGGCTGGTTGTACTTCACCTTTTAACCAATTAACTGCATCTGCACACTTTTTTTTTTTTTTTTTACCAATGCAGAGGAGAATAGCAGAAAAACCTTTCAAAAAGAGGTCTTGAAAAAGCAGGTTTAAGAGCAAAACTGCCTTTTTCAGACAGTTCTGTATTGCTGATCTCACAAACCCACGTCATACAGTTGCTGATGCTGAATTTATTCCTGCATATTTTGCACAATTAGAAGAAGTTATTGCTAGAGAATTATCACACAATTCTGTTGCAGCAGCACCCAGACAGTCCAGACACAGAGCAAGTCACCTCTGTGGAAGGTGGGAACCCTCTGGAAAGTGGTAGCTCCTGTTGGAGGCGTTCACAGCACGCCTGAAATTGGGTCTGAGGGAGACAGGCTGAATTCACACAATGGCTGATGGATATAAACACTTGCATCCTATTCAGGCAAACATTCAAACACACTGTTAAGTGACTTACTGAACTGAGAGATGGCTGCCCAAAATCATTTAATTGTGTAAATGTAAATGCCTCTGTTTTAACCCCAGTCTAACTCTCTCAGCTACTACATCTTAATCATATACAGAAATCTATGTTCCTCTCCGGATCCACTGCTCTCTGATCAGTACAATGAACCAGAAAAAAAGTTTGCAAACACAATCTAATTCACATTTAAGGACACCTGAGGAGCCCCAGCGCCCTCTATTTGCAACAAACCATTTTGCTAAGAACATTTGCTGTTAATGATCCTTGCTATTAAAATATGCCCATTTTGGCATGGTAACTCTTTCTGTGCCTGAGGTTTGCACTTCCACCAGGCTGTCTTTATTTGCAACATGTTTTTCACCATAATTCCAGATGTTGCAATGGCAGACATCATTTTCTCTTGAACCTCCAGGACAAGATCTCTTGCATATTTGCCCCAAATGTCACACTAGGAATGGGCTCATCACCCTCCAAGACATATCATCACAAAACAGAAGCTGACAGTGCTGCATTCCCCAACATCTGCTGCTGCAAAGACTCTGCAAAAAGGCACTTCACAGCTTGTCATCCAGAAGGGCTGCAGTGACAGTCCAAGCCCATGCCTTGCAACTAAAGTTCTTGAGTAATTTTTGCAACTATTGCAGATAATGCACATATTTGATGTGAAAATTGAGAAAAATTGCTGTGTACATTATGCCTGCACATGGATGTCACATGAACTCTTCTGTTGTTTGCCTTTCAGTACTAGCAGATAACCATCGTGATTCTACCCCAGGTTTTTTATTGAGCAATGCTATGAAAAGATTAATTAATTTGCATACAATATAAATCCCCATTCATCTTTTATTATTGCACAATCAGGGAGCTTTAATGTAACAAATTCAAGTGCTACATGCTTTGATTGCTCTTTGTAAAAATACTTAAATACCGCTCATTTGGAAAGAGTCTCATGGAAGTTTTCTAAGTGATGTATGTGCTATTTGGGAAAACTTTCCTTATAAATCTCTGTACAACATTAGGATTTCTGATACCCCAAGTCCTTTAGGTGCTGATTTTCTCAACGAGTAGAGAGCTCATAAATGTTTTCATTTAAAATGACCAAAGTGAACAATGGAGAGAAAAATGAAAAATCAGCTGATATTTGGAATATATGGTCTATCAGGAATAGAGGTGTAAGCAATAATTTAAAATGTATTACTGTTTTTGCTAGGGAACTTGAATTATTACTAGAGTACATAATACTCATTTTAGACTATCATTAAGAGCAGGACTTTCAATAACCACTAAATCCCCTTTATGTCCAAATTCAGAAAAGTTATTTGAAAGTTTATATAAATAACCTTTTAAGGTGTTATAACCAAGTAAAAAAGCTGGAGAAATGTGATCTAAGTTACAAACCTCTTACATGACAGAAATCAAACCAGAATTATTTTAAGTACAACACTCTGACAATTGGTCTGTTTCTTTTCATAACTTTCCAAATAAAAATATTATTTCTAGGTAACTTCTTTCAATACAGTAAGGTGTCCTTCTGCACGCTTTCCTTTGGGATCTTGGAAGAACAAAAAAACATCATTTAAAAAAAAAGGACAAATCAACTTAGGAAGAAGCAGCATTTCCACTTTGCCTCAAATTTCCAGCCCAGTTTTAAAACTTGAAGAAATTTAGATGAGGGTTGGAAAGGATACTGACATTTTGAGTGATTAGCTGAAGAGCACTGAAATATCTTAATTACTTACTGGTAACAGGGTATTGGTAACTGCAGCTCGGTAAAGGAAGGGGGAGATAAAATGCTTTCTTAAGCACATATGTGATTCTATGTAAATCTGAACTGCTGCCTGAAATGTTTGCCAATAAAGATGAAAGTCCCACAACATAGTCACAACATGATATCTATCATATGGCTTCCTGGCTGTTGTGTATGTTTTTGCTGTGTGTAATTGACTGTGTTGGTGTTTGCACTACCTAGAATTTGCATATTAGCTCAAACACTGTTCTTGGTGGGCCGGATCCTGCGAGCTCCCCAGGAGGCTCCAGCTGCCCTGGATCCAAGGAACACCAACTCAGGGCTCTCAGGAGGTGCTGAGTGCTGCATCCATGTTCCCACATTTGCCATCCATGGAACAGAAGGTGGGTAAACACACCTGTTTGTAGTGGCACAAGAGGGAATGCTGAGACTTCAGCCTTCAGACTGAAATGCGCCAGCTCAGGAGATGCCAAAACATGGGCTCCACCACAGCCAAGGTTTGGCTTATTCTAGAGGCAGAGTTGTGATGGATGCAGGAGTACAGCTCTGAGAGTCAGTTTACTTTCCATATACCACCGCAGGTGTGAGTTTCTCCCTGCCCAACCTTTTCTCTTTTATATTCAAAAATACGCAAACTTGCATGTCTGGAAATCAGATAGGAAATTTCTATTAATTGATTCTGCCAGCAAAGCCAGTGAGAATAAAGAAGAATTTCACATGGAAATCCAGCAGCCACCATCTCTTACAACAAACAAAGTCAGGATCATCTTATCACCTACACAGAAGTGATTTCCCTCAATCCAAGCACTCACGCTCTGCTGTCAGTCCTGGGCTGTCCAGTACTCATCCGTCTGTTCTCCTAGCACATCCTCTGCTCACACTGGTAGCACAAAGCAGCTGTGATGAATCAGGGCTACAAATAGGGATTTTATCCACAAAGCAAGTACAAAGCATTAATAGAAATTACCTTAGTGTATGACTTAGCTGCTTCTTGTGATGCAGCTACATATGCCACAGCATGGAGGAGAAAGAGGCACAGCAGATGCTACTGGAAGCAAAATCCTGAGAAGGAAAGATGGCATGTTGCTAGCAGTTCTGGTTAGAGGGGGATGAAAGAAGAAGATGCAGCACTTAGTGGACCTGCTGCTGTTGCTATTGAAGCATCTGCTCTGTTACCATGATTAAAGAATGTGTTTCCACTTCTACTGCTGCTACTTCCCTGTTTTGCTTTTTCTCGGCTTAATTTTTTTTTATTATTTTCTCGTGAATGAAAGGAAATCTATAAGGTCTCTAAACAGGTTCACATTATGGGCACACAGGGAGGGTGCAGGGATGGGAGGAAGGGATTCCTACACAGAGATGCATCAACACTCTCCTTGAGTATGTAACAACGATCCATTTAAAAATAAAATCTTGACCACCGGTTAATAAGGCCTCCTATAGCAAATTCCAGCATAAACAAACACTCATAGAGCAAGTGCGAAGTTCAGGATAGGGTCAGAGTATTTAAGGCAGATAAGTGGGAAATCTGGATTCTAGTCCATACTTTCCCAGGCTGAAGCATCCTAAAATACCATATCTAATTAATCAGAACATCTTTCTGACTCACTCCTCAACAATTACCCAGGCAGGGAGAAATAGCATGTAATCAAAGGCTGTAAAAGGGCCCTCTTGTACTCTATGCTGATCATTGAGAACACAAAACATCATTTAGTTTGTGACTAGATGCAGACTGTGAGGGTATCAGATTAAATCAGGAGAATATGGTAAAACTTCAGTGGTGGGATAACAAAGTCAGTTTGAGTTGAAGTTTGTCTGCACTGGTCCATACCAGAGAAAAAGGTGTGTCAGCCTTCCCCACAAGGGCCTGCTGACAAAATCAGGGCTCAAGCCGGATGGCAGCTGGAGTGAAAGGTCCCAACAGCACAAACCAGTGACAATGTCCAGTCTGTAAAGCCTCAGCCTCCCTGTCCCCAAAGGACAAGCTGCTCATCACCACGGTGAAGGTGGCCAGCAAACTGAACTGACTTTTAGTTATAAGGTTTTTGATGCTTTTTTTCCCCTGCAGGCTCTGTGTGTGTATCCACACACACACCAACATATCCCCCACACCACCTGCCTGAGCAGGAGCCATGAAAGTATCTTAAAATCATGGCCCCCAGCTGCCCAGCTGTGGGTGATGGGGCTTGTGGTGGCTCAGACATGTGGGGGAGAAACTTTGCTGCACACAGACCTCACTCCAAAAAAATGAATGAGTTAAAGCTGTCCTGACAGATGTCCTAAAGGCTTTGTCCTGCAAGGGCTACCAGCATGGAACAGCACATTTAAAGCAAGAGTTTAGCTCCTCTAAATTACACCACAGTACCTGAAAACACACAGTAAGGTCTTAAACCACTTTGGGTCCAGAACAGCCCTAAGGACATTAACTCCTTAACATGGTTAAGGCTCTCGTTTGCCATGAGGGCCTGATCCAAAGCCCAGCAAAATCCCTTAAATGATTTCCATTGACTCCAATAGGATTTGCATCAGGCTCTAAATCCTTAAAGCAAAGCAAAGCAAGCAAAGCTTGAAGCAGTTACCTCATTCTGCCCTGGAGCTTTTAAACCCTTAAGCAGTCTTAAAGGAAGCTTTGACTTGATTTGTTAATCACAATGAAGTAAAAACCATGCCAGGTGCCATTGCTAAGCCCCAAACTACCTTTGAAGATACAGTTTTCCTTTGTCTTTATTTGCTTCCTACATGGTTTATAAAAAAACCCCAAGCAGCCAAGAAAACTAATTAGAACCCCTGATATGCAACATTCATATGCTTAATTTTAATCAAGTGAGAAACTTTCCTGAATAAGTAAGTTATACAAAATTAAGCACATGCTTAATTAAGCAGTCATATGATCAAGACAACTAGGGGAAAAGCAGTGACACTGCATATAAGCAGAATGCTGCTATATATAAATAAGACAAAAAAGGGGAAACAATAGGTTTAACTCAGTGTCATCAGTTACAGCAGCTGCAGGTGAGACCTGCAAACACAGCTGGGACAAAATGGGTTTTTAAGAGGCCAAGTGTCCCTGTAAATTCTTGCTAGTGAAGAACTTCAATGTTTTGCAGAGTGTTGGCTAAACATAAGATCAACCAGACCTTGATGGAGAAACAAAGATTCTCAGTTCATACTGGGTCCATATTACACAGCATCTGCTGAAAGAACTGCCCCTAACTTGGTAGGAGCTGAGCATTTGCTCTGTTTGGATTTGGTGATAGGGTGATCTGGAATTTGATTAACATGAGCGTGAGTGAGGCAAATGCCCAAATGACATCTCTATTTTACCTTGATTATACCAGGCTTTTTACAAAATTTACTCCACTGCTTCTATTTCATATCATCAATGCAGAAAGCAAAGCAGGAAAAGGGAATTTCCATGTAAGTTACACGTTAATCTGCTGCTCAGACAGCTTGACCCAAAAATGAGTAATAAAGGCACAAAATGAAATACCCAGAAGGATGATAGATGGGAACTGATCCCAGGTATCTAAAACAATCTGAAAGCATCCCCTCTTATTTCTCTAGACAATGTTCTCATGGCCAAAGAGGCAATATTCCCCCTTTCCAGCAGGCTGAACAGGAGCTTTATAGAGTTCCATTTTGACATACATGCCTACATCCTCTTTCAGCTGCCTACATCCTTGTGGGGTTATTGGTCTTGCCTCAGGAATGAAGTGATCCAATTAACTCCCAGGGCACAGCCCCATGTGAGAGGCCAGGGTAGGAGGGCTGACTGATCTGTGCTCATGCTCTTTCTGGAACAAGCACATTTCCTCACCAGCACTGGATCATGTTATGTTAACGTGCAGCAGAAGTTGGATGTTTTTGTCTCCCTTTCCATTACATGGTATGAAGTGTCCAAATAGACTCCACATAACAGCCCCGTGCCTGTGCAGGCAGCACTGGTGCTTGTCTGCTACAGAGAAGAAGCCAAAGTTATTTTAATGACTGATGGATTCAATTTCTATGGCCATTTTTATTACCTGGGTACTGCGATGAAAATCAACCACAGGAAGAACTCAATTTTGTTTTTCATTAATATTCACTTTGTTGATATGAACAGATGATTTTGGGGAGCTCAGATGCCCTTTTAATTTATATCTTTGCCATGTGGAACAGCTATCTTCCACTTTCAAGTAAGTAAATCTTGCATCTCACTTCCTGTGGGTTTATTTTTACGTTATTACAAATGGAACTGAGTCTTCTGAATTTTCTACAAAAAAAAAAAAAGGAGGGAAGAAGTTCTCTTTAAAGAAAGACAGCTAATGTTATAAACATTATAAAATATAAAATGACTAAAGGTATTAGTCATTAAATATCATAATTCTGTGTCTAATTTCTAGAAATAATATTTTAAAAAAGGTAAATGATAGAAAAAGGTGCTTGATAGAAACTTCTATCAGATCTGAGACCTACAATGTTCCTTGAGCTCTGGCCAGAAGCTCCATTCCTCTTCACATCATGAAGCCTTCTGCAGAGTCTGGCTAAGGCTTCTCTCAGTAGCTTTACCTTAAGATATGTGGATTTTTTGAGAGATCAATACAACACCCACCAAATTCAACTTCCTCTTCTATTGACGGTGATCTTCAGGTCTTAGGGGAGAAACACTACTTTTCAGCTGGATGCAATGCATTTTGGAACTGTTTTCTTCCTTCTTAAGCCTCACTTTGTAATTTTAACACATCCAGGTGCTAGCTGTTTTGGCTCAGAAGTGACCTGAACCTACTAGGGTAACAGAAATAAGTGCTCTAGATACACAAGTAAACTGCAGCTTTATGACCCCCACTACTTTTGTACCAGTACTAGCTCAGCCATGCCAGGAGAAATTAAAAAAAAAATTACATTTCCACGCAGTGGAAAACACCTAAGACTAAAGTGATGTAACACACCCACTACCTTGATACATTTTGATCTGTATTATCTATTTTCTTGGTTTCATTATATAATCATGTTGAGCTACAAAGGACAAGGGTAGCTGGTTTTATCACACACAAGGAGAATAATTGACACTATCAGCTTTGTCCGCATTTAAAATTCAGAGAGATTGCATACTCCTGTTTAGGAAAATGTATTTTAGAAGTGGCTATTTTTACAGTTGATCCCAAATGAAAGACTTTTCCCCTACCCCCTTAACAGTGTCCAATTTTCTTCTTGATTTTACTGATGAGTCCCTTGGTTTCATTCTCCCACACGAAAGTGAGAATCCATGACAAAGTAGACTGGACATACTGTCTGCTCCTGAAATTTAGGACCACCAGATGCAGACAGGACATTTCCAATTACCAGATAAGTTTAGAATACCATCTTCTTTCAGGTTACCACTGGAGACTATTAGGTCTTTCCATAAATTCCTCGACTTTAACACTGAAATGAAGCTGTTCTGCCTTTGATGTCTAACATAGCCTGTGGTGCCATGCTGAAATAATTTAGATTAGAGCCCAGGGACTATGACAGGCCTATTTTTGTTGTCTATCCCTAAAGGTTAAGGAAAAATTTTGTAGCCCGCACCATCCAGAAGAAAGATAAAAGTTCCATAACGAAACCCACAGGACCATTTCCAAATACACCTCTCTACCACACCTTAGCATCTTCCCTGGCATCTCCCTGCCTACGTCATGTTGACAAAGCAGAAAAGAAACTTCTTTCTGGAGAGGTTAACTCTCAGTTACATTGGAGGCAGTGGTCTCATGAGTGGCAGGCAGCTGAGCTGCCCATCTGACTCAGTGTGGTAACTTTTTTCAGGTCACCAGGTAAGGAAGAGGAGCTGGGAAACAGCTCATGGTAGAATAGAACACACTCTGATGAGAAGAATGGCAAAGTGCCGTGTAAGTTTGCAATCCTCACCACAACAGCAGACAGTCGTGTGCTGGTTATCACTCAGGCCACCATGCTGTCAGAACCAGAATATCCCTGCCTAAATTACTGTTACAGAAAAGATGTTAGATATTTGAAAATCATACTATTCGGAGTCACCTGCCTTTCCAGAAGATGAAAGGCAGAAATGATGAGTAGATAACCACCATGGAGGTGCACTGAGACATCACTGCTGAGGAGAAGGGATCTCCCCCTGCAAGCCCTTCAGCTCAGCTCTGAGCAGTGGTACTTATGATTCAGCTCATATTCACTCTATCCTCATTTATAAGATAAATAATTTTGAGATGTATCTAAAATTACTTTACAACCTTTTAATCACTGAAAATTGTGTATAATTATTATACCTGCACTCGGGTGCCAAGATCTGCTGTGAAATACTTGGCTGCTCAAAGTGTGTGGAGGAAATGCTTCAATTCCACATTAATTAATGAATTTTTATCCCCACTCCTGTCCATTAACAGCCACCATGCTTTTGCTGTGAATGGTCATTATTACAGACTGAAATAGGAACATAAATTTACTGATAATGAAAGTGTCACTTGGAGGGGCAGTCCATCATCCTGTGTGCTGATATGGTGAGACCTTTTTTTGCTGTCTCGCATCTTTGCCTTTTTTCTGAAGGGCTGGCATGTAAGGAAGGGATTCATTATTTGTAGACATCCACGAAACATCCCTTTAAATAAAGTAGGAATGATTCCCAGTATTCCAGGAAATATTGCATTGATTTTAAAATTGCCCTCTCTTCTTATCAGACATTGCAAGTCTTCACCAGGAGAACATCCCTGACCTCCTTGCTCTTGAGATTGTTAGCCAGGTTGGTTTGTGTTGGTGTTCTTTGCTGGCTTATTTTTTTGACAAGGAGTGTTCACTCTTGAAGCAAATTACCTGGTTGACTTAATCCTTGTGCACCACTAAAAAGAGAGATTTCAGTTGATGTTCTGCATCTCTGGACCATATGGAACTCAGCTCAAGTTGTCACATTTTCTGCATTTTAATTATTTAACCCATTAAATTCACTGGATGGGCTCTCATAGCATCTCATCTGTTAATTACTTTATTAGATACAGAGTATGATATGATGCACATAGCATGAAAAGTCATAAAAACAGGCCTTTGTGTAAAACATTGCATTAGCACATCTCAAAACATAAAAAATAAAATAAAGATATAAATAATCTTGAAGAGAATCTCCATTTTACACTGGGCCCATGTACTGTTACTTCTTTTATATAGTATATCACTACACAATTAGTATTACCTAAATTATCGAGTGCTTGAAAAGGTCCTCTTTCAAGCTGAAGTGTCTGGATGAAACCTGGTGGCTTTCCAAAGCCTGTTCAGTTTGTGTGCAGCTGGACACTTATGTTTAAAAACAGTACCTATATGCAACTGAATAGAGCAAATTGCCAGTTTTTCTTTTTAATCAAGCATATCATACACAAATCATGTTCAAATATCAGCAGCAAGACTGCAGTGCCTGCATACATATATGTGTCTCTAAATACACCTGATCTTTACCCAGTACCCCTTGCCTGAAACTAGATTATTGAGATTAAAGATATTCCTTTCCCAGTCAAAGCAATCAGTGTGATGAGACAGCTGCAGAGGCCAGCAGCAGCCTCCACGACAGACAGCCTCTGCATCCATGCAGTGCTCAGCCAACTTCAGAGCCTAAATGACACTTTGTGAGAGCTGCCTACTTCTCAAGGAAATAGTTAAGAGCTAATTTGATGCTTGAAAAAGGCAGGATAACCAATAAGTTGTGAGAGAAAGGAAGTTATTCTCAGGATTCTTTCTATTGGCTTTCTCAAATGGTGAGATGTGGCACAATTACACATGGCATGTGTGCATGTCTAGGATTTTCCCTGCAGGTCTTAGCCAAAGTGCCCATGTCCTTCAGTAGTGTGTGCCTTAACAATTTCAAGCCACAAGGAGTAGTTGCCTGAACCCTTTGCCTATGTCCATCATATAGAGAACACCAAAACACTGAAAGTGCTTCCCCAAATAGCACAGCACAGCACTGAGGCTCCCCAGCACGTCAAGGCACACAGTATTTTGCAACAAAACCTTCAGGCTGAATACTTGTGAATAAAGTCTCTGGATTGAGAAATATTTCAAGCAATTTAATTTAACCACCTTGGTCTATTCAAATCATTCTTAATACCAAGACACAGGATGCCAGGCAGCTGTGGGAGGGGGCAGGCACCTGAGCCCCAACACCCAGGGGTCCCACCCTGTGCACCAGACCCCAGCAGGGACTCTGGAAAGTCACTTGTGGCCTCACTGGCTCCTGGTGTCCAGCAAGGAAACTGCATGATGATTACTACTGCTCTCTCTGTGGGGCTGGGGAAGGAACACTGGGGCTTGTGGAGCTGTTGGGTACAATGCCAGCAGAGCAGAAACGTGCCCCAGAAATGACCCACATTTGGTACAAGGGGTACATTTTACATATGTTGAGGCTACATGGTAAAATTGGAGGGCAAAAATTATCACGCAAAGTAGAGATGGCTCCTGGGGAAATTATAATTGAGATTCTGTGTCTGAAAGCAGATGAAGGGACTTTCTCACAAAGTTCGTCCTCACAGCTTTGCCTCTGTCTTCAGAGGCCAGCAAAGTCCACAGCTCACTGAGAGTGATGCACACTTTTGCAGTGCTTTCAATAGATGCAGGATGTAAAAAGACTCTCTCAGATGTGGTTGAACTCTGCACTGGATAGGCAGCTCCAGCCGAAGAAGGAGGACAAAGGAAATGCTGTGCCCTGCGGACACCATTTGAAGGAAGCTGAGCCCAAAGGATACAAAGGAGGACAGAAGAAAGGAAGGATGAAAAAGCAGGAGTGTCCCTTCACACAGTGTGCATCTGGGGGCAAGGAAGGAGGCAGAGCAGGACCAGCTCTCCTGCACTTGGCATACTGAATAACAGCAAGGAACATCCTCAGCAAGTCACTCTCCCCACCATGACAGCTGCCGCTGGTACTGGGGCATGGCTGGAGCAGTCAGAGGGCAAGAAAGTTGCCTAACACGTTTCACATAACTGCACAGTTTTCTCATGGCATAACTGAATAAATACCATGAAAAGATGCATTTTTTTTCAGATCTTCACTAACAAGTAAGATAGCATGTGGTTAGACCAGTACTGTAAAAGTAAGATCTTTTTCCTTATCAATTTACATTATAAAAACATCTCATGCATAAAAAAAAAGTGGGGGGTTATAGCAGTGGAATTATATACAGTAGCTTGTGTTTCCATATACTCAGGTTAGTACATATTTACATGTGCAATGCACACAGGATTATGCTGGGGCCAAACACTAAAAGAAAACATGCGGTAAATGGTTGCTTTAATAAGTCCTGTTCCATTGAAAGGAAATAAAACCTGAGTATTAATGAGATATAATTATATATTTAAAATCTTTTCCCTTGTGCAGTATACAGAATTAATGCCAGTAAACTCACAAACTGCAACATTCTACTCCATTACATCTGCAATGATTAGAGATAGTTTGAACATCTGGCATATAATCTGTGATAGAAAACAGCATTCTGCACTTTAATGGACGTCTGGAGGCTACACATATCTGATTTTATTTCTTTGTGTTAACTCTTTCCTGGGAGGAAGAGAAGATCCAGTGTTTGAGCACCTTCTTTCTGTCTTTTGATGAAGTTGCATGTAGCACTGGTATTTAGCTGCTTTCAGGCTACTTATGTTTTAAATATCTAAACTAAAAAGGGACCCACAGAGATTTCTGAGAGGCTATTTATAACATAGACAATTGAGCAGCATAAATATTAATGTGTTAAAACCCAAGAAAGTCATCCAATGAAAGCCACAATAGTTTCCTCATTTTCAGTGACTCCAGAACATAAAAATGAAGCAGCATTTGCTGTTTCTTTATTATTTCAAAGACTTCATGAATATCCTCCCTTAATTTGGTTTTCTTTTAGAATCTTGTACATGCTTAACTGGGGTTACCAATATTTGTACATTTTTGATGTACCCTAACTGTAAGTATGTAAAAGCTTCTTTGACTGGCACTGACTTTCATTGAAAAAATTAGATTATTTCTCAGCTTTTGCAGGGTGTGTTTTGCCCCAAGCTAAACAAGAAGGTTTTAGCCCTACTGTGTTCTGCAGGGAAAAGAGAGATACGAACTTGAAAGGCAAATGAGACTGACAGTGCTATATTTTGCCTTACTTACTGAATATTAGCTAATACCAACACCTAAGGAGACCTTGAAATTAGACTCTGAGTAGTAATTAAGAGTGATTGAAGAGTGGCATCAGAAGAGATCTGTGTCACTGCTGAAAGGATTCAGTGTTTAGAGTGACCTGACAAGTGCTCTGTACGAGCTTATTTAGGCTGGAGGAAGAATATCTACTGCAGGAAAAGTGCTGGTGTTAGGTAAAGTTTGTAACCTGATCATGTGCATGGCAGGGGCTTGCTCAGCTGCCTGGTGCAACAAAAGCTGCAGTTAGTGGGGAGCTCCTGTTGAGTACTGATAATTAGTGTTCAACATGGGTGCACTAAGCAGTCTCGGGTCCTGAGGACCTTACAGCAGAGGTTCACAAGGGCAGCAGAAGTTCTGATGGCTGCATTACCACACAGAAACACTTACACCACACACATTCTGTGCACAGGGAAGAACAGAAAGCCTGGAGACAATAATTTAAGGCTAAAACTACCTAAATACGAAGAATGTGCAATACATTACTACTGAATTGATTCATGTATTGCCGACCAGTGGAAAGCTTGCAGTCTATGCAAGGGAGAGAAAAACAGAAAGAAACCCCCCCAGTGTTCATTTGAAAACCAGACTGAACCCATTTCAACAAAGATTAGGAAAAATTGGCCTAATTATGGATGATGATCTAATACAATTTGGCCATATTTAATGGAAGTCAGAAGCAGAAAATTGCATGTTGCTTCAAGTTCCAATATCTGGACTCAGGTACTAAGCTCCTCACATATTTGTCACTTCTTAAAAAGTTTATTAGATAAACAGCTGAAGAACAATGAAGGATAACTTGAAATCATCATTTCTTGAGGAATCCCCCACCCAGCTCTAATGAAACCCAGGAAATCATCTGGAAAGAGGCCAACCAGGTTTTACCAAAGTATCTCCATTGCCTTTGATTTACTCAAATTTTTTGTCAATAACATCAAATGCAACTATCAGCTCTGCAGCTGTAGAGCTCAGTCCTGCTCTGCTCTCAATCAATTAAACTCATTGGAAAAGCAGGCTGGTTTGGACCCCAAAGAAATAAGCTTCCCTTTGATGATAGTCTGTCAAAGGTCCAGAGAGGTTCTGTCAGAATGAGGGTCATATTTAACCTGGATTTGCTTGATCTCCTCTACCTAAAACTGTAAGTACAGACCTTAGCAGACATAATTCACTGGATAAAATCATGAACTGATTTTGTTCAGTTAAATTCCAGTAAGAGGGATGGACTTGGGAGGTCCATACAATTCCACCTTTCCAAGCAAGTTATTCAAAGGCCGGAGATTCAAAGTCATTTAGCACAAAAACTTGGAAAACTGAATCTGTGCCATAGATCAGATAAAACCATCTGAAATTCGTGTTGGTGGGAAGAGAAGTATGAGAAGGAAAGGGCTGAAGAAACTGGGAAAGCCCTTAAACCAGAAAAGTGATATTTCATAACTACAAGGGGTGTTTAAAACAGATTTTAGGTTTGCCCTGCTTTGACTAAGCAGCATATTTTAGGGGTGTTTCATGGTCCAGCTGTCCCCTCTGCTCCCAGATGGTGCTTGGGGACAATGCAGGACTGAGGTACCCATGGTGGTTTTCCTCCTGCCCACTGAGGAGGACACAAGAGAACCATTAAGAGACCCCCACAGAACAAATCAGGTTTTTGTGAGCATCATGGCAAGGGAAAAGGTCAAAATCCATCTGACTTGGTGAGAGGATGGAGCAAATTAGACTGAGACCATAAAGGCTATTGGTGTGAGCACTCTACTTTAGAGCTTCCTACTGGAGTGATGAACCTTTGGAAAAAAGGACCACGTAACACACACCATTCACCTATTAGTTATTACATATTCTGTCCCCAAGAAGTCCTCTGCAATGACTCATCAGAAAAGCCACGTCACAGTGACACTCACCCCATCTGTCCTGTCACTGCAGAGCACCTGCTTTGCTTGGTGTGTGAGCCAGAGGACTTTGGGGGATGGTGGCACTTGATTGCAGCAGACAGCCTGTGCAAAACCATCAGACACCAACTGCTGGCCTTTCTTTCCAGGGCCTCAGGCTTTAGTCTGCTGAAACAGAACATTTGACCTTAGAGGTAGATGAAAACTTTGAGATGTCTCTGTGGGCCCCAACACTTCAGCTGATAAACCTGGAAGTTCTGTAGCATGAAACAAGCAGGCTTCTGTAGCTTAATAAACAAGGAATTACACCAAGCCAGAACAGGAGAGTAAGATATGGTTTGGGATTTAGTTCCTTTTGTTCTCAGAAAGCACTACGCATAGTTAACTTACAGCATTAATTATCTTTTGCATTAACATAAAGCTGTAATTGAACAGCTTAACTAGTAAAGATGAAAAACAGACTTGCCATGTAGTGTGTAAAACAGCCATTCTGCAGAGTGGAAAAGTCTTGCACCTTGCAAAGACTCCTACTGGCTACCCCAACTAGATATGCTCAAGTAATACTCAGTTGCACACATCCACAGAGCTTGTGGGTACATGGTGCAGGCTGAATTCATGCCAACGGCTCCAGATATAGATAGAAAATTAAGTTGAAAAGCTTTTTTTCTCAATAATTCCACCAAGAGGTTTGGAGCAACAAACCAATTACTTTTCCTCAAACTCTGCAGGCCTTTAAAGATGTAATAACTCTCAGTACTTGGACTCCAAAGGGAATAACTCGCAACACAAAGCAGAGAGCTACAGGGCAATGCCAACACCAAAGAGTATTTCAGGTGTTTCTGCTGGAGTGTGCCTCGGGTTCAAAGACCCCCTGGAACTGAGGTGATTTTCAAGGGAGCAGCAGCCTGCCACAGGTCAGAAAACTCCTCTGACTGGGAAAACATACAGAAAAGATGCTGCAAATTCTTTCCCTATGTGTAGTTATGTTGTGGCAGATTCTGGTAGCCATTTATTCTGGAGAATGCATGTAGAACACACTCTCTCCTTGTAAGCCACAGATGGCTCTTTGCTCTCTCTCCAAATAAATGCCACCACACCTTGGGGATCAGTTGTCCCCACAACATTTATCTACTTAAAGCCCAAGTCTGAGACCTACTTTTATTTTGAGGGTGTAATCATCCAGCTGACATTTGCAAGGAATCTTTAGCTTGCAGTCAGTACATACTAAAGGGTCAAAAAAGAAGGTACTTCCTATCTTTCCACCTTATCTCATGCTTCCTAAACCAGATTTAGGAGAGTCTCATGTTTGCAATTGGCAGGACTCTAGCCCCTGCTATAAACACAGATGAGAGAGAGCCAGGTTCCCGGATTCAGAGGCAAAAACCCTGAACAGCTGCACAGCTGCTGGAGGGACTGGGCAGCACTGAGAGGTCCCCTCTCACAAGGGATCCCAGCACACACCTCTGAGGAAGGGGCTCACCTGCCCAGGACTGCTCTGCCTTCTACCTCCTGTCCTTGGCAGAGAGCCAGGCAGGATGGAGCCAGGGGAGTTTGGGAGCACTGGAATCCTGCCTGCCCCTGCCACAGGCTGCTCCCCAGCACAGATCCAGGGGCTGCCTCTCACATACACAGACATGCCCCAGAGCAGGCCAAAGCTCTCCATTCCCCAGCTCACTGGGAGACTCTGCACATTAACGAGCATTAAGGAGCAAAGAAAACTCCTGAAACCAGACAGGAACTGCAGAAGTGTATTTCCCTCTCAGAGAGGGACCTTGGTTTTCATTAATTAATATATCAGAAGAAACCAGTGTAGAAACATGTCTTGTTATCTGGCTTCTTAGATGGTAGCCTTTGGTTCATTAGCCTGAAAGCCTATCAACTGGATAGCAGTATTTATTCCATCTAGAATAATGATCTACTTTAAAGGAATATGGTATTGCCCATGCAGGAATGAATTCAACCATTATTCACAGCTTAAGCACACACTAACCCATGTGAGTGGGAGCTACAGATGTAAAAAGGATTCAAAAAAAAGTAGGCCCTGGGAAGAAAGGCAAAATCTAGGTATCCATACCCTGGAGCTACTACAGAGCTGACTGTACATTAATTACCCATTAGTTTCAAGTTACACTACACAGATTCAGAGCCTTTGCTCTTTAGCCATATTTAAAGGAAGAAGCCAAATGAAAGCTAAGTGTGGTCAGCCCCACTTCTGAGGTCAGTAAGAATACTAACATTAGATTTGAAGCTTTCTGACTAGTTGGAAATAAAGTTGTTGTGCTGATATTTAAAGCATGCAGTCATTGAATTAGTTCAGAGCTATGCAGTAGCAGATAGCTCCACAGACACTTTAACAGCCCCTTCAGAAATACTATGATTTTAATCTTACAAGCCTGCAAGAGCAATATCTATGCACTGTTCAACCTATATTGTTGACAATAAAATTATAAAAAAGACACTTTAAATATGCAGTGGCTGTGTCTGAAAATTAAATATATCAGCCATTAATTTTTTCCCCCAAATTACTAAAAAGCAACAGTCCACACTAAAGACTAACTGTTTGTAAAATTGGATTTTTAAAGATGAAGTCTTTTTTAAGCCAGGGATGGTCAAAAGAAGCATTAGAACAATTCTACAACTGGAAAAAATAAAGCTGCTTAGCTATTTCACTTCACTAAACCAAAAATGGATTTATGCTACTCCCACCAATGTTTCAGATATTGCAGTTTAAAAAAGTTGGGATATTACATGGAACCCCTCAAAATGTAAGGCTCTGGAGAAGCAGGGCCAGGGGTTATGAGATATTGATCCTCCCACCTCAAGGTGAGAGCACACACCTGGGGGAGCTGGAGCCTGGCTGCAGCCACCACCAGGAGCTGCAGGGGCACCTCGTCCTGCACAGGTAACAGACAGGACTGAGGACAAATGCCCATCTCATGGTAATTTATTTCCCCAACAAGGTCCAGGTAGGGAGAGCTCAATGATGCCATCCCCATGTACCTCTGCTGCTCTCCGTGCCATGGGTGCAGAGCCCTGGACATGCTGGGGACACCACAGATGCTCAGCAGAGCTGCTCCAGCTGCAGACACACAGCTCTCACGGGCTACCACCTTTCCACTTTTTGGTGGGGGAAAACAACCTTTCTGAACTCGACATTTCAAAGAAAATTGTTTTCCAGTCAGCCAGCTTACAACTTCCTTAGCTGAGCGCAGTCATGCCCCCCAGTCCCAGTTCAAAACCCGACTTCTCAGAGGCTCCACCAGAGCCACCCTCCCTCCCCTTTGCCTTGCTAGTGAGAAACCACATCAGCTGCTAAGTGGCCTAATGCAAACTGATGTGGCAGCTTCAATTCAATTGCCACCGCACAAGTAACGCTGAAGCAGAAGTCGCCGCGGTGATTGGCGTCAGCAGGAACCATTATTGTCACCCCTCGCGCAGTGCCATCGAGGGGCACAGGCCTTGCTGCCTCCGCTGCCCAGCAGCTCCAGAGCTGATGTGCAGCTCCATCATGGCCTGTCACAGCAGCACACGCTGCCCCCAGCCTGAGGTGGAAGGGAGAACTTCAGGACAGCAAGCCCGCTCCCTCTCACAGCTGCTGAAACTTCAAACAGCATCCCTCCACCTCAACTGAAACAGGGAAGGCTGAGATTTGGGTCTCTGGAAGTGTCTCAGGGAAAGGAGATGTACCAGGTTATTCGTGCTCCAGGGGGCTGGGGGTGAGGCTCAGTTTCTTTTTTCTGTTTAAATCACTAACAGGGTAAGGATGGCACACAACACTGTGGTTCACTGGTGTAAAAGCATCTGTGGTTGCTTCCTGTGTTATAACTCATTAGCTGGCTCTTAACTAATTATAGTTTGCAACTTCCATGAAATTAGGCAGCAATAACCAGCAGCTGTACAACTAGGCCAGCAAACCCATGTTCCACACTGCAGGCAGGCAGGCGAGTGAGGAGCACCCGGCCCCACAGCACATCCCACACCAGGCAGCAGCAGCCTGCAGGAGCTCAGAGCCCCCCAGCACCAGGGGCTTCTGCCCCTCTTCCTTCAGGCACAGACACGCTACTCCCTCTTGTATCCAGTCTAATTTTAAGTCACTGGAGTGACTGCACATCTACCAGCTCTCCGGGGAGCTTATTAAAGAGTTTGGAAGAGCCACATTTGGGAAGTTTGCCTTTACTCGGTTTTATCTCATTGCTCCTGGTCTCTTTCAGACCATCTCCACATAGCTCTCTCCCCCGTTAATTTTCAGTGTTTAGGCACTTACCAGTGTTGCCAGCAAGCTATTTACTGCATCAGTGACACCTCTGGAGGGTCCACACCTGGGAGCAACCTCTTTGCCCCCTTCACACCAGCAGGACAGCCCTGCAGCCTGTCCACACCTCTGCCAGCAGCCAGGCTCTGCTCAGCTTTTATCAGCCTTTATCACCTGGGGCTGTCTCTGCCCACACTTGGGCAGGATGGGGGAGCTGCCCCCAGCCCAGAGTCCTGGGAACTCCCAGTTTAGCTGCTGCTCTTTGCACACTTCTAAACTCAAGGCATGGGGTTAATGATTTCCCTTTTAAGAAAAGCAAAAATACCATTTTTCACACCCTCTGCTAGTGATGGACACCAAGGTGCCTGCTGGTGTCCCTCAAAACTCCCACACCCTGCCCAAGGGCTCCCACCTGCCCCTCCAGGGCACTCAGCTGTGTGCTCTTGCCTGCCCCAGCCCCTTCATTTTTACTGCTTTTGCATTTTTTTCTATTATTTCTTGCATAAATGTGGAGTAATTTTACTTTCAGACCAGAATTTGTGTTTCTCCAGGTTAAATTTTTTTATTCTTGCCCATATTTTCCTCTGTTATTTCTGTCTTCGGTGATGTTTGCAATAGCTACTAATGTACTGTCATTTGCAAATGCAATTAGTGTGTTTACTTCTTTCTTTCTTTAGCTCATTAATAAAGATGTTAAATAAAAATATGCCTTCCTCTGCTAACAACATCCTCGAAATAGTTAGGAAGATGGGATCCAAAGGTAATAAAGAACTGTATTATTGGACAAGACTCTTCCTTGCATCTTTCAGCATTTGCCGTGCTCATTATGGGCAATTAAAACATAAAACAACTTGCTCACTTCACACCCAAAATAGTCCTCCTCCCCATTCTGTGTCTGGATGTATAGGATACATAGATAAAGAGCAAGACCAGACATCAGCTGGTAGCTTGCTGTAGCAGAAGCAGCAAGGTTTTCTCTGGCTTAGATGCAGAGGAGTGAAGTGTAGCCATTTGTTAACATTTTTATGTACACGACCATTGTTTCCAACAAAGGATGGGAGCATGAGTGCTTTTAAAACTTTACTTACTGTGATTACTGTAGCTGTGTCCTGGTACAACAGCTTGTACATTTATTACACAACCATAATTCAGCATATTGGCTGTATCCACTAATGCATCCAGTATTTCCCATGACTCGCCAGCCATCCTTGTTCCTTTGATTTTTGACAGGTCTGGGAACACTCAGCAGTTCATGGCACTGGCTCACTGTTGGGACAAAAGGCTGTGCACTTCTTTTCACCTTCAGGAAAACGTGCTGAAATTAACTCATGGCTCTAGTGAGTTGGTGTGAAATGTAATAATACCAGTTCACCTTAGTTTTCTATCTGCTGAAGAGACAGCAAAGAAAAAACAAATGTTTATGGAAACAAAACAAAACAAAAAAAAAAAAACCAAAAAACAACCAAAAACAAAACACCAAGGAAAAGAAGAGAAACAGGCCCAAGGATACACAGGGGCTAGTTTATCAAATTAATCTCATTTCTTCATCTCATGCTCAGCTATTTAAACAGAATTTAAATAATACACTTATTTAAAGGAGAGCCTTATTTCTGACGGCCTTCTGGCATTAAGGTGTGGGGAAAGAGTTTTTTTTTTTCTTTGTAATGTATGAAGGAAGACTTAAGATCACTGGATGCACATTTGGGTAATCATAAATTAATTGTAATGTAAAACTTTCACAACATGTTCAGAGCATGTTGAGATTTTGTTTGATTTTGAATTGCTCCAAAATGACATCTAATTATATACTAGTGATTAACACGTTGGTTGCTACTAAGAAATAGCAACCAAGCAAACATTACAATTCAATATTTAAATTTACTGTGGGTTGGATTTGTTGGATATTTTGCCTATTTTTTTTAATGCACAGAGGAAACATGGTGGTAAATTCAAATACTTAGACAGATGCTGAGGCTGTTTTTCCTCATTTGTGAAAATTAGGGATTGCATCACTACAGGTAGAGAGACAAAGATGATCCTTGGCTCCCTTTCTCTTCTTTCTACCTTTTTCTTCTCCTGCCTTTCTGCCCCCTCCTGGGACACAGCTGAGTATGGGACTTGCCCTGCCGGGGTGGGGCTGGCTCTGCTCTTGGAGGCTCAAGCTGTCTCTGGGGCACAAGGCAGGAGGGGGATGCTCAGCTCTGTGCCTGGGTCATTGTGCCACGGTACAGCAGCCCTCCTGCTCAGGGCAGGGGACACGTGGGGACACACAGACAGCCCCAGCTGGGCCAGCTCAACATTCCCTTTGCCTGCAGGTACCCCATCCTGAGTCCCCCTCTCCATTCCTGGCAGTCTGTCATTTCCTCAGGAAGATGTCTCCTTTGACCTGAAGCCTTCTCTGAAAGCAGCACTGGGTCTTTAGCACTTGAATGATTCACCAATTATTCATTTCATATTTCCACCCTTTGTGGTTTGGATTAAATTATTCAACCAAATAGGAAAAATCAGTAGAGTTAGAACAATATGTGCTGTGTTCTGACTTTTTTTTCCTGATACAGTGGAAAGTGTGTGTGTGCCCCTCATCTGCAGCCAAAAGCTGGCTGATACCTGCCTGGTCTGAGAGAGTGCTGGGGGTGAGGATATGGTCACCAAAGAGGACTAAAACATGTTCATGCACATAGCATTTACTCTGTTATCCCTCATTTAATGCAGAAAATTTTATTTTCTTTGAAATAAAAGTTTCTGAAGCATTGGAGTAAGTAAAACTGTTTTCAGTGTGAACTGTATATAAAAATTTAATGAGGACTGATTTTCATCTCTGAGTCAAATACTGTCCCACATTAGCTCACTTTTCCGTTCTCACTGGAGTGAGAATCACTGCCCCCCAGCCTTAAAGCTTTTGATGTTATCTGGAGATTAGCA
This sequence comes from Rhipidura dahli, assembly GCA_013399225.1. NCBI lineage: Eukaryota > Metazoa > Chordata > Aves > Passeriformes > Rhipiduridae > Rhipidura > Rhipidura dahli. The sequence goes on along the minus strand of VXAC01002685.1, from coordinate 165,266 downwards.
GTGGTCTGAAATGGAAGAAATGAGGGCTGGGTGTTCTGTGGAGACTGTTGTCCAGTTTGGGTTAAGTGAACAGTCCCGTGTTTGGGCAATTGCTGTCATGTCTGGAGTGCCATGGGCTGTGTGACAGGGCTGGGTGGGACTGGCCGACACGGGCAGCAGATCAGCTTCTTTCAGCCCCTGCCCAAGCACAGAATCACAGAATCACAGAATCAACTAGGCTGCTATAAGCCTTGGACACCCTCAAGCAGTAGGAGTTCCACCAGGGCAAGGCACACCTTTAGGTGTCCTCTCCTCCAACAGGAACCCAAAGCACTGGGCAGCCTCTCAAACTTCTCCTCCCACTTCTGTCAAACAAAAATATCGACAGGATCAGTCCATTTTTTGCATTAGTTTAAGCATTTATGATTTAATTGCAAATGCATGAGGTTGCTCAACTGACTGTTGCTCAGGTGAAGATTACTGAACTCCTTGCTGTACACTGAACATGGCCAGGAGACTGTGGGAAGGTGACAGTGTTTCCTCTAAAGCAAATGCCTCTGACCACCAACAGGACACTCAGGTAGTGGCTCTGCTCCTTCTGAACATCAGAAATGTTTTACTGTAACATCCAGCAAGGAGTAGGTGTTAAAGAATCCACACATACAATACTACAACAAGGTGTTTCTCCTATAAATCAATAGCATTTGGAGCCTTTAGGTCACTGGAAGAATGGGTTGGGTCAGTGGCTTAGGAAAAATTAGCAAATCTTTCAGTGTTTCAAAGCAAATTGAAAATGAACCTTTTCCTTAGTGTAGAGGCAAGCTGGGCTTGGTGACACCAGGAGCACAGCACAGCTTGAGAGGAGACACCCAGATGACAATTACTGTACAGATACGAACACGTGCTCCACAGGGAAAACACACCTTGCTCCAGAACAGCAGTGCAAACACTGACTGAACACCCGTAGCTTTGGAGATAACCACACTTTCATGGACACTTCTTTATGGAGAAATGTGAATTGCCTTCCCCAAGAGCAGCCCTCACTGAATGCTGCTCCCATGGCACTGGGCATTGGCATAAAACCAGCAGCACAGCCAGGACAAGCACAGACCAGGAGCAGTGGTTCCCTAAAGGATGTACCACTCACAGATACTCAGTGAGAGACTTTTAACAAAAGAGGGATTTTCTCTGTTGGGATTAATAGCTCCATATTTCTTTATTACTCCATGTGTGTTTCACTCATTCATGCATCAGCTTCTTTCAAACAGAAAATAAGTGAAAAAACCATCCCCCAAGAACAAAATCTTAAAAATAATAAGGAAGGCAGTGGCACAACCTAAAGAGAAATCAGGTGTTCTGTGTTGCAATATCTCACACAAATGAAGGACATGTTTTCTCCACAAAGTCTCTCTTCCAAAAAGAAGGTGGTTTTTACCTCTAACGTCACTAAGAATACACCTGATTCACCATCAAATTATTTAAACTTCACACAGCCAAAATTTCAGGAACTTAAGGGATTCATCACATCCCATGACTCAGAATTTCAACTTCTTGGTCCATATTTAGGCTCCTCAGTAACTCACTGATGTTCAGAAATGCTGCATATCCACTACTAGGCTTTTATATGGTGTGGAAAAGCAGACACTTCAGGACACTTATTTTGGAGTTAAGGGGTTAAATAAGGTTCCTTATTATTAAAAGAAAAACTACAGAGCCTATATATTTGTGTATATACACACAAAGTCATTACGTATATATAAACACAATTATCAATTTCAGTTCTTTAAAATTTCAAACATTTGGGTTTTCACTCATAATCCCACATTCAGCAGCTTCTTTTAAAGATCAAATTTTCCTTCAACCTCATCTATTGACATGTAACTTACCTGCTACTACTGTATGCACATGAGGCAAAGCTTGAGGTGTCTGTACAAATAAACAATGTGTAATAAATAGAAGAAACACTTTTTTCCAGCCTTCTTCATATTGTGAGAAGCAAGTAAGATTTACTGACTGGGAGCATGGTGATTTCATGGATTTTTTTTTGCAATATCAGTAAGTGAACGTTCTCCGGTGCATCTATTGCACAATGCAGGGCCATAGAGGGTTGGTATTCTTTCAAATCATCAAAATTCTAGGAAAAGCATAAATAATTGACCCCAAAGAGGGGGGTGTTTGTGCCTAGGATAAAAAAAAAAAAAAAATTCTCAGTCTTCCTAATCCTGGGGGCAGATCTCCCCCTGGGGTGATACAGTGGATGGCATTTGATTTATGGCAGCAGCGAAGAGGCCCTCAGCCTGTGAGTGCATCGAGTTTGGCTTCTCTGCCTGCACTCAGCATCCTTCCACGTGGCTCGGTGGATCAGGGATATAAATTCTAGTCATAAACAAAGAAAAAAGCAGACTGACAGAGAATGTGAAGAACAATTTACATCTGTGCACAATTTTTCCCTCTGTTTGCGCAAGTGAAATGAGTGATCTTTTATCTTTAGCCTTCAGTTTGCCTTCCCAGTCCGCTTGGTCGCAAGTAGCACTGTAAAACCCTTAAAATATTAAGAAAATTACATCTGCTACATCTTGCTTTAAACATGGTGTTCAGTCTTTGTAAGTGTTACTTTGTACATTAAATGAATAGCTTGCCCACCAGGTAAAGGACGTTTTGTTGCTTACCATGTCTGTCTTTGCACAACATGCAGTACACAGGCATAAATAACAGTGTGTTATATAAATAATTACATGTATGAAGGGCTGTAAAACACCGAAGATATATTTGTACTTTTACTTATGAGAACGTTTTAAAAATGATTGCTTTGTTCACTGCGTGGTTTTTATGTGTTGAATGTGGTGCACGCAGAGAACATTTTCCAAAGTTGGTTTTTTTTTTTCCCTTTCCTCCAGGTCACACTAGCGTTATAGTTAGCAAATTGATAAGGTTCCACTGTTAAGCTTTATTACTTGTGACATGAGCCTATGACACTTTATAAAAAGAAGTAATCCAGAACAATCTCTAGGTAATTAACACCTAGATAAACAAACATAAATTTCTATATTGCATTTATTTGGACTACCACTCAAATACGCGTGAACCATGCTTTTTTAATTAAAAGATAAATCTATGTGACACTTAGCCTCAAACTTAATTATTCAGCATAGTATAATAAAAAATAGAGCCCATTAAATGTGTCTTGCTCTGTATTTCTGTATTAACAGCAAAACAGTTCACTCTGGGATCATTTAAATTTTCTTCTTCCTCTTTTCCTGTGATTTCCCTATTCACTGAGAACCTTTGGTTAAAAAAAAAAAAAAGAAACACAACAAAAAGCCCCCAAACAATACCCTGAACACCACCAACAGGTGAGGAGCCACGGAACTTCTCACAGCCCCTACAATGCTCAGCTGGGTGACATTTCTAGCACAACATTACACCACAGCTTTATTCTCCCTCCTCCCCCTCCCCAGGCTTCCCGATGGAAACATGCTGTGGTGGATCATGCCAGCAGCGATATCCAGAACTGGAAATCACAATAGTTACGAATAATTTCACTGGGAGCATGCTTACAATACACAAGGTGAGGTTTCTATATATACTGTTACAATACAGATGTTAAACAGATAGGGTAAATATTCAACTCCCAAATTACAACAGACAGAGGTCTTAAAGTCCTTATAAAAGTTTCAACAAGAAACATTATCGTAGAGCTGGGAACAGCCTTCTGATGTTGGGTGGAAAGACTCTTGTCAGGACACCCAGCATCTGTGTGAGGAAGGCTGCCTGTCAGCTGTGGGAAGCAAAACCCCCCAGACTTCAGTGAGACAAACCCTTCCTCTTCCTGACCTTCTTCCCACCTGCCTGTGCAGGTGATGCAGCCCCACACTCTGAGGTGCATGGCCACGGGTGGTCATTTTTAGATTTCCTGGAGGATGCATGAACTGTGCAATGCACTGCTCCCAGCAGGAATTCAGGGCTGTAAAGGACACTGTGTTTGTGGGCACTTCCATGGAGGTGCAACGAGACCCTCATTGTTCCTAAATCAGGTTTTCACATTTCCATTTACTGTCTACTGAAACCAGGCAGGAAAATCTTTGGGAGACACCTCCCTCCCCACCCCCATCACCACTCTGTCCCCAGACAGTTCGCCCTGGATCCAGGGCACAGCAATTACCTGAAAGGACAATGAACCTGTTGTGAGGCAGAGTTCAGCTCTGAGCCTGGAGCTCATCCATCCTTAAGACACATTTTTACATGCTACCATTTTGTGCCTAGGAAGGGTTGCTCCCCCCAAGAGAGAGTGTGACACGAAAAAAAATTTCATTAACTTCTTGGATTTTGATTAAAATTCGATGCATTGCAGATTTTATTCTCTGTGGATGAAGAGACCTGTGGCATTTACCCACAGACCAGTGAATTTGGCACCAGCTCAGTGACTCCCCTGGCTGCACAGACACTCCACCAGTTCACCAGTAGCAGCAACTCCTCACTCTGAGTTTCAGCCACTGAATAACTGAATTTCTATGATTTCATGCTTTAATTCTTAACCCCTCTGACAATTTTTGTACCTTTTTCTATTGGAGAATTCAAGCTAGACTATAACTTTATTATTGTGGGTATGACTGGCTTAATTTAGTATTAAAATTTCTCTTTCCTAAATATGTTTGTTTTCTCAGCTTTTTTTTGGAGCAAGGCCATGTTCCTCTCTCCTCCCCGTACATGCTGCAGTTTCTCAGATTTGGTGCATCTCTTTTTTGATGTTAATCACCCTTACTTTTCTAAGTGAAAAATCCTTTAATTTATTTGCTTTCAAATGTGCAGACAAAACCTTAAAGGGGAAGAATAAAGATTCACCCAGGAGAATGGGAGCACTCTTGCTCTTGTACATTCTTTGAAGTGTGAGCAGCTTTCTTAACATGCACCATGACAATAAACCTCACAATTTTCTAAAGCCAAATATATGATCTATACAAACAATCTTTTTTAATGTGAAAACATGACTTTATACATCATAGTGTATGATACACACTTCAAACACTTTCAAATCAAAGCTTGATAGACCCCAAGACTTTTTCTATAGTACATAAGTAGTAGTATATAAAACAATTATTACTACATGCTAAAACAGATTTCCACAGTCTTTTAATAAAGCACAATATATATAATATATATCTGTATATACTGTATATAGATTTGTTCAGATTAATAAGTGGACTGAGCACACACACCCAGCATAATACACTCCAGTAACTGCCTAACAACTGTGAATTTACTGGCATTATTTTTTTTTCTTTTTAAATCTGACAAAGCTGAAGAAAATAATGTTTTAACTGTTCCTAATAAACATAAGCAAGTAGGAAAACTTTTTTTTTTCAGAGGTAGAGGTTTTATTGCGTAAAACACTGGATAAAACTGTACTGCTTCAAAGACATTTTTATTCTAACAGCAGAAAGAAAACAGTCATTGCTGAAAAAACAACTTTTAATACTTCTATACCAGAATAAAGTTCTGTCAACTGATGTATTATAATAATAAATAATGACCAAGAATAAACTTTAAATACAAAGTTTTCTAATTGTTACAAGCATAGCAACAAAATCCTCTACTCTATTGATCTCAGATTTCCTCCAAGATAGAAATTTTTCTTTGTGTAGGAATGTAGACAGTATTATGACCAGTATCACAGACTACAGAAGTTACAGAGAAAAAACTTGACATGTTTAGATATGAGAAGCATGATGATATTCAGAAACTGACAATGCATCACTGCTGCTGTCACTTGTTTGTATTACAAGTTACAAATGTTCTGGAAAAAAGGGCTATGTCAGAGGGGAGGGTAGGGACAGTAGCACCCGACCAAATGGAATCAACACACACATCACAAGGAGCGGGAGATGTTTCCAGTGTCACAAACAGAATTATTGCCTGTCGTATCTGAAAATGCTCAGAAGACACAAAAGAATACTGAAAGAGCTCAAAAAGTGCAAGAAATGGAATGTGGGGGGTGGTTTTGTTTTTTTTTTTCTCTCTTTTTTTCTTTTTTTTTTTTTTTGCTAAGATACCGAAGGCGGCGCAAACACACAAAGCAAGCGACTGACACAGTCACCAAACACAGTAGTGCAGTTAAAATCCTAAAGCTTACTACAGTCAGAAAGGTTCAATAACATTTCAATCCTTTATCTAGGATCATAGAAACAGTTGCATTAAGTTTATCAACTCGATTTAAGTAAGGCAGTGAGAACTATACTAGAAAAACAAGAAAAGCAGCTTGCTCTGTGCCAGATGGGTCCAAGTTACACAGTGACCTCATTTAAACTGAAACTTCAGTTGGATGACATCCTTTCCGACAGCATATGCAAACCGTATTCCTTATTAGCCTGAGATTTTTTTCCAGTCTCAGGGTAGCGCTAAGAATTTTATTTACATTGATTGCAGTTTAGTATTTTTTGTAAACTGCTTTAGGCAGAGCTGAAGTTTTAAGGCCCTGGGGTTTTACTCTGTGCTCCCAGCCTGCAAAGAAATATTGACTTTTTTTAAAACTTTTTTCTTTTTTCTATTTTTTATGTCTGGATGATTTTGTTTCAGAAGAAGTTAATACTTCTTTACCATCACAATAAACAGCACCAATTTTGCTTCTATCAAAGGAAGTACATTAGAAGGATAAAATTTTATGCCATTCAGAGAATTTCGGAATAAACCTTTAGTTATTTTTCTTACTTTTTTTATGTGGTTTGTTATAGTCTCTCAAAAGCTTCCTATGTGGCAAAGACCTTACTAAATTTGGAGCATCCAATCAGTAAAAAAGCTAAAATCTGCAAAAATATAGAACACATTTGTTTTACAAAAACAAAGAAATATCATCTAAAACACTTTTTTTCATTAGAGACAAAGAGCAGAAAGTTTGGATTCATATTTTAGGTCAAGCTACTTTATAAGGGCTTGCTCCAGAAGAAACTTCTGCACTATGTCTGTAACACGTACAAAAACTAATACATGAAAATTAACCATGACCAGGGAATCCTTCATTCAAGTGTAAAAAAAAAAAAAAAAAAAAAAAGGGGGGGGAATTGAAAGGAAATTTGA